>CM065591.1:422533124-423045648 GCA_033119425.1 Bufotes viridis
AGCCAATGTCCCCCTAATGTCCCTATAATGTGTGCCAATGCCACATACTGTGCCAGCACAAAAAATAGTGTTCTCATAGTGCCCCCATAATGTGTGCCAGTAGAAAATAAATACATCCTCTTAGTGCCCCTAGTAGAGCCAATGTCCCTTATATTGCCGCCATATTGTGTGCCAGTACAAATAAAAACCCCTCTCAGTGATCCCAGTTGAGCTAATGTCCCCATGGTGCCCCCATAATGTGTGGTAGTATAAAATACCAGTATATAGTGCCCCCAGTAGATGCCCCTATAGTGCTCTTTTCCCTCACCCATAGTACCCCCCATAATGGAGCGAACCAAATTGTATTTTACAATGAGGGGAGCCATGATACCATGACGCCCGTCATTGGTGATGATTGCGTGTTTTATTACTTACCTTGGACATTGGATTGTTGGTTCAGGCCACTAAGTTTGTTGTTTGGCAGGTGGTTGATCCTGATGATTTGATTGGCTGGAGTCTTCTTCAGTTGGAGGCTTGCAGTGGCTATAAAAGAAGAGGACCAACGGTTAGAGCGCATTCACGTAAGTATTAAATTAATGCACAAGCCTGCGCATCTCATCTGCCATGGAAGATTTACTGAAGCAGTTGATTTTGAAGGCTGAATCTAAGGGAGGAGAAGCATGGCTCCGTTCTTGTCTTTCCAGTGATCCTGCTGCTTCGGAGGCGGCTCCTTTCTCGGCTGATCCTGCCTGCTTTCCAGGCATCAGCGAGCCCAGAGATCATCGATCCCCTGTAATCACTGGCGCAGGCCTGCGCAGTGATTTGGGAGTATCTCCGCCCAGGAAGAGGGTCAGGAAAGACCGGAAGACTTACTCCCCGTCGCATTTCTCCACTGCTGGACGGGCTAGGAAACCGGCTCCCCAGAACTGCGATGCTGCGCCATCAGCACGAGCTGGCAACCGCCACCACCGCTCCAAGGATCCTGCTGCAACATCCCAGCTGCCACCAACGGCCGGCCTGCATCTACATCCCCTGCTGGAGGTGAGTCTTTTATCCAGGACTCTTTCACCACAGCAGACAACTCTCAATTCATGGATCCTCATAGTTCTCTGTACAGAGGTTCTATGCACTTAAATAAGGACCTTTTGTTCAGAGAATTCATGGAATTCTTTCCAAGAAGTCCACTTTTACTTGTCCAGGGTCTGTTTGGCCTGGTAATCCGGACTGTATTATGGTTGATAAACCGGGTGTTGGTTCTGGTACCCACCCTTGACAGCAAGTTCCTAGCTAGGTGGCAGGGCCCCTATGAGGTGATCGAGAAGTAGGGAAGTAAATTACAAAGTACACCAGCCAGGCGGCGCAAGCCGGAGCAGGTGTACCACGTGAATTTACTAAAGCCGTGGAAAGATAGGGACACGGCCGACGACCACAGCCCCGGCCAGGGCTTCTAGGTGAAAGGGTCCAGCCCCACAGTTCGAGGCCTGTGAAGCAGTAACCACGGTAAAATTGCAGACAGCCTGTCTTCCAAACAAGTTCAGGAAGTCAGGAGTTCATCAGTCGGAACACGGATGTGTTCTCGACCTCCCTGGCCGCACGCCTCTCATCCAACATGACATCGCTCACTGAGCCTCAGGCCAAGATCCGGTTAAAACCATACCGGGTACCCGAGGCTCGGCGACGGGCCATCGCGGAGGAAGTACAGTTAATGTTGAAGCTCGAGGTCATTGAGGAGTCGAAAAGTGAGTGGGCCAGTCCCATAGTCCTAATACCTAAGCCGGATGGGACGTTGCGGTTCTGCAACGACTTTCGCAAGTTAAATGAAGTATCCAAGTTTGACGCAGTATCCCATGCCCCGAGTAGACGAGCTGGTTGAAAGTTTAGGACAAGCCCGTTATTTTTCTGTGCTGGACCTCACTAAAGGGTACTGGCAGGTACCCTTAACGGAGTCGGCTAAGGAAAAACCGCATTTGTTACCCGCAGGGCCTGTATCACTACAAGGTGTTACCCTTTGGCCTGCATGGCGCCCCGCCACTTTCCAAAGGTTAATGGACATAGTGCTGCGACCACATCGTCGGTACGCCTCGGCCTACTTAGATGATGTAGTCATCCACAGCACCGACAGTAGAAAATAAATACATCCTCTTAGTGCCCCTAGTAGAGCCAATGTCCCTTATATTGCCGCCATATTGTGTGCCAGTACAAATAAAAACCCTCTCAGTGATCCCAGTTGAGCTAATGTCCCCATGGTGCCCCCATAATGTGTGGTAGTATAAAATACCAGTATATAGTGCCCCCAGTAGATGCCCCTATAGTGCTCTTTTCCTCACCCATAGTACCCCCATAATGGAGCGAACCAAATTGTATTTTACAATGAGGGGAGCCATGATACCATGACGCCCGTCATTGGTGATGATTGCGTGTTTTATTACTTACCTTGGACATTGGATTGTTGGTTCAGGCCACTAAGTTTGTTGTTTGGCAGGTGGTTGATCCTGATGATTTGATTGGCTGGAGTCTTCTTCAGTTGGAGGCTTGCAGTGGCTATAAAAGAAGAGGACCAACGGTTAGAGCGCATTCACGTAAGTATTAAATTAATGCACAAGCCTGCGCATCTCATCTGCCATGGAAGATTTACTGAAGCAGTTGATTTTGAAGGCTGAATCTAAGGGAGGAGAAGCATGGCTCCGTTCTTGTCTTTCCAGTGATCCTGCTGCTTCGAGGCGGCTCCTTTCTCGGCTGATCCTGCCTGCTTTCCAGGCATCAGCGAGCCCAGAGATCATCGATCCCCTGTAATCACTGGCGCAGGCCTGCGCAGTGATTTGGGAGTATCTCCGCCCAGGAAGAGGGTCAGGAAAGACCGGAAGACTTACTCCCCGTCGCATTTCTCCACTGCTGGACGGGCTAGGAAACCGGCTCCCCAGAACTGCGATGCTGCGCCATCAGCACGAGCTGGCAACCGCCACCACCGCTCCAAGGATCCTGCTGCAACATCCCAGCTGCCACCAACGGCCGGCCTGCATCTACATCCCCCTGCTGGAGGTGAGTCTTTTATCCAGGACTCTTTCACCACAGCAGACAACTCTCAATTCATGGATCCTCATAGTTCTCTGTACAGAGGTTCTATGCACTTAAATAAGGACCTTTTGTTCAGAGAATTCATGGAATTCTTTTCCAAGAAGTCCACTTTTACTTGTCCAGGGTCTGTTTGGCCTGGTAATCCGGACTGTATTATGGTTGATAAACCGGGTGTTGGTTCTGGTACCCACCCTTGACAGCAAGTTCCTAGCTAGGTGGCAGGGCCCCTATGAGGTGATCGAGAAAGTAGGGGAAGTAAATTACAAAGTACACCAGCCAGGGCGGCGCAAGCCGGAGCAGGTGTACCACGTGAATTTACTAAAGCCGTGGAAAGATAGGGACACGGCCGACGACCACAGCCCCCGGCCAGGGCTTCTAGGTGAAAAGGGTCCAGCCCCACAGTTCGAGGCCTGTGAAGCAGTAACCACGGTAAAAATTGCAGACAGCCTGTCTTCCAAACAAGTTCAGGAAGTCAGGGAGTTCATCAGTCGGAACACGGATGTGTTCTCGGACCTCCCTGGCCGCACGTCTCTCATCCAACATGACATCGTCACTGAGCCTCAGGCCAAGATCCGGTTAAAACCATACCGGGTACCCGAGGCTCGGCGACGGGCCATCGCGGAGGAAGTACAGTTAATGTTGAAGCTCGAGGTCATTGAGGAGTCGAAAAGTGAGTGGGCCAGTCCCATAGTCCTAATACCCAAGCCGGATGGGACGCTGCGGTTCTGCAACGACTTTCGCAAGTTAAATGAAGTATCCAAGTTTGACGCGTATCCCATGCCCCGAGTAGACGAGCTGGTTGAAAGTTTAGGACAAGCCCGTTATTTTTCTGTGCTGGACCTCACTAAAGGGTACTGGCAGGTACCCTTAACGGAGTCGGCTAAGGAAAAAACCGCATTTGTTACCCCGCAGGGCCTGTATCACTACAAGGTGTTACCCTTTGGCCTGCATGGCGCCCCCGCCACTTTCCAAAGGTTAATGGACATAGTGCTGCGACCACATCGTCGGTACGCCTCGGCCTACTTAGATGATGTAGTCATCCACAGCACCGACAGTAGAAAATAAATACATCCTCTTAGTGCCCCTAGTAGAGCCAATGTCCCTTATATTGCCGCCATATTGTGTGCCAGTACAAATAAAAACCCCTCTCAGTGATCCCAGTTGAGCTAATGTCCCCATGGTGCCCCCATAATGTGTGGTAGTATAAAATACCAGTATATAGTGCCCCCAGTAGATGCCCCTATAGTGCTCTTTTCCCTCACCCATAGTACCCCCCATAATGGAGCGAACCAAATTGTATTTTACAATGAGGGGAGCCATGATACCATGACGCCCGTCATTGGTGATGATTGCGTGTTTTATTACTTACCTTGGACATTGGATTGTTGGTTCAGGCCACTAAGTTTGTTGTTTGGCAGGTGGTTGATCCTGATGATTTGATTGGCTGGAGTCTTCTTCAGTTGGAGGCTTGCAGTGGCTATAAAAGAAGAGGACCAACGGTTAGAGCGCATTCACGTAAGTATTAAATTAATGCACAAGCCTGCGCATCTCATCTGCCATGGAAGATTTACTGAAGCAGTTGATTTTGAAGGCTGAATCTAAGGGAGGAGAAGCATGGCTCCGTTCTTGTCTTTCCAGTGATCCTGCTGCTTCGGAGGCGGCTCCTTTCTCGGCTGATCCTGCCTGCTTTCCAGGCATCAGCGCGAGCCCAGAGATCATCGATCCCCCTGTAATCACTGGCGCAGGCCTGCGCAGTGATTTGGGAGTATCTCCGCCCAGGAAGAGGGTCAGGAAAGACCGGAAGACTTACTCCCCGTCGCATTTCTCCACTGCTGGACGGGCTAGGAAACCGGCTCCCCAGAACTGCGATGCTGCGCCATCAGCACGAGCTGGCAACCGCCACCACCGCTCCAAGGATCCTGCTGCAACATCCCAGCTGCCACCAACGGCCGGCCTGCATCTACATCCCCCTTCTGGAGGTGAGTCTTTTATCCAGGACTCTTTCACCACAGCAGACAACTCTCAATTCATGGATCCTCATAGTTCTCTGTACAGAGGTTCTATGCACTTAAATAAGGACCTTTTGTTCAGAGAATTCATGGAATTCTTTTCCAAGAAGTCCACTTTTACTTGTCCAGGGTCTGTTTGGCCTGGTAATCCGGACTGTATTATGGTTGATAAACCGGAATCCCCTATCAATTTGAGTACCCCTTCTCCTAATCCTGATTTACACTCCCTTTCTCGGGATATTCCAGGATTGAATATTCCGGTAACCATGGACCATGGTTCGGGAATAAAAGAAACCTCCTTTAAAGAGGCCCTGACTTGCCGGATTTCTCCTTTGGGCTTTCATTTACAACAGAGCACAAAGGAGAAAATATGGAAAAAAGAGTATATAGATATCTTTTTATTGCTACCGTCCAACCGTGATGTCACCAAAATGGATTCAGATAGGGACAAAAAAGTAGAAGATGACAAAAAGAAATTCCCTCAGAAAACTTTTTTGACCTGGTTGCAGTCGTTTTGTATCTACGCTGCGGTTCTGGGCGAAAAGTTTCCAACCCTTTGTTCTGGATTATTTTTTCATGTGGATGCCATCCTGGAAGCTTATAAAAACTTTGGGGGCTCCGGTTGGTATCTTTATGATGAATCTTTTAGACAGAAGCTTTCCATTTATCCTTCCTTGGATTGGGGTTGTAAAGATGTGGGCCTCTGGCTCAATTTGATGCTCCCCCAAAAGTCTGCCAATTTTCGTCAATCCGCCAATCCCGGTCCAAGGAAGGGTATCTGTTTCGCCTTTAACGACGGGGTCTGTAAGTGGCAAAACAGCTGTAAATACCGTCACGAATGCTCCTTTTGCGCTGCATCCCATCCAGTCGCAAAGTGTTTTAAAAAACAAGGAATCCATTTTGGTTTCATCAACAAGGATCATCAACCACTTAAAGTCAGTGACTCCACTGAACATTCCAAGGCTTCTTCTCTGGTTAAAAATATACCCAGACACCAGGATGGCCATCCTTCTAACTGAGGGTTTCTCTGCTGGTTTCTTTGTTCCAGAGTATCTCGGCCCGGGATGTTTCCAGGTTCGGAACTTGTTGTCTGCAAGGCAGAACGTTAACATTGTTAGAGAAAAGATTCAATCTGAAGTCCAAGCTGGTAGAATAGCCGGCCCTTTTCTCAACCTCCTTTTCCCAACTTTCGTATTTCTCCCCTAGGTTTAGTCCCCAAACGGGAACCCAATTCTTATCGGTTGATACATGACCTCTCTTATCCTCATAAGAATTCTCTTAACGATTCAATTGACAAGGGAAGGCATCTGTTAAATACGCGTCCTTTGACCAGGCTTTGCTTCTTTTGCAGCAGGCGGGTCAGGGCGCATTACTTGCTAAAGTTGATATTAAGTCTGCCTTTCGCCTTTTACCAATTAACCCCATTTGCTATAATTCTTTAGGGATTAAGTTACAAGATATGTATTATTTTGACATGGCTCTACCCATGGGATTTACCCTATCCTGTCGGTATTTTGAAGCCTTTTCCACTTTTATCCACTGGGTTCTTAAGGCGCATATCAGAGATGGATTAATCTTACACTACCTTGATGATTTCTTGTTCATTGGCCAGGGGATACTGATGATTGTTCTAATTTATTGAATACTTTTTTCAATATTGCTTCCTATTTCAATATCCCCTGGCCGTGGATAAAACTGTTTATCCGACAACTGAGTTAAAATTTTTAGGTATTGTTATTAACACCGTTGATATGGAATTTCGTATTCCAGAGGAAAAATTCTCGCAACTGTCGACTTGCTGTCGGTTATTTTTTCTAAGGATAAAATAACGTTGAAGAGGCTTCAATCACTGCTTGGCTCGCTAAACTTTATTTCAAGGGTGATTCCCATGGGGAGAGTATTCTCCAAGCGTATGTACGCCGCTACTGCTGGTGTTTCTTCCCCCAATGCACACATACGTCTTACTAAACCTATCAAAGATGATTTAGCTATTTGGAAGTCATTTCTAGTCAACTTCAATGGTCATACTATTTGGCAGAAAGAATTTGTTGATTCGGACGCCTTGTCCTTTTTCCAGATTCTGCTGGGTCTTTTGGTTATGGCGCGTATTTTAATGGGCAATGGTCTGCCGAACTTTGGCCACTAGGTTGGACTCAGAATCAATTAATCAAGAATCTAGTATTCATTGAGTTGTTCCCTGTATTTGTCTCTCTCCACATTTGGTTATCAGAATTTCGTAACAAGCAAATTCTTCTCCACTCCGATAACCAGGGAGTGGTTTTTGCCATTAACAGCATGTCTTCTAAATCTGAATTTGTCAATAATTTAATGCGTCAATTGGTTTTGTTATGCCTTAGTAATAACATTTGGCTTAAGGCAAAATTTATTCCTGGTAAATCTAATGTTCTTGCTGACCTTTTATCCCGGCAGCGTTTTCAAGAATTTTTCAGAATGGTTCCGCATGCTTCCCGGGTTGGAATTCCATGTCCTCAACGATTGTGGGAGCTGATTTGATTGGTGCCAAAGAATTAATATTTAACTCTTTGGCGATTAATACTAACAAAGCCTACTCTGCTGAGTGGCTAAAGTGGTCTGAATTTTGTAGGATTCAGAACTTTAACGAGCAGGAGTATATCGATTCACACTTCTCTTCATTCATTTTGTACCTTTTCAACATGAATGTGGGTGTGGAATCCATCAGGAAACATCTGGCTGGGATTTCCTTTATTTCAGATTGCGAGGTTTCCCATCTATCATCAGCTCCTTTTTCATAAAACAGTTATTGAAAGGTATCCAGAAGACGACTACTCCTATGAATCAAACGAGGCCTTTGTCAGTAGAGATATTGGGCCGTATTTTACATACCCTTTCTGAAATATGCTCTTCACGCTACGAAACTTATTTATTTTCTGCTGCATTTTCGTTAATTTTTTTGCAGCTTTATGGATAAGTGAGGTCGCTGCCAAGAATAAGCGCTCTCTTCCTCCGCTTTACCTATCAGATGTTTCTGTTCATGATTCTCACCTCACTTTATTTATTAGAAGGTCTAAGACCGACCAATTAGGGAAAGGAAAGACCTTATCTCTTAATAAATTTCTGATTTCGTTTATTTGTCCTGTGAATAACATGAGTTTGTGGCTTCAAAATAGGTGTTGCCATTCTGATTTCCTGTTCGCTCATTGTGATGGATCCCCACTCACCGTTTTCCAATTTAACCATTTATTGAAATTATCTTTAAACAGTTTGCATCTATTTCAAGCCAAATTCTCTACTCATTCCTTCCGCATCGGTGCGGCAACTTTTGCTTCCCTAAGTTGTTATTATTAAATTGGCCTGCTCCTGACCTTTTTATTCTCCAGTTAGACAATAACGATATCGGAAGAGTTAAGACTCATGCCTTCATTCAAGCTCTGGAAAGAAAATTTATTGTTAGTTCGCAATTTACTTGACTGCCCGAAATTAGCATTTGCGGATATAATTCCTAAATTGATATGGGGCATTGATGAGCTTGCTTTCCTTGAAAAGATAAGGAAAAGGATTAACAGACAGCTGGAGAAATTTATGCATAGCATCGGGAGCAGGCTTATAGGCACTTTGAATTGGAGGGGTTCACTCCCGACTTTATCATCAGTTCAAGGATGAACTTTCTGTTATTGGCCTCGACATTCTGATTTCTGATTTGCAAAATATTATTGATCGTTCTTTTGATGTTTTTGTTGGTTTGCGATGCTGTGGGGCCATGTCACTTCGTGGCTTGGCGTTAGGTAAAGTCACTCTTTGAGTGGACTGTTTTAATTATTAATTGTTATGTTTAAATCCTAATGGATACCTTTAATGAGTTTAACCTGGTAAGCATCGCGGCCAAATTATTTATCCCAACACTTGGAAAAAAGTATTCATTAAAATTCGATATTATTCAATTTAAGTTATGTCGTTGAGTTTTCTTTTATAGGAGGATATGGTATCATGGAGCGAACCAAATTGTATGTTACAATGAGGGGAGCCATGATACCATGACGCCCGTCATTGGTGATGATTGCGTGTTTTATTACTTACCTTGGACATTGGATTGTTGGTTCAGGCCACTAAGTTTGTTGTTTGGCAGGTGGCTGATCCTGATGATTTGATTGGCTGGAGTCTTCTTCAGTTGGAGGCTTGCAGTGGCTATAAAAGAAGAGGACCAACGGTTAGAGCGCATTCACGTAAGTATTAAATTAATGCACAAGCCTGCGCATCTCATCTGCCATGGAAGATTTACTGAAGCAGTTGATTTTGAAGGCTGAATCTAAGGGAGGAGAAGCATGGCTCCGTTCTTGTCTTTCCAGTGATCCTGCTGCTTCGGAGGCGGCTCCTTTCTCGGCTGATCCTGCCTGCTTTCCAGGCATCAGCGCGAGCCCAGAGATCATCGATCCCCTGTAATCACTGGCGCAGGCCTGCGCAGTGATTTGGGAGTATCTCCGCCCAGGAAGAGGGTCAGGAAAGACCGGAAGACTTACTCCCGTCGCATTTCTCCACTGCTGGACGGGCTAGGAAACCGGCTCCCCAGAACTGCGATGCTGCGCCATCAGCACGAGCTGGCAACCGCCACCACCGCTCCAAGGATCCTGCTGCAACATCCCAGCTGCCACCAACGGCCGGCCTGCATCTACATCCCCTTCTGGAGGTGAGTCTTTTATCCAGGACTCTTTCACCACAGCAGACAACTCTCAATTCATGGATCCTCATAGTTCTCTGTACAGAGGTTCTATGCACTTAAATAAGGACCTTTTGTTCAGAGAATTCATGGAATTCTTTTCCAAGAAGTCCACTTTTACTTGTCCAGGGTCTGTTTGGCCTGGTAATCCGGACTGTATTATGGTTGATAAACCGGAATCCCCTATCAATTTGAGTACCCCTTCTCCTAATCCTGATTTACACTCCCTTTCTCGGGATATTCCAGGATTGAATATTCCGCAACCATGGACCATGGTTCGGGAATAAAAGAAACCTCCTTTAAAGAGGCCCTGACTCTGCCGGATTTCTCCTTTGGGCTTTCATTTACAACAGAGCACAAAGGAGAAAATATGGAAAAAGAGTATATAGATATCTTTTTATTGCTACCGTCCAACCGTGATGTCACCAAAATGGATTCAGATAGGGACAAAAAGTAGAAGATGACAAAAGAAATTCCCTCAGAAAACTTTTTTGACCTGGTTGCAGTCGTTTTGTATCTACGCTGCGGTTCTGGGCGAAAAGTTTCCAACCCTTTGTTCTGGATTATTTTTTCATGTGGATGCCATCCTGGAAGCTTATAAAACTTTGGGGGCTCCGGTTGGTATCTTTATGATGAATCTTTTAGACAGAAGCTTTCCATTTATCCTTCCTTGGATTGGGGTTGTAAAGATGTGGGCCTCTGGCTCAATTTGATGCTCCCCAAAAGTCTGCCAATTTTCGTCAATCCGCCAATCCCGGTCCAAGGAAGGGTATCTGTTTCGCCTTTAACGACGGGGTCTGTAAGTGGCAAAACAGCTGTAAATACCGTCACGAATGCTCCTTTGCGCTGCATCCCATCCAGTCGCAAAGTGTTTTAAAAACAAGGAATCCATTTTGGTTTCATCAACAAGGATCATCAACCACTTAAAGTCAGTGACTCCACTGAACATTCCAAGGCTTCTTCTCTGGTTAAAAATATACCCAGACACCAGGATGGCCATCCTTCTAACTGAGGGTTTCTCTGCTGGTTTCTTTGTTCCAGAGTATCTCGGCCCGGGATGTTTCCAGGTTCGGAACTTGTTGTCTGCAAGGCAGAACGTTAACATTGTTAGAGAAAAGATTCAATCTGAAGTCCAAGCTGGTAGAATAGCCGGCCCTTTTTCTCAACCTCCTTTTCCCAACTTTCGTATTTCTCCCCTAGGTTTAGTCCCCAAACGGGAACCCAATTCTTATCGGTTGATACATGACCTCTCTTATCCTCATAAGAATTCTCTTAACGATTCAATTGACAAGGGGAAGGCATCTGTTAAATACGCGTCCTTTGACCAGGCTTTGCTTCTTTTGCAGCAGGCGGGTCAGGGCGCATTACTTGCTAAAGTTGATATTAAGTCTGCCTTTCGCCTTTTACCAATTAACCCCATTTGCTATAATTCTTTAGGGATTAAGTTACAAGATATGTATTATTTTGACATGGCTCTACCCATGGGATTTACCCTATCCTGTCGGTATTTTGAAGCCTTTTCCACTTTTATCCACTGGGTTCTTAAGGCGCATATCAGAGATGGATTAATCTTACACTACCTTGATGATTTCTTGTTCATTGGCCAGGGGATACTGATGATTGTTCTAATTTATTGAATACTTTTTTCAATATTGCTTCCTATTTCAATATCCCCTGGCCGTGGATAAAACTGTTTATCCGACAACTGAGTTAAAATTTTTAGGTATTGTTATTAACACCGTTGATATGGAATTTCGTATTCCAGAGGAAAAATTCTCGCAACTGTCGACTTGCTGTCGGTTATTTTTTCTAAGGATAAAATAACGTTGAAGAGGCTTCAATCACTGCTTGGCTCGCTAAACTTTATTTCAAGGGTGATTCCCATGGGGAGAGTATTCTCCAAGCGTATGTACGCCGCTACTGCTGGTGTTTCTTCCCCCAATGCACACATACGTCTTACTAAACCTATCAAAGATGATTTAGCTATTTGGAAGTCATTTCTAGTCAACTTCAATGGTCATACTATTTGGCAGAAAGAATTTGTTGATTCGGACGCCTTGTCCTTTTTCCAGATTCTGCTGGGTCTTTTGGTTATGGCGCGTATTTTAATGGGCAATGGTCTGCCGAACTTTGGCCACTAGGTTGGACTCAGAATCAATTAATCAAGAATCTAGTATTCATTGAGTTGTTCCCTGTATTTGTCTCTCTCCACATTTGGTTATCAGAATTTCGTAACAAGCAAATTCTTCTCCACTCCGATAACCAGGGAGTGGTTTTGCCATTAACAGCATGTCTTCTAAATCTGAATTTGTCAATAATTTAATGCGTCAATTGGTTTTGTTATGCCTTAGTAATAACATTTGGCTTAAGGCAAAATTTATTCCTGGTAAATCTAATGTTCTTGCTGACCTTTTATCCCGGCAGCGTTTTCAAGAATTTTTCAGAATGGTTCCGCATGCTTCCCGGGTTGGAATTCCATGTCCTCAACGATTGTGGGAGCTGATTTGATTGGTGCCAAAGAATTAATATTTAACTCTTTGGCGATTAATACTAACAAAGCCTACTCTGCTGAGTGGCTAAAGTGGTCTGAATTTTGTAGGATTCAGAACTTTAACGAGCAGGAGTATATCGATTCACACTTCTCTTCATTCATTTTGTACCTTTTCAACATGAATGTGGGTGTGGAATCCATCAGGAAACATCTGGCTGGGATTTCCTTTTATTTCAGATTGCGAGGTTTCCCATCTATCATCAGCTCCTTTTTCATAAAACAGTTATTGAAAGGTATCCAGAAGACGACTACTCCTATGAATCAAACGAGGCCTTTGTCAGTAGAGATATTGGGCCGTATTTTACATACCCTTTCTGAAATATGCTCTTCACGCTACGAAACTTATTTATTTTCTGCTGCATTTTCGTTAATTTTTTTTGCAGCTTTGCGGATAAGTGAGGTCGCTGCCAAGAATAAGCGCTCTCTTCCTCCGCTTTACCTATCAGATGTTTCTGTTCATGATTCTCACCTCACTTTATTTATTAGAAGGTCTAAGACCGACCAATTAGGGAAAGGAAAGACCTTATCTCTTAATAAATTTCTGATTTCGTTTATTTGTCCTGTGAATAACATGAGTTTGTGGCTTCAAAATAGGTGTTGCCATTCTGATTTCCTGTTCGTTCATTGTGATGGATCCCCACTCACCGTTTTCCAATTTAACCATTTATTGAAATTATCTTTAAACAGTTTGCATCTATTTCAAGCCAAATTCTCTACTCATTCCTTCCGCATCGGTGCGGCAACTTTTGCTTCCCTAAGTTGTTATTATTAAATTGGCCTGCTCCTGACCTTTTTATTCTCCAGTTAGACAATAACGATATCGGAAGAGTTAAGACTCATGCCTTCATTCAAGCTCTGAAAGAAAATTTATTGTTAGTTCGCAATTTACTTGACTGCCCGAAATTAGCATTTGCGGATATAATTCCTAAATTGATATGGGGCATTGATGAGCTTGCTTTCCTTGAAAAGATAAGGAAAAGGATTAACAGACAGCTGGAGAAATTTATGCATAGCATCGGGGAGCAGGCTTATAGGCACTTTGAATTGGAGGGGTTCACTCCCGACTTTATCATCAGTTCAAGGATGAACTTTCTGTTATTGGCCTCGACATTCTGATTTCTGATTTGCAAAATATTATTGATCGTTCTTTTGATGTTTTTGTTGGTTTGCGATGCTGTGGGGCCATGTCACTTCGTGGCTTAGCGTTAGGTAAAGTCACTCTTTGAGTGGACTGTTTTAATTATTAATTGTTATGTTTAAATCCTAATGGATACCTTTAATGAGTTTAACCTGGTAAGCATCGCGGCCAAATTATTTATCCCAACACTTGGAAAAAGTATTCATTAAAATTCGATATTATTCAATTTAAGTTATGTCGTTGAGTTTTCTTTTATAGGAGGATATGGTATCATGGAGCGAACCAAATTGTATGTTACAATGAGGGGAGCCATGATACCATGACGCCCGTCATTGGTGAAGATTGCGTGTTTTATTACTTACCTTGGACATTGGACTGTTGGTTCAGGCCACTAAGTTTGTTGTTTGGCAGGTGGCTGATCCTGATGATTTTATTGGCTGGAGTCTTCTTCAGTTGGAGGCTTGCAGTGGCTATAAAAGAAGAGGACCAACGGTTAGAGCGCATTCACGTAAGTATTAAATTAATGCACCCTCCCCCCCCCCCCCTTTTATTTTCTATTTCAATTTTGCATACTCATTTTTGTCGCTTTGCTTAGGCAGGGGTAAAGTCACTCTTTGAGTGGACTGTTTTAATTATTAATTGTTATGTTTAAATCCTAATGGATACCTTTAATGATTTTAACCTGGTAAGCATCGCGGCCAAATTATTTATCCCAACACTTGGAAAAAAGTATTCATTTATTCGATATTATTCAATTTAAGTTATGTCGTTGAGTTTTCTTTCATAAGAGGATATGGTATCATGTATGCTAGCATAAAATACCCCTTTTTAGTGCCCCCAGCGGATGCCCCATAGTGATCCTCTCGCCCCCTTCCCCATATTGACCAAACAGCCTGGTGTCAAATGAAAAGGAATAAACTCTAATACTTACCTCCATGCGGCTGTCAGTGATGCACTGCAGACCTCTTCTGCCCTTTGTCCTGCACTGTACACTGCCCTGCTCAGGCGGCGTGATGATGACATTATCGCAGCGACTGTGCCAGCCTCTAATAGGCTACAGGCACTAGGCCTGAAGACATTCAGAGGGAACGGGGGACGGAGACATCGCTCCCATGCCCCGCCGCAACATTCAACTGTATCGCTGTCTTGAGGATGGGGATACAGTTGAATATAAAGAGATGAGTGCTTCCACACTAAAAGCGCTCATTTCTCTCGTACCTGCCACCGCCCCCACTAATCTCCATGGCCACACCGCCTGAGGCCATTGCCTCACGTTGCCTAATTGGCGGTCCAGACCTGGGTAACGAATAGCAATGAAACATAATTGTGCATAGGTGCAAATAACACAGAAAGCGGTACTGGAATTGCGAAGAAATTTATTTAAAAGGACACTGTGCAATCATTGTAAAAACACAGGCAGAGTCCAGATGAGGATTCCAGTGAAGAATATGCCACCACATGGTAAGGTCTTGCCAGTTAGTTTGACCATTGAAAGGTCAAAAGGGATTGTCTTTTCAGATGGGTTCATTTCATCATTCCAGGTAAATCACCCAGGTAAGTGAAGAAGGTATGCCTAGCACCTCAGCCACATCCATGCTGGGGGCTCCTTAGTACTTCAGTTCTTCTTACAGGAAGGAAACAAAGGATCTACAAACATTGTTCATACTTTGTTTAAGATCCTGTTCGTCCAACAAGTATTGGAGGAGGCTGTGGCATTATGCTTCCTCTCAAATGGAGCCGACTGGTGCCTGACTTTAGATATTGCTTGTAGAGTAGATGGCATTTCCAATGCATGTTGACAGATGGAGATCTTTGGTTAGGCTGCTGTATGATGATGGTGATGACAACTGTGACATTATATACATTTGCCTAACGAAATAATAAAATGTGAATAGGTATAATTTGTCACAGTCTTACTTATGGCACATGGAATAGTCCTCCATACGTAGCAGGACGCTGGTGGTGATGATGATGGTTTTGCCAGTAAAATACGTGTAATACATGAAGAACTCTGTCCACTGACCTGTCCATGCAGCCCACATCACTGAGAACATCCAAAAAATCGTTCTTCTTTCTGTGATACTTTTCTCTGTGCCTCTTTACTTTGTCTCTGTATTCTTGGTTATTTATGAGACCTTTCAGCTTCATTAAAACATACTCCGAAGAGATATCAATGGCTGTCTTAAGGACGTACCTTTCCAGCCAGAACATTTTTATCCAAAATAAACACAGTCAGTCGTGAGAATCAACCAACCAAATCACCTGCTGAGCAAGAAATAATTGAAGAACCTTGGTGATCAAGAACCTTCAGAACTCACAGCAGTGACATCACAATCTGGATGACATCACAGGGTTGGTTACCATAGCAACCAAATAGCTAAATCTCATATTATTTATTGTAATCTACTAATACACAACAGTATATTTCCTACTCAGTGGCATAGGGATCGCCATAGCAATGGCTATGGGACCCTACGCCACTGGGGGCCCGGGCCGCCGGCTGCTGGGGTCGCCGCTCCTCCACGCCCAGCGCCGCCTCCTAGCTGATTTATTCACTGCACTTGTCTCTGTGAAATTGAAGAGAAGTGCTGTAATCTCGCACAGGCGCACTGACAGGCATCGAAGTGCGCATGCGCCATCTTCCTGGCCTCTGCCAGTGCGCCTGTGCGAGATTACAGCACATCTCTTCAATTATACAGAGGCAAGTGCAGTAAATAAATTAGCTAGGAGGCGGGGCTGGGCGGGGAGGAGGTCTGTGGATGACACTTATGGGGGTATCTGTGGATGACACTTAGGGGGGAACTGTGGATGACACTGATGGGGGATCTGTTGGTGACACTTAGGGGGGATCTGTTGGTGACACTTAGGGGAGATCTGTTGGTGACATTTAGTGGGGATCTATGGATGACACTTAGGGGGGATCTGTGGATGACACTTAGGGGTGATCTGTGGATGACACTTATGGGGATCTGTGGATGACACTGTTATGGAGGGGATCTGTGGATGACACTTAGGGGGATCTGTGGATGACACTTATGGGGATCTGTGGATGACACTGTTATGGAGGGGATCTGTGGATGACACTTATGGGGATCTGTGGATGACACTTATGGGGATCTGTGGATGACACTTGGGGGGATCTGTGGATTACACTAATGGGGGATCTGTGGGTGACACTTAGGGAGATCTGTGGATGACACTTAGGGGTATCTAGGGAGGGGTGTGGGGATGTTGGGGTGGGGGGACCTGGAGGGGTGTTTGGGTGGGAGCTCTGGAATGAGTGGGAGGTCTGATAGGTATGTGGGGGTGGAAGATCCGGGAGGGGGGCCCATAAATTTTTTTGTTATGGGGCCCACTCATTTCTAGCTACGACCCTGTTCCTACTATAGTTTATCACACGTCATTCTGATTTTATGTCAAATGAACATTGGTGGCTTCAGCCGCTAGCGGTAAAATCAGAAAAGCATGGCGGGCAGCAGTTCTTCCTTACCTTCCATGACAATAAATATTTTATCAAATGAGCATATATTAGGTGAAGATGGCATCCTTTGCTTCAAGTTTGATCTGAGCATGGGATGTAGGGAACTGCTGTTATTATTTATTGTACATGATGTGGACCAGAGATTTCATCTACATGTGGACAATACTTCTCTTTATTACACTCATTTTGAGCAATTTTTATATTTAATTTATTTATTTTTTAATCCTCAAAAAAAACCTTTTGAGGGGACCTGTTGTCACAGACGTACCGAGACATACGAACGTCCCCTCGACAGTAAGTGGCAGGAGATCTTTGACACTGGCAACATGTGGTTTGACATGTTTACCTTGTGGATGAATAGGCGTCCGTGTTGTTTCTGGTATTGGCCACACCCTTAACCTCCAGGTGTTGCTATTGTGGTCATTTAATTTTCCCTATTTATAGTTGTCTCTCCCTCAATGCTGTGCGGTTTATAGCTTCAGTTGGACCTGTGGATAGCTGGTGTTTGGATCTCGGCTGAGTTCCCGGTGCTGCAGCTTCTTGGAAGTTAAACGATAACTGACAATTTTTTTTTTGTATAGCATCGGATGTGGCTGCGTCTGTGAACAGCGTCTGATATACCTGCTACCTGGTCCTCTGGTGGTCCCATTTGCTGGGATCGACCACCAGAGGACCAGGTAACTATGTAAAGTTGCACCAAACACTACACTAACCACCCCACCCCCCCCCCTCACCTATTAACCCCTTGTTAACCCCTTGATCACCCCATCTAGACCCCCTGATCACCCCCCTGTCATTGATCACACCCCTTGTAAGGCTCCATTCAGACGTCCATATGTGTTTTGCGGATCCGTGGATTCACGGATCCGCGGATCGGATCCGCGGATCTGCGGATCCACAGATCCTCAAAACACGGACACCGGCAATGTGCTTTCCGCATTTTGCAGATCCGCACATTGCCAGAACTATATAGAAAATGCTTGTTCTTGTCCGCAATTGCGGACAAGAATAGGACATGTTCTATATTTTTGCGAACGGAAGTGCAGACCCGGAGCGCGGATCCGTAATTCCGGATCCGAGCGGGACAAAGTCTGTCCCCATAGAAATGAATGGGTCCGCAATTCCGCTTCGCAAACAGAATTGCGGACGTGTGAATGGGGCATAAGGGTCCCTTATCACCGCCAGTTAGTTAGCTACTTGTTAGGTAGCTAGCGCCCAGCCCACCGCACCGCAGTCACTGATTTTGGCAGAGATTTTTTCATCCACATTGATTAATGCGAATGAATAAATCTGTGCCGTTCATTTTTTTTTTTTTTTCAGCCCAGAAGCTGAATGGAAAAAAAAAATCTCATTACCCGTATGCTCAATAAAAGGAGAATCGCAGAAACTCCTCATGCTGGCCATACGTGTAATGATTGCGGAGACCCCTAAAATGCCAGGGCAGTACAAACAACTCACGTGTGACCCCATTTTAGAAAGAAGACGGCCCAAGGTATTCCGTGAGGGGTATGGCGAGTTCATGTAAAATTTTATTTTTTGTCACAAGTTAGTGGAATATGAGACTTTGTAAAAAATAAAAATAAAAATCAATTTCCGCTAACTTGTGCCAAAAATTTTTTTTTTCTGTGAACTTGCCATGCCCCTCACGGAATACCTTGGGGTGTCTTCTTTCACAATGGGGTCACTTGTGAGGTATTTATACTGCCCTGGCATTTTAGGGGTCCTAAGCGTGAGAATCCAAATGCGTAAAAATGCCCTGTGAAATCCTAAAGGTACTCATTGGAATTAGGGCCCCTTTGCGCATCTTGGCTGCAAAAAAGTGGCACACATGTGGTATCGCCGTACTCAGGAGAAGTAGGGCAATGTGTTTTGGGGTGTATTTTTATATATTCCCATGCTGGGTGAGAGAAATATCTCTGTAAATGACAACTTTTTACATTTTTTATTCAAAGTTGTCAATTTACAGAGATATTTCTCTCACCCAGCATGGGTATATGTAAAAATACACCCCAACACATTGCCCTACTTGTCCTGAGTGCGTCGATACCACATAAGTGACACTTTTTGCAGCCAAGATGCGCAAAGGGGCCCAAATTCAATGAGTAACTTTAGGAGGGCATTTTTACGCACTTTCTTCTCACGCTTTAGGGCCCCTAAAATGCCAGGGCAGTACAAACACCTCACGTGTGACCCCATTTTGGAAAGAAGACACCCCAAGGTATTCGTGAGGGGCATAGTGAGTTCATGAAAAATTAAACTTTTTGTCACAAGTTAGCGGAATAGTGAGACTTTGTGAGAAATAAACTATAAAAATCAATTTCCGCTAACTTGTGCCAAAAATTTTTTCTGTAACTCGCCATGCCCTCAGCGGAATACCTTGGGGTGTCTTCTTTCCAAAATGGGGTCACTTGTGGGGTATTTATACTGCCCTGGCATTTTAGGGGCCCTAAAGCGTGAGAAGCAAAATGCGTAAATATGCCCTGTGAAATCCTAAAGGTACTCATTGGAATTAGGGCCCTTTGTGCATCTTGGCTGCAAAAGTGTCACATGTAGTAGTCGCCGTACTCAGGAGAAGTAGGCAATGTGTTTTGGGGTGTATTTATATATACTCATGCTGGGTGAGAGAATATCTCTGTAAATGACAACTTTTACATTTTTTATTCAAAGTTGTCAATTTACAGAGATATTTCTCTCACCCAGCATGGGTATATGTAAAAATACACCCCAAAACACATTGCCCTACTTGTCCTGAGTCACGTCGATACCACATAAGTGACACTTTTTGCAGCCAAGATGCGCAAAGGGGCCCAAATTCCAATGAGTAACCTTTAGGAGGGCATTTTTACGCATTTTTCTTCTCACGCTTAGGGCCCCTAAATGCCAGGGCAGTATAAATACCCTCACTGATGACCCCATTTTGAAAGAAGACACCCCAAGGTATTCGCTGAGGGCATAGTGAGTCCATGAAAAATTAAACTTTTTGTCAAAAGTTAGCGGAAAGGAGACTTTGTGAGAAAAACTATAAAAAATCAATTTCCACTAACTTGTGCCAAAAATCAACTCGCCATGCCCTCAGTGAATACCTTGGGGTGTCTTCTTTCCAAAATGGGGTCACATGTGGGGTATTTATACTGCCCTGGCATTTTAGGGGCCCTAAAGCGCGAGAAGAAAAATGCGTAAATATGTCCTCTCTAAAGGTACTCATTGGAATTTGGGCCCTTTGCGCATCTTGGCTGCAAAAAGTGTCACTTATGTGGTATCGCCGTACTCAGGAGCAAGTAGGGCAATGTGTTTTAGGGTGTATTTTTACATATACCCATGTTGGGTGAGAGAAATATCTCTGTAAATTGACAACTTTGAATAAAAAAATTAAAAAGTTGTCATTTACAGAGATATTTCTCTCACCCAGCATGGGAATATATAAAAATACACCCCAAAACACATTGCCCTACTTCTCCTGAGTACGGCGATACCACATGTGTGACACTTTTTGCAGCCAAGATGCGCAAAGGGCCCTAAAACCAATGAGTACCTTTAGGATTTCACAGGGCATTGTTACGCATTTGGATTCTCACGCTTTAGGTTCCCTAAAATGCCAGGGCAGTATAAATACCCCACAAGTGACCCCATTGTGGAAAGAAGACACCCTAAGGTATTCTGTGAGGGGCATGGCGAGTTCACCGAATTTTTTTTTTGGCACAAGTTAGCGGAAATTGATATATATATTTTTTTATTTTGTTTTTTACAAAGTCTCATATTCCACTAACTTGTGACAAAAATAAAATTTTACATGAACTCACCATAACCCTTACGGAATACCTTGGGGTGTCTTCTTTCTAAAATGGGGTCATATGTGGGGTATTTATACTGCCCTGGCATTTTAGGGGCCCCTAAAGCGTAAGAAGAAGTCTGGAATCCAAATGCGTAAAAATGCCCTGTGAAATCCTAAAGGTACTCATTGGTTTTAGGGCCCTTTGCGCACCCAGGCTGCAAAAGTTCCACACATGTGGTATCACCATACTCAGGAGAAGTAGCGCAATGAGTTTTGGGGTGTATTTTTATATATACCCATACTTTGTGTGAGAAATATCTCTGTAAATGACAACTTTTTAATTTTTTTTATACAAAGTTGTCAGTTTACAGAGATATTTCTCTCACCCAACATGGGTATATGTAAAAATACACCCTAAAACACATTGCCCTACTTCTCCTGAGTACGGCGATACCACATGAGTGACACTTTTTGCAGCCTGGGTGCACAAAGGGGCCCAAATTCCAACGAGTACCTTTAGCTTTTACATGGCTGCTCACAATTTAGCCCCGCCCAAAATGCCAGAACAGTAAACACACCCCACAAATGACCCCATTTCGGAAAGTAGACACCCCAAGGTATTCACAGAGGGGCATAGTGAGCCCGTCTGAGATTTTTTTTTTTTTGCCAGAAGTTAGCAGAAATGGAAACTTTATTATATTTTTTTTTCCTCAGAAAGTGTCATTTTCCGCTAACTTGTGAAAAAAATCAAATGATACATGAACTCACCATGCCCCTCCGTGAATACTTTGGGGTGTCTTCTTTCAAAAATGGTGTCATTTGGGGGGTATTTATACTTTCCTGGCATTCTAGCACCTGAAGAAACATGACAGGTGCTCAGAAAGTCAGAGCTGCTTCAAAATGCCGAAATTCACTTTTTTGCACCATGGTTTGTAAACGCTATAACTTTTACCCAAACCAATAAATATACACTTATTGGAAATTTTTTTATCAAAGACATGTAGAACAATAAATTTAGAGAAAAATTTATATACAAATGTAGTTTTTTAAAAAAAAAATTACAACAGAAAGTGGAAAATTTCATTTTTTTGCAAAAATGTCGTTAAATTTTTATTAATAGCAAAAAAAGTAAAAATGTCAGCAACAATGAAATACCACCAAATGAAAGCTCTATTAGTGAGAAGAAAAGGAAGTAAAATTCATTTGGGTGGTAAGTTGCATGACGGAGCAATAAACGGGGAAAGTAGTGTAGTGCAGAATTGTAAAAAGTGGCCTGGTCATTAAGGGTGTTTAAGCTAGGGGGGCTGAAGTGGTTAATATCACTTCGGTGCCCCTGTTTAAACTTTTAACTGTGTATTACAAAACTCTCAATTTAAGTATTTTTGTTCCCTCTCCTGGCTATTAATACCTACGCTGAAAATCCCGTCCGGGGACCCATGTAGGCTAAAAACATCTCGGAGTACGAGATCGGCCGTCTGTTTGGCGGTGAGTAGGCCCTTGCAGTGGATGAAGTGGGCCATTTTGGTGAGACGGTCGACGACGACCAGGACGGTGTTCATCCCCCTGGAGGGAGGAAGGTCCACAATAAAGTCCATGGAGATTGAACACCAGGGGCTTGAGGGAACCATGAGTGGACATAGCAAGCCCACGGAAGAGGATGCGGGGGATCTTGTTGCGGGCGCACGTCGTGCAGGAGGAGACAAACCTCTTGGTATCTCCTCTGTAAGTTGGCCACCAGAAGAAACGGGAGAGGAGCTCCTGGGTCCTTCTGATACCCAGATGGCCGGCCGGTTTGGAATCGTGGTTGAGTTTAAGTACATCAAGTCGTGCAGATTCTGGTACGTACAACTGCTGATCCCAGTACAACCAGTAGCCACCCTTGAGAGTAAGGTTTACATCTCCAAGTGGGTAGGTGAGGGGTGATCGTTCTCATACCCTTCCTTGAGGGAACCCAGGAGTTCACTTGAGTATGTGGCTCCTAGGATGCTTCTGTCGGGAAGGATACCGGCCGGAGCCTCATTGATCTGAGAGGGTTCAGAGAACATCCTTGAGAGAGCATCTGCTTTGCCGTTCTTCAACCCAGGGCGATAGGAGATAACAAAATTGAATCTGGAGAAAAACAGACTCCATCTGGCCTGTCTGGTGGTGAGTCTCTTGGCGCTGCGGATAAACTCTATGTTCTGGTGGTCAGTGTATACAGAGATGGGATTGTGGACCCCCTCCGGCGAGTGTCTCCACTCGGGGAAAGCATCCTTGATTGCCAGCAGTTCCTTATTTCCGATGTCGTAATTCCGTTCAGCGGGGGACATCTGGCGGGAGAAGAAGGCGCAAGGGTGTAGGAGCATCTTTTCTCCTGAACGTTGAGACAGAATTGCGCCCACAGCAGCGTCGGAGGTGTCCACCTCGACAGTAAATGGCAATTCAGGTTTTGGGTGGGCCAAGATCGGGGCAGAGGTGAAGAGGGACTTCAGTTTAGCAAAGGCCTCCTGTGCCTCCGGGGTCCACATAAGGGGACAGTCTTTTTTGTTAGTTGAGTGTTAAATGAGTCTGTTCAAATTTACACTTCTCCAGTTTAATATAGAGAGACTGTTCACGGAGTTTCTGTAGCACCCTGCAGACATGCCCACGATGTTGTTCGAGGTACTCTGAGAAACTCAAAATATCGTCCAGATATGCTACCACAAACTGGTCAAGCATGTCCCTGAGGACGTCGTTGATAAAATGTTGGAAGGTAGCAGGGGCATTGCAGAGGCCGAAAGGCATGACAAGATACTCGAAGTGACAGTAGCGGGTTCGGAAGGCGGTTTTCCACTCGTCACCTGGGCGAATTTTGCCGCCTGAAGTCTCTTGAGGAGTTCAGAAATCAGGGGGAGAGGGTACCGGTTCTTCACAGTAACATTGTTGAGCTTTAGATAATCTATGCAAGGGCGTAGAGAAGAGTCTTTTTTCTCCACGAAGAAGAAGGGGGCCCCTGCAGGAGATGTGGAAGGTCGGATAAAACCTTTTTTTAGATTTTCGTCTAAGTACTTCTTCAGGGCCTTGAGTTCCAGCTCGGAGAGGGAGTATATACTGCCGAAGGGTATTTCAGCTCCAGGTAGCAGCTCAATCGGGCAGTCATAAGGCCGATGTAGGGGCAGTTTGTCTGCATTTCTTTTGTCACAGACATCCTGGAACTCCCGATATTGAGGGGGTAAAAGTTCCTTGGTGGATAGTCCGAATATGGTAGGTTCTTCGGGCGGAGGAGGGACGGATACACGTAAACAGTTCTGAGAACAAAATTCCGAGCGGAACCGTATGCAGCGGGCATCCCAGTCCACCGAGGGGTTGTGGGTGGCCAACCAAGGGATGCCTAGGATCACCGGAAACTTAGGGGAGGCGATCAGGGAGAAGTGAATGGTCTCCTGATGATCGGGTTTGATGAAGAGTTGAAGGTCAGTGGTCTGGTGCGTAACCGGCCCAGAAGAGAGCGGGGTCCCATCAACGATTTCCAGATTGATGGGGGCTGCCCTGGTTACCAGTGGTATGTTGTTTTCATGGGCGAAGGTCAGATCCATGAAATTTCCGCCGCCCCCCGAGTCAAGCATTGCAGAGCAGGGAAGCTGTCATTCCCCAATGGTGATAAGGATGGATACAATGAAGTGGGACCCGGTACCTATAGTGTCCATGGTTTCAGAGGCCAAGGGTGAGATTGTGGCCTGTTGTAATTCCAGTAATTCTGTGACAGCGATGGTTCGGCGAGTCTTATTGGGACACCCAATAGCGAAGTGCCCTGGCTCGCCACAGTAAAGACAGAGGCCTGCGGCCAGTCGTCTCTCCTTTTCAGCAGCCGATAGAGTCTTGCACAGTGCATCGTCCTGCATCGGCTCGGTGGAGGGTTGGTGAGCCGGCTGAGGCGTTGGAGTAAAAGGGTACGCGGGCCTGTTATCTAGGGACCAGAGTCTTTCTCTCCTTCTTTCCGCGAGTCTCCGGTCAATCCGGATGCACAGTTGGACGAAATCATCCAGATCGTCTGGGGCGTCTACCCTGGCGAGCTCATCCTTTATAGGTTCGGAGAGTCTGCGGCGAAATTGACTTTTCTGGGCAGCTGGGTTCCAGGTGGTGTCCGTGACCCAGCGGCGGAACTCAGAGGTATACTCGGCTACAGAGCGTCTTCCCTGCCGTAGACTGTGCAGCCTAGCCTCGGCCGTCGCGCAGCGGTTAGAGTCGTCAAACACTTGGCTCATGGCTGCGGTGAAGTTGTTTAGGTTATTCAATAAGGGACTGTGGGATTCCACATATGGGGATGCCCATGCCAGGGCCACGTCAGTTAGAAGGTTGATGATGAACAGGATCTTCTGTCCGAGGTAAAGGAACCCGGCTGCATCTGAAAGTAAATACGGCACTGGTTGAGGAATCCCTGAAATTGGCGCCGATCGCCGTTAAACTTTGTGACCGCAACGCGTACGTCCAGTAGTTGACGCTGCAAGTCGATAATTTCCCTCTGTTGGCTCTGGATTGCGCCTTGAAGTTGAGCAATTTCCTCTTGGGCAGTGGTGCCAAACTCCTGAAGTTCGGAGACTTGTTTGCGCAGGGTGGCCATCACGGACTCCATTTTAGGGCTCAGACCGCATATATAAGACAATGAATGTCGGACAATTCTAACAGTTACAGTCTTTATACAGACACTTGGCAATTAAAGATGGTTCATAGCTTGGTGGAATATGTAAGAAACAGCCCAATGATGTTCCAAGTTTCATTAGTCTGTTTAAAACTGTGTTAAAGTTGAATGTATATGTGATTCTGGTCCTTTAAGACAGCAGATGCTGAACTTGTAATGACACAGAGTGCCAATTCCACCTCCTTTTGCACCCCCGCTATCTGTAATGTGTGATCCTGTGTAATCTCTTATATTTATTAACATATCCTGCAATATGTGTATGCATTTCCTTATAAAATGCCGTTTATGTGTAATGTACCTGGTCTACCAGCGGGTGGCAGCAAATCTGAGCAGAGATAGTTTCTCTGGAGAAGAACCTTCTAGTTCCTTCCCAGCCCTCTTTAGAGAGGGAGGAGTTTAGTTAGTCCGTAGGTCAGTCTAGCCTACCCTCTTGTGGGGAGAGGACTTGTGGTGGCCAGCAGAGCACTGTCTGCTTTGCTAGGCCCATAGGCCCTGCTTGTGAAGTCTTTTATGGTTGCTTGTCCCCTTTTGGGCTTGCATTGCCTCCCAAGCTAACAGAGATTGATGCCAGGACAAGAAGTTCCTAGGATTAAGAACTAAAGTAAGAGACAGGCTACAGACAGCTAACCTAAGCTCCAGCAGAATATGAATAGTTTCCTATTTACCCAGCCAAGTATAGCAGAGCTGAGAGAGCTACCGCAGAGCTGAGAGTGTTGCAGAAAAGTGTTTACCTGCACAAATTATGCCAATACCTGCTGATGACCAAGATAAAGTAAAGGATACCCCAGGCGGGGCCAGTAGGCTTGTTGCAAAGTGGCATGCCTTAAATGATCTTAGCCTGCCTGTTTGCAGACAGAGTGTGAGAAGAGAAGCAGGAAGAGACAAGAAAGGGAGAAGCAGCCATCTTGGCAAGAGAAAAGACAGGTGTCTGTGCTGTCTGGACTCAATTATTCCTTCTACCTCCAAGTTATTCATCCTTTTTGCACTGCTTCGTCCAACCACGTCTGGGATCCAAGGATATCCAGGTAGGAGCACTGTGACATGTGCATACAACATCTTCAGAGACATTGTAGGCAACTCTACACCACTCTGGCAATCCTACATCTGGATACCAACAACATCTACTGATCACGCCCTACACTGCCAGGTACTAATATAGTAATGTCAGAAGCAGTTAAAGATCCTCTTTAAGCTTGAATACTCATCTATCCCATGTTGAACCATGCACCGCAGGTCTGCGCAGGTTTTCCCTCTGCTGTCTATGGGTCAGAGCAGCAGGTGCAATGATGTTACTGTAATGCCTATGCAGAACCACTGACAGTGGTGGAACAGTGGAGCAGGGAGATGAGGCTTCCTGCTTCACCAATGTGTTCAACTGTATCGGCTACATATTATCGGCTGTATTCTCCGGATACATATAGAGTCGAAGTCATAGAGTTGAAGTCGGGACACGCAACAGCCATCTTGGAACAATGGGACAGAGGCCGGAAGTGGATCCATGATGGTTGGGAGTACCACCCTGGCAGAGCCAAATACCACAGTATAGCACAATATACTGTCCCAGCAGAATGGCAGCGGGCGTTAAAAGGCGTATGCCGGCGCCCGCCGTGGTGTCATTGAGCATTAGGGTAATAAGTTTTTTATTAAAGTTATTATTTCTGCATATTTTCCTTGGTGTGGTGGCTTTCCCTGTTTTCTTATTTTACAGCTAAATTCTGAGGAGAATCTAAGAGTGGCCGCTGATTGGTCAGTGGTTGCTTACCTGTATCTGGGGCACCTGTGTTCTGCCCATTCCTGATTGGACGGCTGGTTCCAGTGGCGGGAAGTCTGTCAGGATATAAGGGCTGTCAGCGGGTCCTCAGCTGTCAGTGCCGGACCTGTCAAGAAGAAGACGTCGTTGAAGCCCCAGGGAATTGCCGGCGCCGCTGCAAAGAGCTATTCGCAGCGTCGGCATCACTGGGCAGAAGTTTGAGCGGCATCGTGAGCAGGTAGGAGCGGTGGCAGGTCCTGGTGTGAGCATCGGCGAGAGCAAGTTCTGGCAGCGGCGAGTTCAAGGTTAAGCGGCGGCGGAGAACAAGCAGAGCGGCGGAGTGTCCAAGGGACGGCTATTATCGGCCGCATCAGAAGATAGAGGTCGGCGAAGAAGCGGGTGTCCGGCGCTGAAAGAAGGATTCATCTTACCAGTCATGGAGGAGCTGCTGCGTGAGCTGATTCGACGTGCAGAGTCTAAAGGCGGAGAGGCGTGGCTTCGACGCTGCCTCTCTGACGGCGGGCCTATAGGAGAAGAAGGGGCGGAGCCTTTTCCTGTGGCGCCTGCTATTGACGTCAGCAGTGGCGCCCCGCTGCACACGGAAGTTCCAGTGAGCGCTGGTCAGTGCGCTGAAGATCCCTGCCGGTCGTCCAAGAGGGTGAAGAGACCCAGAAGATCCTACTCCCCTTCTGATCCGGTTTTGGAAAGAGGCAGTAGCAGGCGCTCCTCCCCCAGACGGGCTGCATCGCAGTCTGGGGTCGCTAGTAGAGCGCCGCAGCTGGCCTCCGACTCGCAAGCAACTATCACCGCCCAGGACCTAGGTGAGCAATCATGTGGGCAAAGCTTAGCTTTGCCCACCAACTTAGGGATAAGTGATAATAGTTTGTTGCTTAGCTTGGCTAAGCTTTTCTCAGATTGGGCGGCAGCATCTGCGCCTGTTAGGGTTAATCAGCCTGCTGCAGTATGGTGTAATTCATCTTCTGCAGCAGTGGCTGATAAAGTCAATGTAAAATCTTCTGACGTGAGTTTAGGAGTGGCTGAAACCTGCATGAAGGAGGCCATGGTATGTGATGGCTCTCCTTTGGGGTTTCACCTGACTCAATCAGTTAAGGACAAAATTTGGAGAATGGAGTATATAGATCTGTTGTCTTTACTCCCTTCTGCCAAAGAGGTTGTAAAAAATGAAAAAAGGTCTGATGATAAAGAGGATGAGAGGCGAAGGTCTGCGCCACGTTCATTTAATAACTGGGTGCAGGCCTTTTGCATTTACTCATCCGTATTATGCTCTAAGCACCCGCAGCTGTCTGTCGGATTGTTCCAGCATATGGATTCAATATTAGAGGCATACCGTAATTTCGGCGGCCTCGCGTGGTTTTCGTATGACGAGACTTTCCGGCAGAAGTTGTCAGTTCATTCAAATTTGAGGTGGGGGGCTAAAGATGTTGGCCTTTGGCTCAGTTTAATGTTGCCCCAGAAATCAAATTTTCAGGTTAGGCAGAATTTTTCTCCGGCGTCTGGATTGACCGTTAGGAAAGGCGTATGCTTTGCATACAACGAATCAGCCTGCAAATGGTTAAGTAATTGTAAGTATCGTCACGAATGTTCTTTCTGTGCCGGTGCTCATCCAAATTTTCGCTGCTTTAAGAAAACCAGTCAGTCCTCAAACCAACAGGGCAGCAGGGACTTTTCAAAAAGCTCAGACGCCGGTGAAATGGTTAAAAATGCTTCCCTGGTTAGATCAGTACCCAGATCGTCAGATGGCTCACACAATTCTTAGAGGTTTTGCTGAGGGTTTTTATGTTCCTAGGTTTACTGGGGAAGGTTGTAAGTTATTTGATAATCTGCCATCAGTTAGGAAACATATGGGGATAGTTAAAGATAAGGTTGACAAAGAGTTAAGAGAGGGTAGAATTGCTGGCCCTTTTGATGCCCCCCTTTGTTGATTTTAGGGTTTCACCGTTAGGTCTAGTACCAAAAAGGCTCCCAATGAATTTAGGTTGATTCATCATCTATCATACCCGCTGAAGGAGTCACTTAATGACTCTTTGGATAAAGAAACAGCTTCAGTTTCATATGCTTCATTTGATGATGCCGTGTTTATGTTACGTGCAGCGGGAAAGGGGTGTTTTATGGCTAAAGCAGACATCAAAGCTGCTTTTCGCTTGTTGCCAGTACACCCTGACGGATTTAATTCACTAGGTTTTCATCTCAACGGTCAGTTTTTCTTTGACAAATGTATGCCCATGGGTTTGTCCTGGTCATGTTTTTATTTTGAGTTATTTTCATCATTTTTAGAGTGGGTTGTTACTGTTGAGTCTGGTTTAAGTAGTTTGTTGCATTATTTAGATGATTTTTTGTTTATTGGCTCTTTGTTTGGTTGTTCATATTTATTAGACGTTTTTAGTAAGATTTGTCAGTATTTCGGTGTTCCATTAGCTAATGAGAAAACAGTTTACCCGTGTCAGGAGATTGAATTTCTTGGTATTGTCATTGATTCAGTAAACTTGGAATTTAGATTGCCAATTGAAAAAGTTGAGAGGACAGTGTTAGCAATTAGGAAGGTTCGTTCAGCTAAGAAGTCCTTATTAAAGGATGTTCAAAGCTTATTGGGTTTATTAGCTTTTGCTTCCAGAGTTATTCCAGTTGGCCGTGTTTTTTCTAGACGGCTTTATATGGCAACTAAAGGTTTGAAATCTCCTTATTCTCATGTTAGGATAACTAGAAGTTTGAAAGATGATTTGTCGGTTTGGGAAGATTTTCTAGTGCATTTTAATGGCCGCAGCGCGTGGCAAGAGGAGTTTGTGGAATTGGGGGCTCTTGGTTTGCATACAGATGCTTCAGGTTCGTGGGGTTATGGAGCCTTTTTCTGCGGTCAGTGGTCTGCGGAGCCGTGGCCAGATTGGTGGATAGAACAAAGGCTGAATAAAAATCTGGTTCTGTTAGAATTATTTCCGATAGTTGTTTCATTATTGATTTGGGGTGATATTTTTAAGAATAAGAGGGTGTTAATTTTTTCAGATAATAAAGGGGTTTTATATGCTATTAATTGTTTATCGTCAAATAGCGAAGTTGTGGTTAGATTGTTAAGTTACTTGGTTCATTGTTGCTTAGGCTTAAATGTTTGGATTAAAGCTAAGTATATTCCGAGTAAAGACAATGATATAGCAGATTCTCTTTCTCGCGCTCAGTGGGAAAGATTCTTTTCTTTAGTTCCACATGCAGACAAGGTGGGAATTCCATGTCCAGAATGAGCGTGGGATTTGATTCGGGATTAATAGGTCATTTCTTACGGAATTCGCTGGAGCCAAGGACGTGGGATGGATATGCCTTGGCCTGGAAAAGATGGTACCAGTTTTGTTTATCTATGAATTGTGATCCGTTAGTTTTTGATTTGAATATGTTTTTTCAGTTTTTGTGTTCCTTGTGGGAGACAGGTTTGGGATACTCAGCATTATCCAAATCTGTTTCAGGTGTTTCTTTCTTTTTTAAGCTAGCAGGTTTCCAATCATTTTCAAATCAGTTTGTAGTAAAGCAATTTTTAAAAGGGAGTGAAGAGATCCTCTACACAGGCAGATAGTAGGCGCCCAATTACCTTTGAAATTTTGGGCAAGTTAGTAGCTGTTTTGGATATGGTCACGTTTTCTAAGTATGAAGCGATTCTTTTCAAGGTTGCGTTCGTGATTGCCTTCTTCGGAGCTTTACGTATTAGTGAATTGGTTGCAGTTAATAGAAAATCACTGCCCCCCTTGAATTTGGAGCATATTATATTGACCGGAACATCGGTGTCAATCTTTATTAAAAAATCTAAAACAGATCAATTAGCTAAAGGGGCTTGGGTCAGATTATCGGCTTTAGCAGGGTCAGTTTTGTGTCCGGTTGAGACAGTGAGAGCTTTTATGGTAGTCAGGCCTAAGATAAGCTTGTCCTTCCTGATCCATGAGGATGGTTCTGGTCTGACGGTATATCAGTTTAACACGATTTTAAAGAAATGTTTGTTGCAATTGAATCTTGGCGCCAAGCAATATTCGGCGCACTCCTTTCGTATTGGGGCGGCGACGGTTGCCTCCTATTTAGGTCTTAGTGAGGCGGTAATTAAAAGGATTGGGCGTTGGAAGTCGAGCAGCTATAAATCGTATGTACGGACCAATTTGGTCTCTGAATAGTTGTTCTCTTTTTTAGGTTCAAACCAGTTGGTCGTTTGGATCATGGGTCACTCTTTCGTATTCTGGGCCGAAAGGAGGGCTGCAGAACGTAAATATTCTCAGAGTATGGTTACCAGTTCTTTATTTATTTCTATATGTTGGTTGGGTTTTAGGGGTTTAAGATGGAGGCAAATTATTCCAATTTTGAAAGGTGAATTATTGTCTTTACCCCGTCCTCAGGTTCTGATAATTCATGCGGGGGGTAATGACTTGGGTAAAATTAAGACAGTGGAGTTGATTGCGCAAATGAGGGCAGATTTTAAGACTATTAAGTCCTTGTTACCGGATGTTACTTTAATTTTTCCGAAATTATCCCTCGTTTTATTTGGAAAAGCGATCAGTTGTGTTTTTTGGAGAAGATACGGCGTAGAGTGAATAGAAATATGGAAAAATATCTCCCAAGTCTTAATGGCTGGTCTTTCAGACATACGGAGCTGGAAGGATTCATTCGGGGCCTATACCGGGATGATTTAGTTCACCTATCTGATATTGGGCTTGACATTTTTAATTCGGATGTTGAGGATATGGTTGAGAAGGCCGCGGTTTTTAGGGGGACTTGCGGGCTGATACCCGCAAGTCTGGTGGGTTAGTCACCCAGCTTTGCTGGGGGACTTTGTTGGTTTTACTGAAATTGATGGAGTTTGATTTATTTAAGCTGAGTAATATTTTATGCAATTGGTTATTTTAATGGTTTTATTATTTAAGGTAACCCTTAATAAAGGACCGCGGCCATTTGCACCATAATTTGTGTTTTTTGTCTTTATTTTAGTTATAAGTAATGTTTGAGAAATATGCTCATATGACACCATGGCAGCGGGCGTTAAAAGGCGTATGCCGGCGCCCGCCGTGGTGTCATTGAGCATTAGGGTAATAAGTTTTTTATTAAAGTTATTATTTCTGCATATTTTCCTTGGTGTGGTGGCTTTCCCTGTTTTCTTATTTTACAGCTAAATTCTGAGGAGAATCTAAGAGTGGCCTCTGATTGGTCAGTGGTTGCTTACCTGTATCTGGGGCACCTGTGTTCTGCCCATTCCTGATTGGACGGCTGGTTCCAGTGGCGGGAAGTCTGTCAGGATATAAGGGCTGTCAGCGGGTCCTCAGCTGTCAGTGCCGGACCTGTCAAGAAGAAGACGTCGTCCCGCCCGCCCACCCTGAAGTCGCGGTTCCTAAGATTAGAGGGGGGTTAGTCACCCAGCTTTGCTGGGGGGACTTTGTTGGTTTTACTGAAATTGATGGTGTTTGATTTATTTAAGCTGAGTAATATTTTATGCAATTGGTTATTTTAATGGTTTTATTATTTAAGGTAACCCTTAATAAAGGACCGCGGCCATTTGCACCATAATTTGTGTTTTTTGTCTTTATTTTAGTTATAAGTAATGTTTGAGAAATATGCTCATATGACACCATCAACTACTACAGTGCAGTACAAAATACTGCCCCAGTAGCACAAAATACCTTCTTAGAAGCTGCCTCTCTGTGGTGGCCATCACCAGCTGCCACATTATGTTCTCCTCATCCATATGTCTCTAATTAAGACATATAGGAGTGAACTGAGGAGGTAAGACACAGACAAAATCACTGAGCCAACCCTACCAACAGCTTGCTGCCTGATCTTCCAGCACAGAGTTGCACCTAGCCTTTCTCCTGCCTGAGGCGAAAATTGAAACAAACCCCACCCCCATTATCATGCTAAATTCTCAATCTAACCTCCCCTCCTAACATTACATACAGCACTACATCTCCATTGATGTAGATGTTCTCTTTCCTCATCTTCTCCTTTCAGACAAGACCGCCATAATGATTTCAATCAGCCACGTCTCGTCTCGGCAGACTTCGACAAACAGACATCTTACTTTACTGCGTTTACATCATCCTTTTAAACACCCCATCCTGCCACCCCCAATACTGTGCCAGCTGTGCTCCTGAATGCTACACTGCAGAGACAGTCCAACCTGAAAGTTCTAATACCACACAGATAGTGCTCCCTTCAATAATTATTGGCATGCACTTCCCTATAGTGGCATAAACATAGTGTTCCCCAAAAATAATTGTGCAAAGCTGATAGTGTGCCAGGGTGCCCCCACAGTAATAGTGCTCCCAAAAGTCCAACCAATAGAAATTATTCTCTGCCAGAGCGCACGTAGAGTGCACCTACAGTGCCCCTACAGTGCCCCCAACAGTACTAATGTCCCCACTGCCCTACTGTACCCCAGAGGTAATAATGCTCCCAAAAGGCCCATACCAGTAATCATGGTCGCCATAGTCCCCCAGTAGTAATAAAGCTCACCATAATGCCCCACCCCTCCTCCATATAATGTGAGCCAGTACAAAATCTCCCCTTAGTATGTGTGCCAGTACAAAAAATGCCCCCATAATGTGTGCCAGTAAAAAAATTTCCCCATTGGGTGCCAGTACAAAAAATACCTCCTCTTAGTGCCCCCAGTAGAGCCATTGTCCACATATTCCCCCGATAAAGTGTGCCTATGCCCTTACTGTGTGCCAGTACAAAAAATGCCCTGTTGTGTGCTAGTACAAAAAATACTCCCTCTTGGTGCCCCCAGTAGAGCCAATGTCCCCCTAATGCCCCTATAATGTGTGCCAATGCCACATACTGTGCCAGCACAAAAAATAGTGTTCTCATAGTGCCCCCATAATGTGTGCCAGTAGAAAAAAAAATACATCCTCTTAGTGCCCCTAGTAGAGCCAATGTCCCTTATATTGCCGCCATAATGTGTGCCAGTACAAATAAAACCCCCTCTCAGTGATCCCAGTTGAGCTAATGTCCCCATGGTGCCCCCATAATGTGTGGTAGTATAAAATACCAGTATATAGTGCCCCCAGTAGATGCCCCTATAGTGCTCTTTTCCCTTACCCATAGTACCCCCCATAATGTATGCTAGCATAAAATACCCCTTTATAGTGCCCCCAGCGGATGCCCCATAGTGATCCTCTCGCCCCCTTCCCCATATTGACCAAACAGCCTGGTGTCAAATGAAAAGGAATAAACTCTAATACTTACCTCCATGCGGCTGTCAGTGATGCAGTGCAGACCTCTTCTGCCCTTTGTCCTGCACTGTACACTGCCCTGCTCAGGCGGCGTGATGATGACATTATCGCACCGACTGTGCCAGCCTCTAAAAGGCTACAGGCACTAGGCCTGAAGACATTCAGAGGGAACGGGGGGCGGAGACATCGCTCCCATGCCCCGCTGCAACATTCAACTGTATCGCTGTCTTGAGGATGGGAATACAGTTGAATATAAAGAGATGAGTGCTTCCACACTAAAAGCGCTCATTTCTCTCGTACCTGCCACCGCCCCCACTAATCTCCATGGCCACACCGCCTGAGGCAATTGCCTCACGTTGCCTAATTGGCGGTCCAGACCTGGGTAACGAATAGCAATGAAACATAATTGTGCATAGGTGCAAATAACACAGAAAGCGGTACTGGAATTGCGAAGAAATTTATTTAAAAGGACACTGTGCAATCATTGTAAAAACACAGGCAGAGTCCAGATGAGGATTCCGGTGAAGAATATGCCACCACATGGTAAGTTCTTGCCAGTTAGTCTGACCATTGAAAGGTCAAAAGGGATTGTCTTTTTCAGATGGGTTCATTTCATCATTCCAGGTAAATCACCCAGGTAAGTGAAGAAGGTATGCCTAGCACCTCAGCCACATCCATGCTGGGGGCTCCTTAGTACTTCAGTTCTTCTTACAGGAAGGAAACAAAGGATCTGCAAACATTGTTCATACTTTGTTTAAGATCCTGTTCGTCCAACAAGTATTGGAGGAGGCTGTGGCATTATGCTTCCTCTCAAATGGAGCCGACTGGTGCCTGACTTTAGATATTGCTTGTAGATATTGCTTGTGGAGATCTTTGGTTAGGCTGCTGTATGATGATGGTGATGACAACTGTGACATTATATAAATTTGCCTAACGAAATAATAAAATGTGAATAGGTATAATTTGTCACAGTCTTACTTATGGCACATGGAATAGTCCTCCTTACGTAGCAGGACGCTGGTGGTGATGATGATGGTTTTGCCAGTAAAATACGTGTAATACATGAAGAACTCTGTCCACCGACCTGTCCATGCAGCCCACATCACTGAGAACATCCAAAAAATCGTTCTTCTTTCTGTGATACTTTTCTCTGTGCCTCTTTACTTTGTCTCTGTATTCTTGGTTATTTATGAGACCTTTCAGCTTTATTAAAACATACTCCGAAGAGATATCAATGGCTGTCTTAAGGACGTACCTTTCCAGCCAGAACATTTTTATCCAAAATAAACACAGTCAGTCGTGAGAATCAACCAACCAAATCACCTGCTGAGCAAGAAATAATTAAAGAACCTTGGTGATCAAGAACCTTCAGAACTCACAGCAGTGACATCACAATCTGGATGACATCACAGGGTTGGTTACCATAGCAACCAAATAGCAAAATCTCATATTATTTATTGTAATCTACTTATACCCAACAGTATATTTCCTACTCAGTGGCATAGGGATCGCCATAGCAATAGCTGGTGGCGCCGGGGCCGCTCCTCCCCGCCCCGCCTCCTAGCTAATTTATTCACTGCACTTGTCTCTGTGAAATTGAAGAGAAGTGCCGTAATCTTGCACAGGCGCACTGACAGGCATCGAAGTGCGCATGCGCCGTCTTCCTGGCCTCTGCCAGTGCGCCTGTGCGAGATTACAGCACTTCTCTTCAATTATACAGAGGCAAGTGCAGTAAATAAATTAGCTAGGAGGCAGTGCTGGGCGGGGAGGAGATCTGTGGATGACACTTATGGGGGGATCTGTGGATGACACTTAGGGGGGAACTGTGGATGACACTGATGGGGGATCTGTGGATGACACTTAGGGGGGATCTGTTGGTGACACTTAGGGGGGATCTGTTGGTGACACTTAGTGGGGATCTGTGGATGACACTTAGTGGGGATCTGTGGATGACACTTAGTGGGGATCTGTGGATGACACTTAGGGGGATCTGTGGATGACACTTAGGGGGATCTGTGGATGACACTTATGGGTGATCTGTGGATGACATTGTTATGGAGGGGATCTGGATAGCACCCGACTGGTTAGGGAGGGTGTTGAGGGACTGATGGTGCCCCCATCCCTTTCCCTTGGGTATGTGAGCCCTCCCCCCCCTCTCTTTTCTTCCTTCCCAGAAGATGGAAATCATTCTGGTAGTGGTGGGATGAGGAAGGGGAGGAGGGGTTGGGAGTGGATGGGTTATGGGGGAGGAGGTTGGGCTTTGGGGCGGGGGGGGAGGAGACTGAGATGAGGTGTTATATACCCCCCCCCCCCCCTGCTTCTGGCCCTTCCTCTTTTACGGAGAAGGCGAGCTGGTAGGTGCTGCCTGTCCCCACAAGGAGATGGCCGCAGGAGACGCTGTGCTGCGGGATGCGCTCCTGGCGAGATTTAGTGAGGAAGGGGAGGGCTGGCTGCGATCTTTTCTAGGCGGCTTGAGCGGCCCCCCTTCCTTCACCCCTCCGGCACGGGATCGCCGCAGGCGTCTGCCTCCAATTCACTCCCCGCTTCCTCCCTTCCCCAACACCAGGAACACCCCATTAACCCCCCCTGAATCCCAGCAACCCCTTCCACCCCTGCAAGGGGAAAGATTGCCCCCCCATCCTATGAGCTTGAGTTTAGCTCAGCCTGCTCCATCCTGTTTGGCCGCCTCAGTGGGCATGCCTGCTGCTGGGCCTTCCCAGCCCCCCCCTTTGGCTTCTTCTCCGCCCCCTATGGCCTCCCCTGCCCGTGCACGCAGGCGTAGGGAGCTGTCTGTGTCCCCCTCCTCGTCAGTGGACGGCAGGAGTAGGGGGCGGCGGGACCGCCATAGGCGCCCCTCGCGTCGTGCTTCCAGGTCTTCTAGGTACAGTCGGTGGTCCAGATCCTCTCGGTGGCGCTCTCTGTCATCCTCGGACGGGTCCTCGGGCGCATCGGAGGAGTCTGTTTGTACACCGCGATCCAGAAGAGGTAGACTGGTTCCAGTTGATGGGTCCAGGGCCTCCAGCCTGGTTGCTTTGGCAGTCCACAGGGAAGATTTGCCTGTACCTGCGACGGCGGCGCCGAATCCTTCTTCATCTGGTGAGTACCAATATGCTGGGGCGTGGGGGCGGGTGGATCTGGTACGGGTCTGGAAGCGTTATTAAAATCCCTGTTGGAGAAATTGCCAGCCCTGTTGCCCCCAGCGACTCCTGTGTCTACGTCCTCCGGCAGGGCCCCCCCGGTGTTGGCGGGTGTGCATAAGGACTCATTCTTTTGCGGCGTCAGCCCGTTGGGTTCTCATTTAGAAGAGGCGGTGAGGGAAAAGATTTGGTCCAACCAATATGTGGACATTTGGACCTTAATATCAGTGGACCAACACACGGTGGATAAGGAGAAGCGTTTTCTGGATAAGCCATATGACAGGAGGGTGAAGGTGGCGAAGACTATGAACAATTGGCTTCAAGCGTTCTCGGTTATGGGTTGCGTCATGGGACAGAGACACCCTGAGCGCTGTGCTGAGTTGTTCATATACTTGGACACCATTTATAGCGCATATAAGGCTCACGGGGGCAGTGAGTGGTGGAGGTACGATGAGGAGTTTAGGAGACATTTGGCGCTGCAGCCTACGCTAGGGTGGGGGGTGAAGGCTACGGATGTATGGCTTCGCCTGATGGTTTCGCAGAGACCCCCTTCCTTTCCAGGGGCGGCCACTGGGATTGGGGCTTCTACAGCCCAGGGACCAGTGGCCGTCAGGCGACCGGGAGCGTGCTGGTTGTTTAATGAAGGTTTCTGCAAATATGCCGGTTTGTGCAAGTACAAACATGAATGCTCGGCATGTGGGGGTTCCCACCCAGCGGGACGGTGTAATAGGTCCCTGGTTAAGCCCGGTAAGACTCCCTCTGCATTCGAACAAAAGGACGCCAGTCAGCGTGGCAGAGATGGCGCCGTGGCTAGACAGGTACCCCAATAGGGACGCAGCGGCCACATTGCGTAACGTTTTTTTGGAAGGTTTTTTCATCCCGTTTGTTCTGAATAGGTCCCCGGTTTATTCTTATAATCTTAAGTCAGTCAGGGACAACCCAGAGGTTTTGAAGGCTAAATTGCGGAAGGAGGTGGGAGCGGGCAGGATTGCAGGCCCTTTTGTATCCCCCCCTTTCTACAATTTGAGGGTTTCCCCCTGGGGTGTGGTTCCCAAAAAAGAAACAGGTAAATTCCGCCTCATACATCATTTATCCCACCCGAAGGGTTCGTCCGTTAATGATGCTATCCTCGAGGAGGAAGCATCGGTGACGTATGTTTCTTTCGACAGAGCGGTGATGTTGGTGAGAACAGCGGGTCGGGGTGCCCTTTTGGCTAAGTCAGATATAGAGTCGGCTTTTAGGCTTTTTTTGCCCATTCACCCGGACTGTTTCCATTTGCTGGGTGGTTGTTTTGAGGGCCTGTTTTATTATGACATGTGTTTGCCTATGGGGTGCTCCATTTCGTGCCATTATTTCGAGATGTTCAGCTCATTTCTGGAATGGGTGGTACGTGTCGAGTGGGTTGTCATCGGTGATTCATTATCTTGATGACTTCCTGTTTGTGGGTCCAGGTGAGGGAGACGGGTGTCGGTTTCTCTTGTCTACCTTCCTGGAACTGATGGCACGCTTTGGAGTTCCCATCTAGGCGGAAAAGACGGAAGGCCCGGTGACTTGTCTCTCCTTTTTGGACATTGAAATAGATACGATAGCTATGGTATTCCGTCTTCCCTCAGACAAATTAGTCAATCTCACGAATCTGATTGATGGGTTTTTGGTAGTGCAGAAGGTTACCCTACGCCAACTACAGTCGCTTTTGGGTTTACTCTGCTTCGCTTGCCGAGTCATGCCCATGGGGCGGGTTTTTTCGCGGCGCCTCTCTTTGGCGACGCGTGGGATCCAATTGCCTCGGCATCACATCTGGCTTACTAAATCGCTAAAAGCAGACTTAAGGGTATGGCGTTCCTTTTTAAGTTCTTATAATGGCCACACTTTCTTTATTTCGGAGGAGGTTTCAAGCACTGAATTGGAGTTGTGGTCAGATGCGGCTGGCTCTTGTGGTTTCGGAACCATCTTGGCACGGAGTGGTGCGCATCTTCCTGGCCTGAAGTTTGGTGCACCTTGGGTCTCATTCGAAACCTTACACTGTTAGAGCTGTTTCCTATAGTGGTGGCGGTTGAGATATGGGGAGAGCGTTTGTCTAATAAGCATGTTTGTTTTTGGTCTGATAATTTGGGGACGGTGCAGTGTATTAACTGTTTGTCATCTTCATCCCTTCCGGTGATAGCGCTGCTGCGACACTTGGTACTTCGTTGTTTGGAACATAACATCTATTTTAGGGCCAGGCATGTTCCGGGGTGGACAACCGGATTGCTGATGCTCTCTCGCTTCAATTGGCAGGTGTTTCGGGAGCTACTTCCGGAGGCGGAGTCGGATGGTGTGGAATGCCCACAGTACCTGTGGCAGCTTGTGGCCGACAATTGATGTCCCTTGTGAGTGCGTCGGTGTCCCCGGCGACATGGCAGGCACATGGTAAGGCCTGGGCAGACTGGTTGGCTGTACGAGGGGTAAGAGATGTCGCTAAGAGGGTGGATCTTCGATTGGAGGTGACGGTTGAATGGATGTTAAGGATGAGGTCAAAGGGGTCTCGGCCCCAGTTGCACGGCGGCGACTGGCGGGGTGGCGTTCTACTTTAAGTTATGCGGATGGGAGGATGTCACTAAGAATTTTGTGGTGAAGCAGGCCATGAAGGGTTGGCAAAAGGAGTATGTGGGGAAGGATAGTAGAAGGCCTATTTCTTTTAGCTTATTAGGTAGGTTGATTGAGTGTTGCGGGGCTGTTTGTTCATCGGCATTTGAGTGTACTCTGGCAGCGGCGAGTTTCAGCCTTGCCTTCTTTGCGGCTCTAAGGGTAGGGGAACTTGTGGCATCTTTTGGCACTAGGCCGGGTGGTTTGTTGGATCTGGATGTCATGCTAAGTAATAATGCTCTAAGTGTCCGCATTAGAAGATCAAAGACCGATCAGTTTGGAAACGGGGTGTGGTTACCAATAATGCCAGTACCGGGCATAGCTTGCCCGGTTCGGTTGGTGTCTGAATATAGGGCTGTTCGAAAGGGAGGCATACATTTTTTAACGCATGCGGATGGATCCCTGTTTACGAAATTTCAGTTTTCCTCGGTGTTGCGCAAATGCCTTCGCTGTTCAGGGGTGGAGCCCGGGGAATTTGGCACTCATTCTTTTAGGATAGGCGCAGCTACAGAAGCGGCAAGAGCGGGTTTAGCAGAATCGGAGGTGATGCGCATTGGCAGGTGGCGGTCTGCCTGCTTTGCTAGATATATTCGTCCGGATTTGCTTATTTAGTCACTGTGTTATTCATGTATATCAATGGGTTATGGCAGATATATGTTTCATTGTTTTTTCTCTTGCAGGGTCTGCTCGTCCTGTGGTATGGTTGTTGGGCCATTCTTATATATTCTGGGCGGCGCGGAGGGCGGAACGCAGGCCTGGAGGTCGTAGCCTTGGATTTAGGGAAGTAGAAGTCTTCTGGAAGGGTGTACGGGGCCTTCAATGGTCTCAGTTATTACCGGAGGTGGTAGATTTGGGGTTCCGGTCGGCCGGGCCGGTGATATTGGTGATTCATGCAGGCGGAAATGATCTCTGTGCCTTGCGCTTGACCGAGTTAATGGCGCTTATGCGTTCAGATCTGGAGCGTTTCCCAGCTTTCTTTAGGGAATTGGTGATTGCGTGGTCGGAGGTAGTCCCCCGAGTGGTACGGCATGGTGCTCGGGATGGTGAGGCACTGGAGGGGTGCCGGAGGACATTAAATGCACGGATCTCGCGTTTTGTGCTCTCCCGAGGTGGGGTGGCAGTCCGCCACCGTCAGTTGGAAGGGGACAATAGGGCCTTGATGAGACCAGATGGGGTACACCTGACGGAAATCGGACATATTGGACATATTTTTGTCTGGACTCCAGGATGGTATTGAGCAAGGTTTCTTTTTGCTGGGTGGTGGTCGGAGTCCCGTATAAAGGTCGGTTCTCCTCCGTGGCGGCAATGGAAAAAAAAGGAGCATGGTGGGAACGGATTTGGCGCACGTGCCCCCTGGGGTTCAGGGGTTGGCACACCGCTTCGAAGGAGTGGTTGGAGGAGGAGTTTTAATGTGCCGTTATAATGTTTAGCTGTGGCCGATCCTCACCCAGTAAAAGAAGTTAAAAGAAGCTAAACGGTGTCGGTGTCCTTTATTATAAGATAAGTGCTTTAAAGGGGAGGGGCTGTGTGGTAGTCTTCCTTCCTAACCCTGTCCTGAATACCAGCAGTCTGTGGATGACACTTAGGGGGGATCTGTGGATGACACTTATGGGGATCTGTGGATGACACTGTTATGGAGGGGATCTGTGGATGACACTTATGGGGATCTGTGAATGACACTTAGGGGGGATCTGTTGGTGACACTTAGTGGGGATCTGTGGATGACACTTATGGGGATCTGTGGATGACACTTATGGGGATCTGTGGATGACACTTATGGATGATCTGTGGATGACACTGTTATGGAGGGGATCTGTGGATGACACTTAGGGGGGATCTGTGGATGACACTTATGGGGATCTGTGGATGACACTGTTATGGAGGGGATCTGTGGATGACACTTATGGGGATCTGTGGATGACACTTATGGGGATCTGACACTTGGGGGGATCTGTGGATTACACTGATGGGGAATCTGTGGGTGACACTTAGGGGAGATCTGTGGATGACACTTAGGGGTATCTAGGGAGGGGTGTCGGGATGTTGGGGTGGGGGTCCTGGAGGGGTGTTTGGGTGGGAGCTCTGGAATGAGTGGGAGGTCCAATAGGTATGTGGGGGTGGGAGATCCGGGAGGGGGGCCCATAAATTTTTTTTGTTATGAGGCCTACTCATTTCTAGCTACGCCCCTGTTCCTACTATAGTTTATCACACGTCATTCTGATTTTATGTCAAATGAACATTGGTGGCTTCAGTGTCTAGCCGCTAGCGCTAAAATCAGAAAAGCATGGCGGGCAGCAGTTCTTCCTTACCTTCCATGACAATAAATATTTTAGTATTTAGTATTAAAATCATTGGTGGGCAGTGCACCCCCCCCCCCCCCATTATTGGTGGCAGCTGCAGTTCCGATCGGATTCCCAGTAGTGTAATCCTGGGGCTCTGACTGGTTACCATGGCAACCAGGATGCTACTGAAGTCCTGGCTGCCATGGTCAGTTAGTCAGCAGCATTATACTTACATACACTGTGGCCGCCGGGCGCTCCTTCTTCTGGTAACTCACAAGTCTGTGTGGTGCATTGCTATAAGCATAAGCAATGCTGGGACTCCGATTGGAACTGCTGCTGCCACCAATGATTGGGAAGGGGGGGCACACACTGCCCACCAATGATTTAAATACTTCGGAGGGGGGCACACTGCCCACCATTGATTTTAATACTGGGGTGGGGGGGGCACACTGCCCACCAATGATTTTAATACTGGGGAGGGGGCGCACTGCCCACCAATGATTTTAATACCGGGGAGGGGGCACACTGCCCACCAATCATTTTAATACTGGGGAGGGGGGGGCGCACTGCCCACCAATGCAAACATTGTAGAAACATTCCCGGCACCCGACATGTGACAGGGAGCTGCCGTTCGTGCAATTAACCCCTCAGGTGCCGTGGATGGCAGCGCTCATAAGTGTTTATCGCAAGTGGTGCATGAAATCAGATTTAGAATGGGTGTCTTTCATAAGTAATTTATCTTGTGTTTTGTGTTAGAGGGTCACCCTGCTCCGGTGGTTTTGGGTTTGCCGTGGTTGAGCAGCACAATCCAACCATCGATTGGCAAGCAAGACAGATTCTGGATTGGGGTGATTATTGTTGACGACAGATTGTGGATTGGGGTGATTATTGTTGACAATTGTCTTAATAGTTAATACATCTTTTTCTGTTTTTTACTACTAAGAGATTGCCCTCATTTATATCTGATTTTGCCGACATATTTTCTCAGAGTGGATGCCAGGATTCACCTCCAATATGATTGTCCTTTCAACCTTATTGCCGGAGCTAAGTTGCCCAAATCTAGGTTGTATAAGCCTTCTGGACCTGAAAGACTGACCATGACTTCCGCCAGCATAAGCGGCCGCGTGTGAGACCAGCTCCGCAGCTTAAGCGCCATAAAACCTGCTCCCCGCATTATTCCAGCTCCCCTTCCCGGTGGGCTGCTGGATACCCATCTTTAACAAACGACCCTTGGTCTATGGACCGGTTTCTGGTACCTATGGGGATTAAAACCAGGAAAAATCCAGCGAAAGCTGACAAGGCTCCGACGAGATCCAAGATGGCGGCCCCACCAGCAGAGCAAGAGGATCCGCAATCCCCAGGCACCTCCGCAGATGGTTTTTCGGCTCTCCAGAACACTGTAGCTCAGTCACCGATAGACTACAAGTATCTGGCCTTGGAGGGGGCCACCCGCATAATCCCTGACTTACAAGAGGCCCTCTCCTCTACGGTGGCCCAATCCCTAGCGGCGCTCCAAGTGGAGGTCGGACAGCATGCAGCACGATTAGAAGAACTGGAAACGAGCCTGTTGGCTGTGGAGGAAAACACCAAGTTGTGGGCGAAAATAGACGACCTAGAAAATCGCTCAAGAAGGAGCAATCTACGTATTGTGGGGTTACCTGAGCAGATCCCAACAAAAGAACTAGTTACATTTGTGAAACAGAATTGCCAAGAGCCTTGGGCCTGTTGACGCCTAAATGTAAGGTGGAAAGAGCGCATAGGGTGGGCCAGGGCCCGCTTCTAGACATAAAGGGACCCCGCCTGAAAGCCTGCTCTCCCTCTGATCGCAATGTAAGACCGCACCAGGTGATCGTCAAGTATCTTGATTATTCAGACAATGCTGCACTACTTCGGGCCTACAAACAGCAAAGGAATGGAGTGCAGCTATGTGGCCACCGCATATTAATCTTCGGTAATTTTTCTGCCGAGGTGACCAGGAGGCGACGAGCGTTTGCCCCTATTTGCTCGGGACTCCACAAGCTTCAGACCTGTTTTGCCCTCCTCTACCCAGCGATCCTACGGGTATCCTCACCAGTTGGCTCAACAAGAACATTTAAAAAACCCTGAGGAGGCGAACCAGGGCCTCAAGGATGTCCTCCCAGTACGCACCCAGCTGCCGGCGATTGAATACCCAAGGCCCTCTCAGTCGCCCAGGCCGCAGCGACAATCCAGACGGGCTCCATGGGGAGAGATCACGGCTCCACACTCCACGGATCACGCCACAGCTAAGACCTAGAGGACGTACTATATTCAAGAGACGTCACCACGCCGAAATGGGTCAAACGCCATGTTGTTTTGATATGTTCCTTCTCGTTTCCTTACCAGCCTGCTGGGAACTCGAGCTACGCCCTTACCTCCCAATGACTGAGCACGGGGGAAGAAAAGACTCACACAGCCAGGAGAGTCAGATTGGGTAGGACCGTGAAGGTTTCAGGCATTTAACATTCTTTTTCTTATTTTTATTGAACAGTTCATTTCCCTATTCAATGAGTAACAAGCAACACAGAAGGAACTTGGGGTGCACCAACAGTACCGGGGCTGATCTCACTTATGGTTACTTAAAGTTGGACCTACAGGGCCGTGGGTGATCGGGGGTCCTGGCCAGAAGGTTAAGATCAGCCTGGGCCCTGACCGAGTACCTACGGGCTTGACAGCCCCGGGAGGCTACAAGACCTTGTCGGAGTTTCAGTTGAATGTCTGCTATGAGAGACTTAGATAGGATTCGATCATTAATATAGTCACGCTAATATGGCAGCTTTAATGTGGATATGTGTTTATCAAGTTATATTTCAGCTATGTACTATGCTATGTTGGAAAAAAGAGAAGTCCAAAACGATAATGTATTAGTTATCTGCACTGTAAGCTACAGACTCGTCACAAGCAGTCATTTGATGTTAATGTTTCAAGTTCTATATGTTAATCAGGGACGGGGGGAGTTAAGAAGCTGGGATGATTTCCTCTTGGGTGAACAACATTATAAGCCACATACGCACTGGTTTTCCAATGGATAATCCTTTGAAGGTAATCTCTTGGAATGTAAAGGGGCTGAGGTCGCCCACCAAACGCAGGATGGTGTTACGTCACCTTAAGAGATTACATGCAGATATTGTCATCCTGCAAGAGACGCATTTGGAAGCTCAGGTTTTTTATTACCGTATGCAACATTTGTGGGTGGGAGAGGTGTATGACTCAGAGGCGGTGGGAAGAAAAGCAGGTGTCCTGACATTGCTAAAAAGGGGTATTTAGTATGGGGTAGCGAGTCATGATCATGACAACGATGGCCGACTCTCCTGCCTGCATCTCACTTCGCCGGGGGAAGACTTGGTCATTTATAATATCTACGGGCTAAACGATAATGACGCAGAATTTTTTACCACCTTGGGATGCCGTTTATCACTTGACCCCTTGATCCCAAGAATAGTATGATATGAACGCAATCGTTCAAAAGGTGCAAAGCAGGAGGAGACAGGTAGACCTACGACTTTCGCGTCTCTTGCGGGACGCTAATCTTATAGACCAATGGTGGGCAGTCAACCGGGAGGGGCCTACCTACTTCTCCGCTGCCCAAAGATCGTGGTCACGTATAGACTACCTCTTGGTCAGCGGAGAATACTCAGGCCAGTTTGTCCACCCCACTGTTGAAGACCTTGTGATCTCTGATCACGCCCCAGTGCCGATCCTGTTTCTTCAAAAGCTACCCAGGGGCTCTGATTTTCTTATGGAGGTTCCCCTCCTGGTTAGCGAGGGATGTTAGCGAGAAAATTTTTGCGACATGCTTCAGGGTTGGTGGCTAGAGTACAAACAGGAAAATGAGGAGACAGCTTCCCCACATTTATTATGGGATGCTGAGAAAGCTGTTCTCAGGGGGAAAATCATGCAATATGTATATAACAAAAAGCGTGAGGCTAAACAAAAACTCACTCAGCTAGGAGAGGCTCTGAGGTTGGCTTACACAGCTCTTTAGAGCAATCCCTCACATACATCACAAAAGACCTGGCAACAAGCCAAACAGGCGTATGATGCATGGGTGCTCCACTGGGAACAGTTAGCTCAATCCAAATGGGAGGCACGCTTATTTAGATACGGCAATAAAGCGGGAGTCTACTGGCTAGATTAGCAAAAGGTAGGAAGAATCAAACTAATATCTTACTGCTCAAAAACGAGAGAGGTGAGGCACATATCCATAACAAAATGATAAACGGTATCTTTCAAAAGTTTTATGCCAAACTGTATACAGCTTCGGGTTGCCGAGCCGTTAAACTCAAGGAGTGGTTGGGCGAAGCCACCATGCCGCAAATTTCGGAAGAAGACAGAACTTTAGTGAACACCCCACTTGCTGATGAGGAAGTCCTCAGCAGTATCCAAAATCTGATGTTGGGGAAGGCCCCGGGACCCGATGGGTTCACTGGGGAATTCTACCGTATTTTGCCACAAAAAATTGCTCCCACCCTTACCCATATATATAATAGCTACATGCAGGGAGACGGCATACCCTCCCAAACTAACACAGCCTATATAAAAGTCTACAGAAACCGAACAAAGATACGATACTACCCTCCTTGTATCGTCCGATCTCACTGATAAATGTTGACCTCAAAATTGTCTCCTAAATATTGGCAGACAGGTTAGTGACGGTGTTACCTCGGGTAATTTCTAAAGACCAGGTGGGCTTCATTCAGGGTAGATCGGCAGTCACAAACATCCGCAAAGTCTTAACGATTCTGGACGAGATGAAGATGCGCCCGTCGGCCCATCCATCCTCAGCCATAATAGCCATAGATGATGAAAAGGCGTTTGACAATGTGGACTGGGGATTGATGGGAACTGTATTAGACCATGTGGGCATCCGTGGTCCCTTTCGGACATATATATCGGCATTGTACACAAACCCTCAGGCTAGAATTCACACGTCTGCCTTTCTCTCTGTGCCCTTCCCCCTAGGCAAAGGCACCCAACAAGGATGCCCACTATCACCTTTACTGTTTAACTTGGCTTTTGAACCCCTGTCCCGCAAATAAAATGTCAGTAATAATATAGAAGGAATTCACGTAGGAGCCACCACCGTCAAACATGCCCTATACATCGTTGATTTACTGTTATTTCTGGAAAACCCTGGGAGGGACTTAACTCATGCCTTCCGACTTTTGGAAGACTTTGGCAAAGTGTCTGGGTACAAGATGAATCCCGCTAAGTCTGAACTCCTAGCCTTGAATAGCCAGAGGCAGTGCCTCTCCAGTTCCCGTACCCATTCATATAGCAGCGCAGTCAATAAAATACTTAGGGATTCACATCGGCAACAGACCAGAATTCTTATATACAGTCATGGCCAAAAGTTTTGAGAATTACATAAATATTGGAAATTGGAAAAGTTGCTGCTTAAGTTTTTATAATAGCAATTTGGATATACCCCAGATGTTATGAAGAGTGATCAGATGAATTGCATAGTCTTTCTTTGCCATGAAAATTAACTTAATCCCCCAAAAAAACTTTCCACTGCATTTCATTGCTGTCATTAAAGGACCTGCTGAGATCATTTCAGTAATCGTCTTGTTAACTCAGGTGAGAATGTTGACGAGCACAAGGCTGGAGATCATTATGTCAGACTGATTGGGTTAAAATGGCAGACTTGACATGTTAAAAGGAAGGTGATGCTTGAAATCATTATTCTTCCATTGTTAACCATGGTGACCTGCAAAGAAACGCGTGCAGCCATCATTGCATTGCATAAAAATGGCTTCACAGGCAAAGATATTGTGGCTACTAAGATTGCACCTCAATCAACAATTTATAGGATCATCAAGAACTACAAGGAAAGAGGTTCAATTCTTGTTAAGAAGGCTTCAGGTTCGTCCAAGAAGTCCAGTAAGCGCCAGGATCGTCTCCTAAAGAGGATTCAGCTGCGGGATCGGAGTGCCACCAGTGCAGAGCTTGCTCAGGAATGGCAACAGGCAGGTGTGAGCGCATCTGCACACACAGTGAGGCGAAGACTTTTGGAAGATGGCCTGGTGTCAAGAAGGGCAGCAAAGAAGCCACTTCTCTCCAAAAAAAACATCAGGGACAGATTAATCTTCTGCAGAAAGTATGGTGAATGGACTGCTGAGGACTGGGGCAAAGTCATATTCTCCGATGAAGCCTTTTTCCGATTGTTTGGGGCATCTGGAAAAAGGCTTGTCCGGAGAATAAAAGGTGAGCGCTACCATCAGTCCTGTGTCATGCCAACAGTAAAGCATCCTGAGACCATTCATGTGTGGGGTTGCTTCTCATCCAAGGGAGTGGGCTCACTCACAATTTTGCCCAAACACACAGCCATAATTAAAGAATGGTACCAAAACACCCTCCAACAGCAACTTCTTCCAACAATCCAACAACAGTTTGATGAAGAACAATGCATTTTCCAGCACGATGGAGCACCGTGCCATAAGGCAAAAGTGATAACTAAGTGGCTCGGGGACCAAAACGTTGACATTTTGGGTCCATGGCCTGGAAACTCCCCAGATCTTAATCCCATTGAGAACTTGTGGTCAATCCTCAAGAGGTGGGTGGACAAACAAAAACCCACTAATTCTGAAAAACTCCAAGAAGTGATTATGAAAGAATGGGTTGCTATCAGTCAGGAATTGGCCCAGAAGTTGATTGAGAGCATGCCCAGTCGAATTGCAGAGGTCCTGAAAAAGAGGGGCCAACACTGCAAATACTGACTCTTTGCATAAATGATATGAAATTGTCGATAAAAGCCTTTGAAACGTATGAAGTGAGTGTAATTATATCTCAGTACATCACAGAAACAACTGAAACAAAGATCTAAAAGCAGTTTTGCAGCAAACTTTGTGAAAACTAATATTTGTGTCATTCTCAAAACTTTTGGCCACGACTGTACACTAAATTACCCCCCACTGTTTAAAAAGATCCTGGCAGACCGGGAAAGATGGAAAGCATATCCACTCTCATTAAATCGCAGATGCCACCTCATAAAAATGATGTGTACATAAAATTGCTTTACCCCATCAAAAATATTCCCCTACTTATTAAACACTCTAATATAAATAAACTGGAGGGGGCTTTCCGTTCTTTTTTATGGAAGGGCGCGAAACCCAGAATAGCCCTTACCAAAATGCAACTTCCCGTTCAGAAAGTAGGTTTAGCGTTTCCTCACCTACGCCTATACAACCTAGCTAGCTTATTTAGACACTGCAGAGACTGGCTCAATGCCAGAGCTTTCTTCTCTAACCCGAGATTGGAGTCCCAGCTGGTGCAACCATGGGATGTATGGGTGCTACTCCATACCAAACTGTCATCTGTTCCTCCCTAGTGAAATCCAGCCTGCTAATCAGGGATACACTTGCGACGTGGAAGGAGGTATGCAAAATATGCGACCACCCTTTCCTGCTATCTAAGCGTATGACACTTTGGGGACATCCAAAGTTTATTCTAGGGGTGGATTCACAATATTTAAGTTAGTGGAGAGCAAGTGGAATTAAAACCATTACTGACATCTGGGACAACCAAAATAAAAGACTTTACATCATTTGTTGTCTGGGTGGGAGATATTAAACTCTTTTTACTGTCTAATGACCGCCCCATTGTCTGGGTGTCAGAGGCCTATATGTCGTTGAATAATTTGTTGTCTTGGTGAGAGATATTAAACTCTTTTTACTGTCTAATGACCGCCCCGTTGTCTGGGTGTCAGGGGCCTATATGTCGTTCAATGATTTGTTGTCTGGGTAGGAGATATTAAACTCGTTTCACTGTCTAATGACCGCCCCATTGTCTGGGTGTCAGGGGCCTAAATTTCACGTACTTGCTTGCTGTCTTGGTTGCAGACATTTAACACTTTTTACTGCCTAATGACCGCCCCATTTTCTGGGTGTCAGGGCCTATATGTCGTTTAATCATTTGTTGTCTTGGTGGGAGATATTAAACTCTTTTTACTGTCAAATGACCTCTCCTCTGTCTGGGTGTCAGGGGCCTACATAAATGATAATGGCCTGTTCCATTGCAGGTTGACCTAACGCCTGTGTTGCTGTTACGGGACCGCTCTCCTCTTTGCGGGTGCCATGGCCCTGAGTCTGTGAATGAGGCCTGTGGCACTGCAGGCAGACATGAATCCTTTTTGGCTGGGATGAGAACTTCAACTCCCATAGTATTCCCACCTGATGCCACCCCAACCTCCTATTCCACCTCCTCCTCCTCCAAGTTGCCAATTGATATTGGTTAATTTTTATTTATTTTATTTTAAGTCATTTCCCTATCCACATTTTTTTGCAGGGGATCTACGTACATTTTGCTGCCTTTTGCAGCCCTCTAGCCCTTTCCTGTGCTATTTTACAGCGTTTTTAATGCCCAAAAGTTCGGGTCCCCTTCAATGGGTCCCCTTTCAATGGCCCATTACAGGTCAGATTTAGCGTTAGTACCCACTCTAGGAGACAACCGTGAAGGGGTGAGTGGGCTTACTACCTTTTGATCAAAATGTAAACTAATGTCTCCACTGTTTGCAGGCGTGGATTATTACACTATGTCCTCTTATGGCTTCTATCTCGGGCAGAGTTCTGGTTGCAGAGTGCTGTTGCATTTTTTTTGTTTGTATGTATACTTGCCACTGGCTACGTACACCTGCATACAGGGAGTGCTGACTGAAACCCCCCTTTGTGTTTATATCAGGGAAGAAGGTAAGTATGTGTTTTTTTTTCTGCTAAGGCTGCAGACTGGGGGCAAAGGGCAAAATGGGGGGGATAACTAAATTGAGGGGGCACCTAATCTGGCATAACTTCTATGAGGGGGGCACATATGAAGGCATAACCACTGTGAGGGGCAGATAATGTAGCATAACCACTCTGAGGGGGAACATATCTGGTCATATCTACTTTGAGAGGGCACATAACTGGGCATAAATATTTTGAAGGGGCACATAATCTGGCATACTCACTCTGAGGGGGCACATATTTGGGCATATCTACTTTGAGGGGAGCACATAACTGGGCATAAATACTGTAATGGGGCAAATAATATGGCATTACTACTGTGAGGGGCACATAATCTGGCATAACTACTGTGAAGGGACACATATCTGGGCATATTACTGTGAGGGGACACATATTCTGGTCATTACTACTTTGAGGGGATACATATTTGGCATTACTACTGTGAAGGGGCACATAACTGGGCATTACTGTGAGGGGGCACATAACTGGGCATAACTACTGTGAGGGGGCACATATTTGGCATAACTACTGTGAGGGGCACATATCTGAGTATAACTACTGTGAGGGGGCACATATTTGGCATAACTACTGTGAGGGGCACATATCTGAGTATAACTACTGTAAGGGGGCACATATTTGGCATAACTACTGTAAGGGGTACATATCTGAGTATAACTACTGTGACAGGAACAACGGTGGGCATTAGTAATGTGAGGGGCCACAAGGTGGGCATTAGTACTTTGTGGTAGCACTAGATTACCCTGCTATACATTGGCATGGCTCAGTCTTACAGGCCAGCACAGCGCCCCCTACTGGTGATTTCACAGGGGCAGTCACCATCCCTTCCTTATGTGATTATTCTTTTTTTCTCACCACAGGGACCTTGTTCTGGATCCAGTGGACATCACGCCGACGCCAGCGACACCCTGGATGAGGTAGGACCAGATTTTATTAGGACTGGGTGAGTGTAGCCATTGAGCTTAGGGTTTTTTACCACAAGCGGATCCTGTGCGGGTAATCCGCTGCGTGAAAGAGTGCCAAGCCCCTTTCTGGACAGCAGAGACCCCCGGAGTATTAACATGATGGATAATGCTCTGTGCCTCTTTCTGATCTTTTTACTACAAAATCACAGTGAGATAAAGTTGTCACCGTGATTTTGTAGTAAAAAGATCACAGTCAGTCAATCATGTTACTGCTCCTAGTCTCTGCTGTCCGGAATGGGGCCTGGCACTCATTCATGCAGCAGATTAGCCAGGCGGAAAGAGCCCTTAGTAGCCCAAAGCTTAAAGTGTAACTGCCATATAAAAAGTTTTTTTTTTTGCTAAAGTGTAGGGAAAGTGATAGGTAACATTTTTGTAATATACTTTATTTAACCAAAACGTTTAATTTTAATAGTAAACGGGCTGAAATGGCCCTTAACAGTGCTGTCAGAAATGAGGGGGGAGGGGGCGAGGGGGAGGCGGCCCCATGGATCACTTTCGCACCGGGGCCCCATGGATTGTGTGTACGCCACTGGTGATACAGTTGAATAGAGAGAGATGAGCGCTTCCACAATGAAAGCGCTCATTTTTCTCAGACCTGCCGCCACCCTCACTTATCTCTATGGCCACGCCAAAAAGATCAGTGAGCTGTCCTAACATGTATGTTTTAGTAAATTTTCTGGCTCATAGAGGAGGGTCCTGAGCCGAGCTTGTTATAACATATGTCCATTTGGATAATTATGTAAGAAAAGCTCTTTTACATTAAAATATTACAAGTGAACACATTTTAGAGTCACACTTTACATTGTTCTCACTGTATCACTGTAATGTAAGATCACAGTAGAAATAACACAGAAAGCAATACTGGAATTTAGAAGAAATTTATTTGAAAGGAAAAAGAAAACTGCAATCATAGTAAAACACTGGCAGAGTCCAGATGAGGATTCAAGTGAAGAATATGCCACCACATGGTAAGGTCTTGCCAATAAGTTTGACCATTGTAAGGTCAAAAGGGATTGTCTTTTCAGATGGGTTCATTTCATCATTCCAGGTAAATCACCCAGGTAAGTGAAGAAGGTATGCCTAGCACCTCAGCCACATCCATGCTGGGGGCTCCTTAGTACTTCAGTTCTTCTTACAGGAAGGAAACAAAGGATCTGCAAACATTGTTCATACTTTGTTTAGGATCCTGTTTGTCCAACAAGTATTGGAGGAGGCTGTGGCATTATGCTTCCTCTCAAATGGAGCCGACTGGTGCCTGACTTTAGATATTGCTTGTAGAGTAGATGGCATTTCCAATGCATGTTGACAGATGGAGATCTTTGGTTAGGCTGCTGTATGATGATGCTGATGACAACTGTGACATTATATAAATTTGCCTAATAAAATAATAAAATAAAATGTGAATAGGTATAATTTGTCACAGTCTTACTTATGGCACATGGAATAGTCCTCCTTACGTAGCAGGACGCTGGTGGTGATGATGATGGTTTTGCCAGTAAAATACGTGTAATACATGAAGAACTCTGTCCACCGACCTGTCCATGCAGCCCACATCACTGAGAACATCCAAGAAATTGTTCTTCTTTCTGTGATACTTTTCTCTGTGCCTCTTTACTTTGTCTCTGTATTCTTGGTTATTTATGAGACCTTTCAGCTTCATTAAAACATACTCCGAAGAGATATCAATGGCTGTCTTAAGGACGTACCTTTCCAGCCAGAACATTTTTGTCCAAAATAAACGCAGTCAGTCGAGAGAATCAACTAACCAAATCACCTGCTGAGCAAGAAATGATTGAAGAACCTTGGTGATCAAGAACCTTCAGAACTCACAGCAGTGACATCACAATTTGAGTGACATCACAGGGTTGGTTACCATAGCAACCAAATAGCAAAATCTCATATTATTTATGGTAATCTACTTATACCCAATAGTATATTTCCTACTATTGATTATCACACGTGATTCTGACTTCATGTCAAATGAACATTGGTGGCTTCAGTGTCTAGCAGCTATAAGTAATATCATAAAAGCATGGCATCCATTCTTTGCTTCAGGTTTGGTCTGAGCATGGGATGTAGGGAACTGCTGTTATTATTTATTGTACATGATGTAGATGAAATCTCTGGTACACATGTGGACAATACTCATCTCTCTATTCCACTCATTTTGGGCAATTTTTTTTATTTTTATTTTTTTACATGGCTATGAACAGATTGATGGGGTGGGGAGGCAACTATATGAAGTGCCAGAGGTGGACTTACCTTTTTGCACAATTACATTACTGTACAATAATGCAAGTCACCAGTACATACTAAATGGTAAAACACTGGGTAGGACTGACATGGAAAAGGACTTATGAATTTTAGTGAACAGCAAACTTAGGGTCCATTCACACGTCTGCAACTTGGGTCCGGATCCGTTCCGCAAAATTGCAGAACGGGTGCAGACCCATTCATTTTTAACGGGGCCGGAATGGATGCGGAGGGCAAACTATATGCGCATTTCCAGATCCACAGTTCCGGATCCGCAATTCCGTTCCTGAATAAAATAGAACATGTCCAATTCTTGTCTGCAACTGCGATGTGCGGTCCACGAAATGTGGAATGCACATTGCCGGTGTCCATGTTTTGCAGATACGCAATTTGGGGACCGCAAAACACCTACGGACGTGTGAATAGACCCTAAGCTATAGTGTCAGGCAGCTGCTGCCAAGGCCTATAAGATAATGGTTTGCATCAAAAGGGACACAGGGACACAAAGTAATTTCCCCCACACAGTAATTTGTTCCCACACTGCCACCACAAAGTAATTTCCCACACACAGTAATTTGTCCCCACACAGAGTGTCCTAGTAATAACACCCTATATTGTGCTCCAGGTAGTATTCCCTGTATAGTGTCCACATAAATAATTGAATTGCCCCTACAGTGCCTCCCCTATAGCAACACCCCCATATAGTAATTTCCCCCACACTGCCCCCACATAGTAATCAGCCCATAGTAATTTGCCCCCACACAGTAATTTCCCACACACAATAATTTCCCCCACGTAGTAATTGGTCCCCAAACTGCCCCACACAGTAATTTGTCCCCACACTGCCCCCACACAGTAATTTGTCCCCACACTGCCACTACAAAGTAATTTCCCCCACACAGTAATTTATCCCCACACAGTAATTTGTCCCCACACTGCCCCCACACAGTAATTGCTCCCACACAGTAATTTCCCCCACACTGCCACTACAAAGTAATTTCCCCCACACAGTAATTTGTCCCCACACTGCACACACACAGAAATTTCCCCCACACAGTAATTTGTCCCCACACTGCCCCCCACAGTAATTTGTCCCCACACTGCCCCCACATAGTAATCAGCCCATAGTAATTTGCCCCCACACAGTAATTTCCCAAACACAGTAATTTCCCCCACACAGTAATTGGTCCCCAAACTGCCCCACACAGTAATTTGTCCCCACACTGCCCCCACACAGTAATTTGTCCCCACACTTCCCCCACACAGTAATTTGTCCCCACACTGCCCCCACAAAGTAATTTCCCCCACACTGCCCCCCACAGTAATTTGTCCCCACACTGCCCCCACAGTAATTTGTCCCCACACTGCCCCCCACAGTAATTTGTCCCCACACTGCCCCCACACAGTAATTTGTCCCCACACTGCCCCCACACAGTAATTTGTCCCCACACTGCCCCCACAAAGTAATTTCCCCCACACAGTAATTTTTCCCCACACTGCCCCACATAGTAATTTTTCTCCACACTGCCCCCCACAGTAATTTGTCCCCACACTGCCCCCACACGGTAATTTGTCCCCACAATGCCACCACAAAGTAATTTCCCACACACAGTAATTTGTCCCCACACTGCCCCACACAGTAATTTTTCTCCACACTGCCCCCCACAGTAATTTGTCCCCACACTGCCCCCCACAGTAATTTATCCCCACACTGCCCCCCACAGTAATTTGTCCCCACACTGCCCCCACACAGTAATTTGTCCCCACACTGCCACCACAAAGTAATTTCCCACACACAGTAATTTGGCCCCACACTGCCCCACACAGTAATTTTCTCCCCACTGCCCCCACAGTAATTTGTCCCCAAACTGCCCCCACAGTAATTTGTCCCCACACTGCCCCCCACAGTAATTTGTCCCCACAATGCCCCCCACAGTAATTTGTCCCCACACTGCCCCCACACTGCCACCACAAAGTAATTTGTCCCCACACTGCCACCACAAAGTAATTTCCCACACACAGTAATTTGTCCCCACACTGCCCCACACAGTAATTTTTCTCCACACTGCCCCCACAGTAATTTGTCCCCACACTGCCCCCCAAATTTTTTTGTCCCCACACTGCCCCCCACAGTAATTTGTCCCCACAATGCCCCCCACAGTAATTTGTCCCCACACTGCCCCCACACAGTAATTTGTCCCCACACTGCCACCACAAAGTAATTTCCTCCACACAGTAATTTTTCTCCACACTGCCCCACACAGTGATTTGTCCCCACCCTGCCCAAACAGTAATTTCCCCCACATTGCCACCACAAAGTAATTTGCCCCACACTGACTGCCCCCACATAGTAATTTGCCCCACACAGTAATTTTCCCCACACATTTCTGGGCCTAGCACTGGCAGCATTGCAGCACATTTTGAATTCCCTTCCCCCCCTTTTTACATGTCTCCCCGACCGGGCAACCCCCTCCATGGTGGCACAGTGACAGACTGACAGTGGACAGCCCCACACAAGCTGACTCACCGGTGATGAGCAGGTTGCAGGCAGTTACAGTCTCTGAAACTTCTGCTCCGGACTCCCGTGCGTCGCCCCCACGTGACTACTGAGGCACTTGACTGCAGCGCTGAACAGCGCTGCGTGGATGCGCCGCACGGTCCCGGCCCGGCACACACAGGCTGGGCAGGTGCCCGCCGCCCGGCACTTGTGCACATAGGGGGGAAAAAGGCAGCTGCTTGTTCTGCCTAGTGCCGCCGACCCAGAAAAAAAAAAAAAGAAAAGAAAAAAGGGAATTAAAGGGGCAGAGGCAGAAAGGGGCAGGGGCTCAAGCCCCCTTTGACCCTATGTGTGCACGTCCCTGCTGTGCTCCCCTTACTAAACTGCAGAAACAGATAATCCCCCTGAAAATACTATTACCACACAGATAGTTCACCTTCAATAATTATTGGCATACAGTGCCCTAAAAAATAACTGTGCCCAGCAAATAGTGTCCCTGTAATGTATAGTGCCATAAAAATAGTGCTAAGCCGATACTGTGCCAAGGTGCCTCCCAATGTAACAGTCCTCCCCCAAAAGTAATAATTCTCTGCCAGAGTGCACTATGTGGTAACAGTGCACCCAATAGTAATAATGTCCCTCATTTTGCCCCAGAAGTAATATTGCCCCATAGTGCCCCAGTAGTAATAATTCCCTCTCCAATGTTTGCCAGTAAAAAAATCCTCCCTTACAATGTGTGGCAGTACAAAAATACCCTCTTATGTATGCCACTACAAACAATGCTCCCTTATGATGTGTAAAACTTTTTGTGCCCCCTGTAGAACAAATGTCCCCATAGTGGCCACCTTAGAATTTGTGCCAGTACAAAATATGCTCCCTTACAATGTGCGCTAAGCAGGGTGGATAAAAATCGATGATTTTTTTTAAAAAAAATAAAAAAAATCTGTTTTTTTTATTTAACTCGATTTTTTTATATAAAATTCTTTTTGAGGAAAATATATTACTATCTAAAGGTTATTCCATCATGAAATAAAGATTCTTTTTTTAATTATGTAGAATAAGGCTGTATATGTTTCATTTTTTTGGTAAATAAATTCCATTAATCCATTCCCAATGTCAGGCTCTTCCAAAGGTTTTTGTAAGATTATTGGGCAGTTTCTCTGCCTACAAGATGCTTGGTTTACTTTTGCAGTTCTCAAAACTGAATTTGACTCAGCAGAGATCACAGCCTCTTCTTCACAGCAAAAATGTTAGAACATGAACAGAGTTGAGAAAAATACCTTAATCCTAACTTCTACAAACCTATGAATACAGAATCAACCCCTTCAGTGCTGTTTAAAGAAGTTCAGTGAATAGAATAGAAACAATATTTTTTCTCCTTCAAATACGAATGCTTAACCTATTAAACTGAGGATAAAAAAACTAATATGAAAAGCTGTTATTCTAAAAATCTTCATCTACTTGCATATTATAAGTTATACCAGCAAGAATTGGTCTTTATGTAGAAAACCATGATTTAAATCTAGGCCTTACTGACTAGTGATTTAACTTGTGATTTAAATCTCTTTTAGTGCCCCCAGTACTGAGTACAGAGATGCAGTTGAATATGTAGAGATGAGCGTTTCCACAATGAAAGAGCTCATTGCCCATGGCCCTTCTGCTGCCTCCCTCTTGCCCCTACCTGGTGCTGCCTGAGGCGATCGCCTCACCTGGCCTCATTGGTGGTGCACCCCTGTTCCAGTACTACCAAACATACAGGAGAATACAGCACTGCATACTTATTATATCCAGTGATGTCTCCCCTAATGTAGACATTCTCTTCTTCTCAATTTGGCCAAGACTGCTGAAACGACTTGTGTCAGCCACATCTTGTCTCCACAGAGTTTGCCATATAGACATCTTAGTTTCTTAAATTTTCCATAATACTCCCCATGTTCCCAACACAAACTCCTCATTCTGGGGCTCCAACTGTGTCATCTTGCTGCTACCCCCAATAATTTGCTTTCTGTGCTTCCCAATGCCCCCAAATACTGTACTGCAGAAATAGTGGTGCCCCAGTTGTAATAATGCTCCTAGTAATAATAATGCTGCTATAGTGCTCACACTATTAATAATGCCCCCTATTGGTTCTCCAGCTATGATAGTGCACCCCTATTGTGCTACCATCAATAATAATGTGCCCTATAGTGTCCCCAGTAATAATAATGTCCCCTAAAATAATAATACTCCTATTGCGCCCCCAGTATTAATAATGCCTCCAGCAATAATAGCACTCCCAGTGGCGGATTAGGAACTCAAAGTAACCCTAAAAAAACGTAGTAGTGGCCTCATGTTGTAGGCGGCAGCAAATTGGTAGAAGGTATGGCTAAGCCAAGTAGGCGAGTTTTTCTGTGAGGCAATCTGTAGTTTTATTGATATCATTTTAGAATGTATATCAATTATTGATCACTTTTCATTCAGTTTTTTAGGAGATAAAGGCACAAAAAGACTGTGAATTCTCAGTTTTGCAATGTCAATCATAATCAGATGAGTGAAGAGTAAAATGCACACCATCAGGTTTTATCAGGTTTACCCAGCCAAAAATCTGTCCTTGGCTGTTCCTTCCAACCAGTTAAGCCCCAGCTGGTTGACTTTTTTTTACCTTAACTCTAGACCTGTCCATTTACCCTCTGTGTACTGACCATGGCTAGTCTTTGGATTAACCTCTCATCTGGTGAACTGTCTTCTTCTGATCCTCATGGTATGCTGACCGTGGCTAGTTCCTTGATTAACCTTTCGTCTGGTGTTTGGTCTCTGTCTTCCCTGGTTGTCATCTGGCTTTTCTGCCACTCTTTGCACCTTGGTCATTCTGGTAGGTCTACTTCTTCGCCACGGTTTTTTACTACATTACTCCGCAGATATAACCTGGGTCATTAGCAGCCAAGTCTATCAGGCCTTGTGGCAGGCTCTAGTAAAGAACCTAGGGGGTAGCTTTAGCTTCTTACCACCTGGAATAGTTAAAGTATAACTGTCACTGAATTTTTTTTTGTAATATGTAGGGGAAGTGACAAGTAATGTTTTTGTAATATACAATGGCATGCAAAACTTTGGCAATCCTGGTCAAAATGACTGTTACTGTCAACAGTTAAGCAAGTTGAAAATGAAATGATCTCCAAAGGGTATAAAGTTAAAGGGGTTGTCCAAGTTATTTTCATTAATGACCTATCCTTAACCTCTTAAGGACACAGGACGTATGGGTACCGCCTGATGTCCGAGTCCTTAAGGACACAGGGCGTACCCATACGTCCTGAATAAAATAGCATGTAAAAAAAAAAAAAATCGGGCTAGGAACATGGTTCCTGCTGCGATCGTGCAGCAGGAACCATGTTCAAATGCCGAGGGGGGTTCTGTGACCCCCCGTATCGGGGATCGCTGTAAACCGCAGGTCAATTCAGACCTGCGGTTTGCAGTGATTTCTGACATTTCTGAATGACCGCGGGGATCAGACAGTTAATTGTGCATTTTTTTAAAATTTTTAAACACCCCCCCCCTGAAGCCCTCTTACTGATTGGCCGGCGGGCTGTGCAGGGTGGGGGGGGGGGAGGTTGCGGGCGGCTTTGATGTGGACCTCTGTAACATCGTTGGTGGCTAGTGGTTCTATCAGAGTGTCAGCAAGCGGTACGGACTGCTGTATGGAAGAGGTTAACAGGGAGGGAGCACCCTCCCTCTCCCATCGGGGGGGCTGCTGTGCCTTTGCAGCCCCCCGAGAGGATGGGATTGCAGAGGGAGGGAGCTCCCCTCCCTCCCCATCACCTGCTGCTCAGTTCTGGCAGCGGGTGATGGTTACCATGGCAACATGATGCTTTCAGATGCGTCCTGCTTGCCATGGTAATGTAACTTTGATCAGACTTCTGCTAAAGGCAGAAGTCTGACCAGACTAGTGAAAAGTTAAAAATACAGTACAGTACACTATATAGTGTACTGTACTGTATTATATAGACATCAGACCCACCGGATCTTCATGAACCCAGTGGGTCTGGGTCCCCAAAAAAGGTAAAAAAAGTGAAAAAAAAGTGAAAAACAAAACCAAAAAAACAAAATGGTGTAAAAAAAAGCCATTTTTCGTCACCTTAAATCACAAAAAGTGTAATACCAAGCGATCAAAACGGCGTATGCCTCCCAAAATAGTATCAATCAAACCGCCATCTCATCCCGCAAAAAATGAGCCCCTACATAGGACAATCGCCCGAAAAAAAAAAAATAATATTGCTCTTGGGCTATGCAGACATTAATAAATTTTTTTTTCAAAAGTGGTGTTATTGTGTTAAAGTAAAATAAAAATAAAAAAGTATACATATTATGTATCGCCGCATCCGTAAAAACCTGCTCTATAAAAATATCCCATATTCTAACCCTCAGGTAAATACCGTAAAAAAAGTAAATAAAAACATTGTCCCAAAAATTTCACATCACATCACAAAAAGTGTAATAGCAAGCGATCAAAAATTTATATGAACCCCAAAATAGTTCCAATCAATCCGTCATCTCATCTCGCAAAAAATGATACCCTACATAGGACAATAGCCCAAAAAAATAAAAAAAATATGACTCTCAGACTATAACGATACTGAAAAATGTAATAAGAAAAAAATTGGTCAATTTTAAAAAATTATCCAATTTTAGGGAAGGACATTCCAGACCAACCTAGTGTAATTTTCAGAAAAGCACCGAGCATACGGACAAAGTTGGTACATAGCTCCTTACGCCCTGAGGATGTAAGGAAAGGGAATAAATTCATCTGGTGTGGGTTCTGCTTGCCATGTCGAAATAGGAGGAAAGAAAAAAGAAAGAGGGATATCCAGACTGTACACTCTAATCAAAAAAGCCAGGATCATAAAATAAAAGGACTTATCACCTGCGAAAGTATAGGGGTGGTCTACATGCTGGAGTGCCCGTGTGGCCTCCTGTATGTGGGCCGTACCATGAGAAAATTGAAAGTGAGGATTCAAGAGCACATTTGTAATATTAGAAAGGGGCTAGAAACACACAGTGTATCTATGCATTTTAAGACCAAACATCAGACAGACCCTAGTGGTCTTTTTTTCTCTGAAGTGGAGTTGGTAAAACCACACTGGCGTGGAGGAAATTCCACCGAGCGGATAAATAGGAGGGAAGTTGAGTGGATCTATAAGATGGATTCACTACAACCAAAAGGGATGAACGTGGAATTTGATTTAAAACCCTGTCTCACGTGAAAGAAACATATCGTTTATTTTTTAAGGACCTTTAGAGAATATGGCTACTATGTGTGGCTGAAGGGGATCATGTGTGCTAAGATACGTCAAGTCTCTTATGAATGAAGGGAGAGGTTTAAAGGTGTGTAAACTTACTACTGGTGGAAATGGAACATGTGGGGTATGACGTAGCTGATCAACCATGAACGAAGGAACGTTGCTTAAAATATGTATTCTGCGATTGGTGGAACGAACTATGCGGGTGGCGTTCAGGTTTTTATGAATGAAGGGAGATGCCCCCAGGATGTGTATCTGAATATCGGTGTGGGAGCAATCATATGGGGGAAGTTGATACCTCCGAGCCAAAGTATGCAAGTAGCGTTTAGGCAGTTCTTATGTTAAATATGTAATATGGTAATCTTAAAGTACATAAAATACACTCCTAAGGTCATTCCTAAAATCACCCCTTAAGGGTACATAAAATACATTCCTAAAATCATTCCCCTTTAAAGTTTTTTGTGTCTTTTGTACTTTGTACTGAGCCGTAGAGGCCAGGTTGATTGTATGGAGGTGTGGCTGAGTCCCGCCTGTTGGTTTATAAGGACCACCCCTGAGTGGGTGGAACAGGTACCCCTGACGAAGCTTGCTGAAGCGAAACCCTTGTCGGGTGTTTGATTTATGTACACTGCCTTCAACTTGTATCTTGTAAGTACAATAGAACCCGTTGCAGTTGAACCATCGTGACTGTACTTCACTATATGTGGCAACCTTGATTCCTCACAAAGGTCGACAACGGAGCGGTGAATCCGGGTGATCTGAGTGTCTTTCCATGCCCAAAGGAAGTCTGTGTGTTGTGTTTGAATAAAAAGTTCTTTCGTTCTCTCTGGAGCAGCGCTGTCCATTTGAAAAATGCACTTGTACATGTGAACAGGACCCACTTCACAATTGGAATCTGCAGGGCTCCAAATGGAAGGCAACGTACCAACGGCTATTTTTCTCTTTTTTTTGTATTTACACCTGCTCATCGCTGCTGTTGTGATGGCGAGAATGTAAACAATGAAGATAAGGCAGCGCTGGCATGGTAAGTGCCTTCTCTACAACGATCTGATCGGCAGCAGTGCCAGGTGTCAGACCCCCCCCCCCCCCAATCTGATGTTGATTACCTATCTTGAAGATAGGTCATTAGTAAAATAACTTGGACAACCCCTTTAAAGATGACACATCCCATATATATATATATATATATATATATATATACCAGGTAAAAAAAGGCAGCACTCCAAAAATATAAAAAGCAAACGACCAAGTTTTATTCACCCATGTGGGCAGTGCGACGTTTCGGCTCCAACTGAGCCTTTCTCAGTTGGAGGCTTGAGAAAGGCTCAGTTGGAGCCGAAACGTCGCACTGCCCACATGGGTGAATAAAACTTGGTCGTTTGCTTTTATATTTTGGAGTGCTGCCTTTTTCCCTGGTATACTTATTTTGAGACTGGCTGGTCTCTGTGAGGCGTGCACCCGCCTTCTGAACTTGATACGGTGCTGCCACAATCTTTCCTATATATATATATATATATATATATATATATATATATATTTATTTTTTTATATATTTTAAGCAAAAAATTTTTTAAAATTTTCATCTTTTGTGTTTTCAAAATAACAAAAAAGGTAAAGAGTCTTAAGCAAATTGTGGACACCCTGCATATTTAGTACCTAGTACCACCCCCTTTGACAAGTATCAAAGCTTGAAAATGCTTTTTATAGCTAGCCAAGAGTCCTTAAATTCTTGTTTGGGGATATCATTCATTATTCCTTGCAAAAGTCTTCCAGTTCTGTGAGATTTTTTGGAGGTATATCCACAGATTTTCAATGATGTTCAGATCAGGGAACTGTGGGGGCCATGGTAAAACCTTCAGCTTGCACCTTTTTAGGTAGTCTATTGTGGGTTTATGTTTAGGATCATTATCTATTTATAAAAACTATCCTCTTTTCAACTTCAGCTTTTTTACAGTTGGTGTTATGTTTGCTAACTGCTTCCGGAATTTGCTGGAATTTCATTGAATCCATCCTTCTCCCAACCCATGAAATATTCCCCGTGCCATTGGCTACAACAAAACACAAAGCATGATTGATCTATCCCCATGTTTAATGGTTAGAGAGGTGTTATTTTCATGAAATTATTAGCCTTTTTTCTCCAAACGTACCTTTGCTCATTGTGGTCAAAGAGTTTTGTTTTAAGGACACAGAACTTGTTTTCACAATGCATCGCTTACCGTATGTTTTTTTGTACTAAGGATGCAGAAGAGGTTTTCTGATGACTCTTCCATGAAGGCCATATTTGTGCAGGTTTCGTTGAACAGTAGAATAATGTACACTACTCCTGGTAACTGCCATTTCTTAATTACATTTTAAACTGAGGGAATGGCTATCTTCTTATAGCCTTCTCCGGCTTTATAGGCCTCGACCATTTTCATTTTCAGAGTGTTAAGCGCTGCTTAGAGGAACCGATGGCTGCTGTTTTTTTGGTACAAGGTTAAAGGAGTTTGGGTATTTATAAAGCTTTGAAATTTGCATCACCTGGCTTTTCCTAAGGATTGTGAACAAGTGTTAACCCTAACAGGCCATTTAAGGTCTGAGACCTTGGTCAAAGTTATCTGAGTGCTCAAATCTCCTTGGGTTCCCATACTTTTGGAAGGTACTATTTTCCTTTTGTACAAAACCAAAATAATACACTGATATTGCTTAAAATGTTGAAAGGTGTGTTTCATTTTTAACTAAATTTGCCTTTTGGAGATCATTTCATCTTCAACTAGCTTAACCGCCTGCCGACCGCCTAACGCAGGGATGCGTCCAGGCGGCGGCAGGTCTGTTCCTCTCTGACGTGGCGGCGCGTCATCTCGCGAGAATATCGCGTCTCAGGAGTTGTACTACAGCCTGCCAGCGATGATCCATCGCTGGCAGGCTGTAGATGCGAAATAAATCGCATCAAACAAGTATATCAGACGCTGTTTTGTGAACAGCGTCTGATATACCTGCTACCTGGTCCTCTGGTGGTCCCATTTGCTGGGATCGACCACCAGAGGACCAGGTAGCTATGTAAAGTAGCACCAAGCACCACACTACACCCCCCCCCTCCCTGTCACTTATTAACCCCTTGTTAACCCCTGATCACCCCATCTAGACTCCCTGATCACCCCCTGTCACTGATCACCCCCCTGTAAGACTCCATTCACATGTCCATATGTGTTTTGCGGATCCGCGGATCCGCAAAACACGGACACCGGGAATGTGCTTTCCGCATTTTGCAGATCCGCACATTGCCAGAACTATATAGAAAATGCCTTTTCTTGTCCGCAATTGCGGACAAGAATAGGACATGTTCTATATTTTTGCGGAACCGAAGTGCAGACCTGGAAGTGCGGATCCGCAATTCTGGATCCGAGCGGGACAAAGTCTGTCCCCATAGAAATGAATGGGTCCGCAATTCCGTTCTGAATTGCGGACGTGTGAATGGGGCATAAGGGTCCCTTATCACCGCCAGTTAGTTAGCTACTTGTTAGGTAGTTGGCGCCCAGCCCACCGCACCGCAGTCACTGATTTTGGCAGAGATTTTTTCATCCACATTGATCGATGCGAATGAAAAAATCTGTGCCATTCATTTTTTTTTCAGCGCAGCGGCTGAACGGAAAAAAAAATCTCATTACCCGTATGCTCAATATACGGAGAATCGCAGAAACTCCTAATGCTGGCCATACGTGTAATGATTGCGGAGACCCTCAAATGCCAGGGCAGTACAAACACCCCACATGTGACCCCATTTTAGAAAGAAGACACCCCAAGTTATTCCGTGAGGGGTATGGCGAGTTCATGTAAAATTTTATTTTTTGTCACAAGTTAGTGGAATATGAGACTTTGTAAAAAAAAATATAAATTTCCGCTAACTTTTTTTTTCTGTGAACTCGCCATGCCCCTCACGGAATACCTTGGGGTGTCTTATTTCCAAAATAGGGTCACATGTGGGGTATTTATACTGCCCTGGCATTTTAGGGGTCCTAAAGCGTGAGAATCCAAATGCGTAAAAATGCCCTGTGAAATCCTAAAGGTACTCATTGGTTTTAGGGCCCCTTTGCGCATCTTGGCTGCAAAAAAGTGTCACACATGTGGTATCGCCGCACTCAGGGGGGGGGGGGCGGTGGAGGAAGAGATTTTGGCACTTGATACTGGGGGGGGGGGGGGTGGAGGAAGAGATTTTGGCACTTGATACTGGGGGGGAAGAGATATTGGCACTTGATACTGGCACATGGGGGGTGGTTGGCACTTGATACTGGCAAATGAGGGGGGGGGTTGGCACTTGATGCTGGCACATGGGGGGGTTGGCACTTGAACTTAATACTGGCACATGGGAGGTTTGGCACTTGAACTTGGTACTGGCACAGTTTGGCAGTTGTTACTGGCACATGATGATAGGGGGAGAGGCACTTATTATTGGGGGCACTATTCGGAACCACAGCGGCACAGTATTTGAGGTAGTGGGATGTTTTCTCCAGAAGATGGGAGGATGATGGAAAAGTAGTAAACTAAGATTTTATTTTTTTGTTAAACTGCAGAGACGAAAAACTGCAGAAAAATGGTGGTCTGGTCTGAAAGGAGAAGATGAGGAAAGAGAAGATCTACATCAAAGGAGACGTCACTGAATTTAAGGTATGGGTGCGATATATGGGTGGGGCTGTGGGTGTGGCTTGAGGGTGGGCGGGGACACAGGGGCCCCATAAGTGCTGTCCCCCCAGATTTTTGGGGCTTCCTACGCCCATGACCATGGGCAGAGCATCACCCTCCTCAGAGCTCCACCAGTCTCTATTGCAGAGCATCACGCCAATATTAGTGCCTATGGGCAGAGCATCACCCTCCTCAGAGTTCCACCAGTCACTCTTGCAGAGCATCACCCTGACATTGGTGCTCATGTGCAGAGCATCCTCCTCCTCTCATAAAGCTCCGCCAGTCAGTCCCCTTCTGCAGCACGTCACCCCAGTCGGTCACTACCTGCAGAGCATCACTTCCCCATCAGCCCCCACCTGCAGGGCACCTTCCTCCTCACACAGTCTCATCCCTGGCGCCCCTCTGTAGAGCTGCATTGGAGGGAGCCCGGCCGATCACGTGACCGCCTCTCCGCCACTCCTGCAGCATCCAGAGCGGAGCCCAGGCTGCATCACTGTGCACGACGGAGCAGACGGCGCCGCATCCCATCCATCCATCCATCCCAGCCACCACCCGAGACACAGGCAGATGAGAGCTGCCACCCGGCCGGACTCCGCAGCCAGCCCCGTCCATGTGCAGCGTCTTCCCGCATCCTCAGCCTCCATCCCAGCGGTGCTGTAAGGGCGGGCTCTCCCTGCGCCCCAGTGACCTCCCGGGATCTGCCCTGCACCATCTTCTGCCGCCCCTCATTTAGTCCCGGAGCCTCCTCGCCCCTCATCATGGCCGAGATCAGCGAGTGCAGCATCAAGGTCCTGTGCAGATTTCGCCCCCTGAATCATTCGGAGGTGCAGAGAGGGGACAAGTTCCTGCCCGCCTTCCAGGGCGATGACTGCGTGGTCCTGGGGGTAAGTGTCACCTGGGATGGATGTAATGTACGGGCTGTCAGGGCAGGGTGTGGCACTGCCCCAGCGATCGTGATGGTACCTACCTTCCTGTGCACCGGAGCAGCGGCTCTGCAATGCGCTGCTGTCATGTTCCTTCCCATTCCCCAGCCATTGGGTACAGCAGTGGGGGGCATTTCCTGGGCACACAAGGCTGGCCATTACATTGGTGTGAATGGTGTATTAGATTGCCCTGAGGGGGTATACTGTGGGTATATGGACACAGGACAGCCATGTCTGGGGCAGATGTCACATATATACATACATACTACATGATCATATATGTTGTTTAGGTTTCCACCTCTGTCCTTGTTTATGGAAAGCTGGAAACAGCGCCCCCTGATGGATCTTCTTTCTCAGCACCACCCTTCACCCCAGCCTGTCACTTCACACTGGTCACTGTGAACAAAGTCCAGTAAAATGGCATCATCATCATCTAGTGTAAAAGCAGCATCAGGGTGGAGGCATGAGGTCACTTCCTTCCATAATATATGTCCACCATGTCTGCTATAATAATGTACCTGTACTGCTGCACTGCCTATAGAACAGGATATAGATGGGTGTACTGCCTATAGAACACAATATAGATGGGTGTACTGCCTATAGAACACAATATAGATGGGTGTACTGCCTATAGAACACAATATAGATGGGTGTACTGCCTATACCACACTATATAGATGAAGTGCTGCCTATAAAACACAATATAGATGGGCGTACTGCCTATACCACACTATATAGATGGGTGTACTGCCTATACCACACTATATAGATGAAGTACTGCCTATAAAACACAATATAGATGGGCGTACTGCCTATACCACATGATATAGATGGGCGTACTGCCTATACCACATGATATAGATGGATGTACTGCCTATACCACACTATATAGATGGATGTACTGCCTATACCACACTATATAGATGGGTGTACTGCCTATACCACATGATATAGATGGGTGTACTGCCTATAGCACATGATATAGATGGGTGTACTGCCTATAAAACACAATATAGATGGGTGTACTGCCTATAAAACATGATATAGATGGGTGTACTGCCTATACCACACTATATAGATGAAATACTGCCTATAAAACACAATATAGATGGGCGTACTGCCTATACCACATGATATAGATGGATGTACTGCCTATACCACACTATATAGATGGGTGTACTGCCTATAAAACACAATATAGATGGGTGTACTGCCTATAGAACACGATATAGATGGATTTATTGCCCGACGAACACAATATAGATGGATATATTGCCTATAGGACACAATAGATGGATGTACTACCTATATCAAAATATATAGATGGTGTACTGCCTATAGAACACTATGTAGCTGATGTACTGCCTATAGGACTGTATAGATTGATGCACTGCCTAAAGAACACTATATAGATGAATGTGCTGTCTATAGAACAGTATATAGATGATGTATTGCCTATACCACACTATATAGATGGGTGTACTGCCTATAGAACAGTATATAGATGGATGTACTGTCTATAGGACACTATATAGATGGATGTACTGCCTATAGAACACAATATAGATGGGTGTACTGCCTATAGGACTCTATATTGTTGATGTACTGCCTATAGAACACTATATAGATGAATGTGCTGCCTATAGAACACTATATAGATGGGTGTACTGTCTATAGAAAACTATATGGATGAATGTGCTGCCTATAGAACACTATATAGATGATGTACTGCCTATACCACACTATATAGATGGGTGTACTGCCTATAGAACAGTATATAGATAGATGTACTGTCTATACAACACTATATAGATGGACATACTGCCTATAGAACACAATATAGATGGGTGTACTGTCTATAGAAAACTATATAGATGGGTGCACTGCCTATAGAACACTATATAGATGGGTGCACTGCCTATAGAACACTGTATAAAGGAATGTACTGCTTATAGAATACTATATAGATGGATGTACTGCCTATAGGACACTATATAGATAGATGTACTGCCTTACTGTGATGAACGTGTGACCTACCCAAGGTCACTAGGCCATAGTATTGACTTGATGAATATACGGGTCCTGTGTGCAGTACCCATGCCCATTGCTTATGATGGGATCTAAGACGTTAAGGGAGAGCTCTGTTAGGATGACAGAAAGGCCCCTACTGTTTTGGCCTCCTGCCCCTCCCTCAGTTCGACTCTCAATCCCTAATCTACATTGTCTCCGCTGACCAGGTCCACTTATTGCTCGGCCTTATCTCAATTATGCACCCCCCATGTACATGTGCTGCTGTATTATCCTGTAAGTGTTGTGCCTATTTCTCAGTCTTCCATTTGTTTTCTTGCCTGAAGAAGAAGCCTTTGTGCTCTGAAAGCTTGCAATATGTTTTTTCTGGTTGGCCTATAAAGGTATCCCTGCCTTAACGCTTTTGTATTTATTACCGTAAAAGTAGTCAACGTCACATCCTTTCATAATAGAAATACAGAGACGTCTGGGGCAGTGTTGACAACCAGTGGCCATCTTGCTGTGATAGCAGGTCCAGCCCTTCGCCACCATGGCTGCTGCGTAGCAAACATGACACTCACATTGTTATTTTTTAGGGTGAAGCCTCCATTTTTGAAAGTATTTCCCTATAAAACTAAAGGGCGTGATCGCACTTTTACAGTTGACATACAGATATAGTAAAAAGTCATACGAAGTATATCAAAAGTTAACCAAGGCCTCACGCACATGACTATATTTTTCATCTGTGTGCATTTTTGCAGATAGCACATTTCTATGGGGCTGAGCACACATCAATTTTTTGGGATCTTCAGATTATGGAAGGTGGTCTATTATTGTCAGTATTGCAGACAAGTTTAACCATTTCTGTTGATGGGAGTGAGAAAATGCGGAGTGCACAAAGGTATCCGTATTTTGAGGATCCATTGTTTTGCGGACATAATAGTGCATGAGTCATGATGCAGAGGGGCAGTTCGTTATTCCGGCGCGGCTGTACATGACAGTGCTGGCTTAATGACGACACTTCCCAGAATGTATATCATAAGAGAAAGCCCTGCCCAGACATTGACTCAGCAAGCAATGCTGGGAGATTTCAGCTCAGCAGCCTGCAGAACTGTGAACGCAGCTCTGGACTACAGTACAGACTGTAACTCAGGATGTCTAATATATGACTGGATTTCTATCTGTAAATATGGGCCATTCTATCCTGTTTAGTCTGTTATTAGCACAACTCTATGACAACCAATATAGTGTTTGTGGCAGCTCCTAACGGCGTTGTCAGACAGTTTTTATTAAACTCCTGAAAGGGGAGGAGCCATCTCCATTTAACCAGCGCATAGTTCGCGCGCGACACGGCCACTACAGTGCCGGGAGGCTCATTGTTTGCTGCACGCACGCCATCAGAGGCGTGCAGCGTCTTTTCAAGTTATATAGTCAGCAATCAGATCAAGTGTACTGGCGTGATTGCTGCGTACCCACCATCAGGATCGCAGTGGATAGTCTCGGCCGGACACTTAGATCAGTGCTACTGATGAATTAACGACACTAGTCAGAAGGGAAACGCGTCGAGCATTAGCACTGCAAGATATATTTGGTATATGCAGGCTGACTCTCTTCCCGTTACTTGAGCCTTAATAGGGAATATTCCTCCTGCACATCCTGTCCTGTACTGAAATAGGGTCACGCACTATTCTTTTTGTAATTTTTCTTTATAAATAAAGAATTAAAAAAAAAAAAGTTAACTAGCTTTACTAATTTCTATATGTGATGGCGGGTTTCCCTTCAGGGGACATTACCTCTGATACGTGGTTGGGGAATCCCAAAGAAGTTTTTTCGGAACAGGAACTTCCAACTCTGACCTATACACCCAACATTAATGCTGCTTTCAGAAATCTCACTAGGGTGTATAAAAATCAAGTTAGATCTTGGTGGGAAGTACAAACTCTGGATACATATCTCAGAAATAAAATCGTCGCAAGAGGGCTGAGAAATCCAGTCCTACCAAATATCAGACTGAGGTCTGAGACACTGATGAACAAGTGGGAGAAGGAATCTATTGATTCATCCCTACGGCTGATGAAATTTTTGCTGGAAGAGGAGAGAGAATTACTTAATAAAAATGAGGCTTGCACAATATATTGCAAAAGCAATCGCAAACGCAATTAATCGCCATATCGCAATCGCAATTTGTTGACCCAAAAATGCTGCAATTATATTACCGTATTTTTCGCTTTATAAGACACACTTTTTTTCCCCAAAAGTGGGGGGGAATGGCAGTGCGTCTTATAAAGTGATGGTTGACTTTCTACGTGACACTATCTCCGGCCGCTATGCTGCACAGCGCGGCCAGCGATACATCAGTTACAGTGCGGGGAGGGAGGAGGGGCTGGTGGAAAGTCGTTATTTTAATGAACACATGTTCTTATATCTATTTTATTTATCTGCTCTGGGCAGCGCTATTAAGAAAACGGCAAGTTTTGTATTTTGTACTTTTGCAGTAATGCAAATATGTATTTTATTTTGAAAAACACTGCATTTCAGGTCTTGAGTTCAGCATAACTACATTTCACATTATCAGTCATCTGTGTGTGCTTTTACCTTGAAAATCCAAGCAGATAGACCTCTAGCACAATTCCCTTAAAATATCGCATCGCATATCGTTATCGCAATTTTTGGGCCCTAATCGCAATCGCACAAGATTCCCATATCGTGCAGCCCTAATAAAAATACAACAGAACTAAAGGAAGCTATGGAAGTGGCAAAGAAACTCTCTCCTCTACCAGACTTTACTAAAAGAGAAACATTGTTACAACAATCAGTGGAGAGATTCACGGGGTATTTGAAGGAGAGAAAACAATCAGTTTGTGAGAGACAGTAAAGATTTCAGAGAGGGTAAGATTCTTGAATTTGCAGGTCAGAAAGTGGTCAGGAATCCCACGGAAAGTGAGACAGACCTATCATCCTCCGAGTACGAAACCGATCTTGAAACAGGATCAGGAACAAACTATAGGAATCGGGGAGAGGTAGAGGCAGAGTAAGAGGTGGAGGTGCAGGTAAAGCACGCGGCCGGGGACGCGGTAACAGTGAGAGAGGTCACCGGGGGGGTTTTTTAGGAACAGCTTTGGGGTCACTAGAACCTACTCAAGTGACGAACGAGTACCCACTCAGGAACAGGAGAGGCAATTAAGGGTGAAAACATCTGGAGAAACATCTCAGATTATTAATCTCTCCTAGTGTGTTTTAAGTACTACTGAGATGGCAGTCCCGAGCAAGGGTTTATCGTTTGTGCCTGAATGTAGGTTTAATCCCTTTACATGGGTGAAAGATATTAACCTGGAAGAAACTAAAATGGAAGAAGTTTTTCTGCACCCATGATAGGGAACAATGTGAGAAACTGGGTATTGACCTAGATCAGGGGTGCACAACCTGTGGCCCGGGGGCCACATGCGGCCCTCAATACCATTCTGTGCGGCCCCCAAACATTTGGTAAAAGACATATAGGTCCATGTCTTATGGCTTCTTACATGTATCTTTTCATGTATTTTCTTATTAGATGGGAGTCCTAGAACTGTAACTAGACATTTTTAGTATATACTCTATGTTCAATATGCCAAAAATACAGTGTTTCAGTTGTTAATACTCCTTTAAGTTTTATTTTCGGCCCTTGGAATTGGTTCAAGCTGACAATGTGGCCCCCCCACCAGAAAAGGTTGTGCACTCCTGACCTAGATGAACTCCCAGATGTGAGACTACTGGCTGGTCTTCTAGAAGAGGCCGAAAGAGGTTTGGGTGAAGGTCCGTTCACCGACCTCAAACCGCCATCAAAAAAATTCTCCACAGTGGGAGATTATTCCCCCCTCGATGTCTTCCTCAACGTAGTTACTGAAAAATTACGGCCGCTACATGTCCAGAATCCCTACACTAGAAATATAACAGAGCAGAAACAAATAGCACTAGTGGAATTACAGAAAGATTCAAGTATTGTGATCAAACCCTCGGACAGGGGGGGCCACATAGTAGCCCTTGATGTCAGCATATATACACAGATGTGTAAGAGAATTCTTGATAAAGGACATGCTACACTAAATTAGATCACAACCCTCTTGATGCATATAAGTATGAACTGAGCCAGGGCGAAAGGGTGCAGACTCATAAGTGCGAGTGAGTTTGCATATCTGTTACCTATGTGCCCATAAGGGTGTTGACCCCTTAAAAGGAAGGCCGATAGTGTCGGGCATAGGAAGCCTCACAGAGAGAATCAGTGTCTATGTAGACAAGATTCTGAGGCCCTTTGTGTCCAGCCTTCCGTCCTTTGTTAGGGACTCGATGGATGTGTTGAGGAGATTAAATGACATTAGATGCAATAGTCATACCCTCCTCGCCAGTCTAGATGTAGAAGCTCTTTGCAGCTCCATCCCACACCAACGAGGATGTGAGGCTGTACAGACATTCCTGTTGGAAAGAGGTTCTCATCTCCACGAGCATAATGAGCTGATAATAACTCTGCTCAACTTTATTCTGTACCACAATGTTTTCATGTTTGACTGTTCCCTCTACCGCCAGCTCAGGGGGGTGGCGATGGGCAGTCCCTGTGCCCCTACCTTCGCCAACCTCTACCTGGGCTGGTGGGAAAGAGACTGTTTGGTGACGAGATGGAGGAATGGACCTCGTCCATTTTTTTTATGGATGAGGTTCATTGACGACATTCATTTTATGGAGAGGTACAAAGAAAACATTTTCTGACTTTGTATCCAGGATGAATGCGAATACTTTGGGCCTTTATTTTACATCTGTGATTGATGAAAAACATCTTACTTTCTTGGATCTCTCAATTGAGATTGACTCCTCTGGATATCTAAAAACAAAAGTGTTCCGCAAACCTACGGCCACGAATGCACTCTTGAGGTGGGAAAGTGGACATCCTCACCCACTCAAGAGGGGCATTCCCAAGGGGCAATACCTTCGAATAAGACAAAATTTTTCCCAGTGGTCTTTAAGGTATCAGCGGATGATCTCCGGAAACAGTTTGTGGAGAGGGGATACCCAAACACTGTCTTGAAGGAGGCCTTCAGTGTGTGGCCGCATGCGACAGGGATAATCTCCTGCATCCCAAAAATAGGGTATCTGAAGATGCTCAACTACGTATCATAGGGACCTATGATACAGCACATAGAGATACATGCACTGTTGACTGAACACTGGGAGATGATAACACTGAACACTGATCCTCTTGATAAGTCATCAGTATCTGATTGGTGGGGGTCCTACACTTGGGACTCAGGCCGACAGGGCTGGTTCTATAATAAGGCAGACCAAGCGGCTGCCTTAGGGCGCAGAGAAGGGGGGATAAACCTTTTTTTTTTTTTTGATCACTTGCGACGAGTTGCGCTACAGCGCCGCCGGCCACCCACCCCAGCCTGCGTGTACCATGCGGCGCCGGTACCTCACTCACAGAGCAGCAACACGGTCACGGGGTTACTCAGGGGGTGTGTGACTGGCGAGTGGCTCCGCGGCGGGCAGCAGCAGGGACTGGAGCAGCTGTTGATGACTGTGACTCACACAGCCAGCCCAGACGGACTGTCGACTGCCATAGGGTAGGTGGTAGGTGATGAGCGCAGAGCGCATAGTGTTTATAATTATTACACAACATTAATGGGGGGGGCTGCTTCTAGGCCACATGAGCGGTGAACGTGATATCACTGGCCTAGGAAAAGCTGAGAGAAGGCTGTGGCGCTCCCAGGATTACCAGTGGCTTCTCAAACAGCTGATCGGTGGGGTCCTGGGTGTCGGACCCCAACCAATCAGATACTGATGACCTTTCCTGAGGGGAGGTCATCAGTAAAAAAAATCTGAAAAATCCTTTAATGCCAAAGCCTCTTTCTAGGTCATCGGTCACATGGTCTAGTTGCAGTTCAGTCCCATTTAAGTGAATAGGGCTGAGCTGCAGTACCAAGCACAGCCACTATCTAGTAGACGGCACTTTGCTTGATAAGCTGCTAGGAGGCAGCGATGAGTGCTGCAGCTTCCTCAAACAGCTGATCGGCAGGGGTTCCGGGAGTCGGCCCCCTGTTAATCTCATGTTGCACATCCTGGAGAACCCCTTTAACTAACAGATATAAGGATACATAAAATATATAAGTAAAGAATGAATATGATTTTTACTAATTTGACAAAAAAGAACAACTCAAGGATTTCTACAATTTCTGCCGTTGATGCAAGTTAAAGGTGTATTTTATATGCAGCTGAAAAAATCTGTGCAGTCTAATGAAGGGGAGCAGATGTTATAATCCAGAGCGAGGATTACACGCAGGAAAGATACGGAGAAGTCCCATTAAATAACATTGGGGCTTATACATGTGCAGATCTGTACCACTATGACATAAAGCGACAAACCCATTATAAATCAGTAGTGTCCGTCATAGGAAAGATCCAGCACTCCCTTATTTTCATTATCTGCTCCTATGGCAGCAGAAAAATGGAAATTTTAAGAGAAGTGTGAAAAAAGCCTTAGGCCTCTTTCACACGGGCGTCACGTTTGACGCCCGGATAAGAGGCTGGTGCGTTGCGGGAAAATGCGCAATTTTTCCGCGCGTGTGCAAACTTTTGTAATGCGTTTTGCACGCGCGTGTGAAAAATCTGCATGTTTGGTACCCAGACCCGAACCCGGACTTCATCACTAAAGTCCGGTTTCGGGATGAGTATTCTGTAGATTTTATTATTTTCCCTTATAACATGGTTATAATGGAAAATAATAGCATTCTCAATACAGAATGCTTTGTAAAATGTGGATTAAGGGGTTAAAAATAAAAAACGTAATTCACCTTAGCCACTTGATCGCGTAGTTGCGATCTCTTCTTCATTCATTAGCTGCCGTATAAAGGACCTGTGATGAGGTCACTGAGCTCATCACATGGTCCAATCACATGGTCCATCACCATGGTGGTGGACCATGTGATTGGACCATGTGATGTGACGTCAACACCGGTTCTTTAGATGGCTGCGAATGCTTGAAGAAGACAGAAGAGATCGGCAACTACGCGATCAAGTGGATAAGGTGAGTTAATATTTTTATTTTTAACCCCTTCATCCACATTTTACAAAGCATTCTTTATTGAGAATGCTATTATTTTCCCTTATAACCATGTTATAAGGGAAAATAATAAAGATCGGGTCCCGTCTCTTAGCAACCATGCGGAAAAATCGCACCGCATCTGCACTTGATTGCGGATGCTTGCGATTTTCCCGCAGCCCCATTCACTTCTATGGGACCTGCGTTGCGTGAAAAACGCGAAATATAGAGCATGCTGCGATTTTCACGCAACGCAGAAGTGATGCGTGAAAATCACCGCTCATGTGCACAGCCCCATAGAAATGAATGGGTCCGGATTCAGTGCGGGTGCAATGCGTCCTCCTCACGCATTGCACCCGTGCGGAAATCACGCCCGTGTGAAAGGGGCCTAAGGCTTCATGCACACGACAGACGTCATACAGCAATTTTAGGACCTATTAAAGTCCATAGAGCTATTCACATGGTCATTTTTTTAATCACCAGTCAATAGTAGTCGTCAAAAAATAGGACATGTAGTACTTTTGCCCGTTTTCATGGCTAAACGGACCCCATTGAAGTCAATAGGATTGTTTTTAACAGCTGTTGAAACTGGAGTACACCTGTCTAACGGCCATTAAAAACAGGTACACGGAGGTGTCTTTTGTTTTTTTTGGTCGGCACTATACTATGGGCCATTAAGGGGAGCATTAACTATACTGGGCGCCACTAAGGGGGGGCATTTGATTTCCAGGGGGCACTATGGGGGACATTATGTATACTGAGGGCACTGCAGGGGTTGGATTTGTTTAAAAAGAAAGAGTCAATGCAATACCTAATGGCTGTAAAAAAAACTAATGCAAAATGGCCACTGACAGTGGATACACAGCCAGAAACTGGATGCACACACTGTTGTAAAATGGCCATAAAAAACTAACAGTTAAAAAAACCACCATTAAAAATGGAGATACTGTCATGTGCATGTAGCCAAAAACTGTTGAAGCATGGTCCACTGGATGTCCTGTGCAAGCCACATATTCCCCATAGAAGTCTATGGACTCCTGAAAATTTTTGTCCATAAATCTATACAAATACAGTCTCGAAGGCATTGTCCTCTTTGGATTGTTTTTAGCAAGACCTCTCGAGGGAAGCATACCCACCTGCTCCAGGCCCACTGCTACCGTTAATGTTCTTCAGATGGGGGTCATATCTGGCATATCATGTCACTGCGGTCACGTGCCTCTTGGTTGACAGTACACATCACTGCTCCAGCCATTCATTGTCATGACCCCTGTCTATGCCAAAAGTGTACATGCGGGGACTGAAGTGCAATGAAGATAGCAGTGGACCCACGGAGCTGGAACCGAGCATTGAGCTGGTTAGCATGCTTTCCCCAAGAGGGCTCACTAGGAAGTTTCACGGTGTCTGGGTGCTTTCATATTTTTTTCTTGACCTGTTCACGTAAATGACTGAATTTTGGATAAAAAAAGGAAATACAAATTGCGCCATTTATTTATACAGCTGGTGGGGATGCCGGTTGTCCGACCTCCAACGATCTGATGGTCTATCCTCAGGAATAGTATCAGAATCCTGGACAACTCCTTTAAATTTTCTGGGCTCCATATTATTGTCTGTGCAGTAAGTGTCCGTAATACAGCGCATGACCCTATATTGCAGTGGAGCTGCATGTTAATTTTATTTTCAGGATGTTTTGTACGTTCGCCCTAGAGCTGTGATTTACAATCATTCATTATTTCCACATTTATTATTAATGAAGAGAAATAGCATTATCTGTGAGGACACGAGATGTGCTGCGGTGGAGGTTCTGCAGTTTTCCCTATCAAAGCAGTTGTCAAATGTCATCTATGTATATTCACAGTCGTATAAAGCGCATACATAAAAGTAAAACACAATAGTAAATTCTTTACTTCTTTTTAAAAGCAATCAATTACCCTAGTTTATACGTCTGTTTCTGGGAAAGCTGGGTGGCAATAATATGGTCTCCCATACAACGCATAGGGTGAAATCTGCAGCAATTCCTTGAAAGACGGGCAGATTTTGTGCCATCTTTTTATGTGTTAGAAGCATGTATACCTGCTTTTCTCTACTGTGGTTATCCATTAGATGTGCAGCATTAGCGAATGGACCTTTATATAAATGTAAAATGTACATTTTCACATTGCAGTTTTTGTTAAATGTTGTGATTATGCAGTAATGTATTCCAGTCACACACGAAAAAAGCAAATTAAAGGGGAACTCGCACTAGTTTTATGCAACTCCTACCTGAGGGCAACTTAAACTGGTGACAGGCCCTGATGAAAACACTGGGTCCCTTCGCTTTCACATGAGCGAGATTTCTGTCCTTGTGTGATTTGTGTAGCGAACGCATTGCATCCGGACTGACCCATTCATTTCAGTGGGTCTTTGCACATGATGCGTTTTTCACGGATCATCTTAAAAATCTCAGCATGTTCTATATTGTGTATTGTGCATTTTTCACGCCCTGGACCCACAGAAGTGAATGGGGCTTGCGTGAAAAACAGCAGGCATCCGGATGTAATATATTTTTCACTGATGGTTGCTAGGAGATGTTATCTTTCCGTATTTCTTCACATGCGTGAAAAACGCACGAAAAACTGAAATACAGAACGCAAAACCATCAGCTTTTCCCTGAACAGATCCTGACACAGTTCGTATTGCTCGTGTAATAAAGTACTGAATAAGTAATTTTTCTAAAATCAGTATTGAGTAGCTCCGGCGCGAACCAAGTCACAATAGGTCTACCCTTACAGAGCATGATTCCTCATATTAGAAAATAAGGAGTCAAATGGCACTTAGTCACGTTCCTCTTATGCTTGTACCATATATTGCATGCAGTTCTTATCCATTCGAGTGCTGGCATACCTTTCTGACTAATTCAAGGAAGTCCACTGATACAAAAATAACTGTAGTTGAAACGGGTTTTCCGAGAATTCAATACTGATGACGTATTCTCTGGATAGGTCATCCGTATCTGATCGGTGGGGGTCCGACATCCCTGGCGATCAGCAGTTTGAGAAGGTATCGTTGCCTGCAGTAGCTCCGCAGCCTTCTCCAGCTTTTTCTAGGCTGGTGATGACATGTTCATCGGTCACATGGCCTAGGTGCAGCTCAGACCCATAGAAGTGAATGGGGCTTAGCTGCGATACCAAGCACAGCTGTTATACAATGTACGACGCTATGTTTGGTGAGCACAGAGCACCAGTGCCTTCTCAAACAGCTGATCAGTGAGGGTCTGGGTGTCAGACAGACCCCCACCGATAAGATACTAATGACCTATCCTGAGTAAAAAAAAAAACACTCCCCACGTGACTTCCCCCTTCTGCGCTCTTGGGAGGGTGCGCATTGGGTGTGCACGTAACTGGCAGACGGGGCTCAGTCAGGGCAGTGAGCGGGGAGGATTCAATAGGGAGGTGAGCGCTATGCAGTGCCCTCCCCCTCCCCCTTTTACTATCGGCGGTGAGACGAAGGTCAGGTGGGGACACTTCCCTATGCCCACTTTGGCACGGATCACTGTCCACTCTGTGCCCTTCGGTATTTTTGTAAGGAGGTTTGTGGTTTACCCTATGCTCCCAATACTCCTCGCTTCCATTGGCTTTCATTTTGGTTCTCTAATTTATAAACCATGGAGATCAAATCTTGGTCCATTTGGACATATTTAATTCTGCATTTTTTGTCCTTATTTGAGTATATTTTCTATGCAATTCTTCACTTATAAATCCCCTGACGAGTCCCTTTTCTCGGTACGAAACATGGCATGATAGTGAGGGATATTTTTAGGGATTAGGCCCCAAGTAGGGACTGGTTCCTAACAGGATCGCCCCTATTGGGGCGGGTGCTCTGTGTTTGCTAGGCAGGGACTACTAGCAAGGGTAGGTGCTTTGGTAGGGTTATCGTTTTAGGGCTTGCTAGTTTTTGTCCCCACAAGACCAGCTTTACCACTAGCTCCGGCTGCCTTGATTCCATGGTTACCACACTGAAGGACGGGCACCGGGCAGATATAAACCACAATTTGTATTCCTGGGTCTGGTAAGATCTTTCCATTTATTATCCAGAAGTCTTTGCTATCCATGTGAATATGATATTATTATATATATTTTATTATATATCCTTCTCTCACCTTATTATTTGAGCGCGTTTTGCGTTTTCTCCATATTTATTCTTAACAAGTAAAAGTTACGTTTCATTGTAACAATCTCCAGGTCTTCTTAAAATATTTTGGTATTCATTAGTGGGAGACTGATTACCTGCACACCTTACTGTTGTGTACAGGGTTCGTTTTTTTTTAAGATCCCAAACCCTGCCGTGTCCTCAGTACATGCAGTATCTCACAAAAGTAAGTACACCCCTCACATTTTTGTAAATATTTTATTCTATCTTTTTATGGGACAACTCTGAAGATCTGACACTTTGATACAATGTAAAGTAGTCAGTGTACAGCTTGTATAACAGTGTAAATTTGGTGTGCCCTCAGACTAACGCAACACACAGCCATTAATGTCTAAACCGCTGGCAACAATAGTGAGCACACCCCTAAGTGAAAATGGTCAAATTGTGTCCAAAGTGTCAATATTTTGTTTGGCCACCATTATTTTACAGCACTGCCTTAGGGTACTTTCACACTAGCATTATTCTTTTCAGGTATTGAGTTCCGTCCTAGGGGCTCAATACCGAAAAAAGCCGGATCAGTTTAATCCTAATGCATTCTGAATGGAGAGCATTCTGTTCAGGATGCATCAGTTCAGTCCCTCTTACGTTTTTTGGCTGGAGAAAATAATGGAGCACGCTGCGGTATTTTCTGTGTCCAAAATTCCAGAACACTTTCCAGAATGCTGGATCCGGTATTCATTTCCATTTAAATCTATTAGTGCCGGATCTGGCATTAAAATTACCGCATTGACGGATCTGGTCTTCCGGTCTGCGCTTGCGCAGACCTTTAAAAATGTGAAAAATATAAATACCGGATCTGTTTTTCCGGATGACAACCGGAGCGACGGATCTGGTATTGCAATGCATTTGTGGGACGGATCCACATCCGGATCTGTCTACAAATGGTATCCGTTTGCAGACAGATTGCCGGGTCCGGCAGCCAGTTCCGGCGATGGAACGCAAGTGTGAAAGTACCCTTAACTTTCTTGGGCATGGCGTTCACTAGAGCTTCACAGGTTGCCACTGGAATCCTCTTCCACTCCTCCATGACGACATCACAAAGCTGGTGGATGTTAGAGACCTTGTGCTCCCCCATCTTCCGTTTGAGGATGCCCCACACAGGAACTCTACAACAAATTCCCAGAGAACCCCTTTAATAGCAGGAAATCTGAGGTGTACTTTAACGGCCTGACCCTATCTTGTAAATACTGATGTCTGGTAAATAAATATACATGTTTAAAATACATATTTCTATATTAATGTTTATTTCTCTGTTGATTTCACCTTTTCCTGCTTTAGTTTTGCCAGTTATCAATTTCTCAATAAAAATAACACTGAAGCAGTTGAGTCCATGGATGTGGCGAACGCGAGAAACAATTAATAATTAATTTATGGCTGTGTTCCCTCACATTGCCCAGGGCAGCGGTGACTTAATTATTGTCATGATCCTGCTAATTAAGTTCAGCACCAACCTTATGTGCCTCCTATGAAACGAATATAGGAATATGAATAGATTTTTAGCCTAGCTTGTTCATTGCTCAAATCACCCCCTTTATAACATTAATCCACATACATTGAGGTCACAGATCCATTGATATTAGTTGTATTCATCATCGGGCACTTGGCATTGCCTTTCATGTCTGTGACTGGCACTTCACATGTATCCTTTTGCCCTGCTACTACATATGATCTGTATACAGTGGTGAATACATCTCTGATGTGTTTCCACTTTATTCTAGCCAACTATTCTTTGTCTCGTTCCTGCATTTAACTGTGAGCAAACACTATTTTTAGAGCCCTCAAGGGGGTAGTAAAAATGTCCTTGTGAAGTGAAAACTACAATTGTACAACGCAAAAAAATGCAGGCACAATGTGGCACCAGAGTCCTCTTTCGATTTAAGCTTCTGATTGTAAGAATATGGGGGAGATTTAGCAATAGTGTCGTAAGCTGCACGGAGTTGGTGAAAATGGGTACCAAGTTTATTAAGATGGAGCCTCTGACATGATAAATATGGCATGACTGGTCTCCAATAAATGTGTACAATACAAATACAAATATGGTATTTACTACTGAAAAATGGTGCACATTTTTAATTTATTTGGTGACTCTTAATTTTATGACTCTTTTTAGCCAAAACACTTTGTTTTCAGAAAAAAAATGAAAGGTCAGAACCTCAAATAATAATCTGTGATCACAATATATAAAACAAATACAATATTTAAAAATGTGCCTATTCCAATGTAAAAACTTAGGGTAAAACCTTGCTGTGGGCCCTGCAGCAATGAGAATATTCCACTAGTTATTATAGTCGGCACCTATACTGTTTATAATATTGCTCACTAGTTACTTAGTATAATCGTGTGCCAAATTGCACCAAAATCAGTCCAATACATAGTGTGCACCCAGATGGTATGTGCCAAAGTTATGTCCAAAAAGTAATATAGTTGCTTAGTGGGTATAGTGCTGACAGATGTGGATAGCTCCTCCACCCTCACTTACAGCCACTCCTCCTGTTCCCTTGCTTGACGTAATCTTGCTCCCACGCTGTAGTTTAAAGTATCGGGGCATGCATAATAGTCATCTGTGCTGCCGGGAGAGCGAAGGCTGATGCACTGTGCATGCGCCAATAGTGGAAACTGTGGCACAAGCCTGAGATTACAGGGCCTGGCCCAGTCAATCAAGGGAAGGGAAGGAGTGGCTATAAGTGAGGGCAGAGGAGGTCTAGACCAGGGATGAGCAAACTGCAGCTCTCCAACTGTAGTAAAACTACAATTCCCACCATGCCCTGCTGTATGTTGATAGCTGTAGGCAATCTGGGCATGCTGGGAGTTAGGGGTCGACCGATTATCGGTTTGGCCGATATTATCGGCCGATATTCATGATTTGCACAGTTATCGGTATCGGCCCCTAACCAGGCCGATATACCGATAACTGTGCTATCACAGAACATGGCGCGCTGCTCTCAGCGCGGCCATGTTCTGAGCAACACAGGGGAGAAGAGGCAGTCCTCCTTCCCCCTGTGCTGCGCTGCCCTGCCAATGGAGAGAAGAGATGGCGGGGCTGAGGCGCACTGGCCACCAATGAGAGTAGAGGAGCGGGGCTGAGGGCTCACTGGCACCAATGATAATAAGGTTTAAGATATTACAAGCACATTGCCCAGACCCTGCCTCTGATGAGAGCTGCGATCGCGACAATTAACCCGCACCTGAGGGGTTGGTTGCCGCGGATGCAGCCATCATCGAGGCAGGGTCTGGCATGTGCTGATATCTTAAACCTTATTATCGTGGTGGCCAATCCCTCAGCCCCCTGTCCACAGTATAAAAAACATTGGTGGCCAGTGGCCAGATCAACTCTGCAGTGCATGTCAGGAGGCTGTGTCCCCCCTGTAACTAGGGCTTATATGTCTGCGCCAGTTATAGAAGAAATCAGCAAAAAACTGAAAAATGTGGGTGGGGGCAGACAGTGTAAAATAAACAAAATCAAGACGAATATTAAAAAAAGAACACTGCTGCTATCCCTGTGACTATAAATTATTTATCCCCTTCATCAAAATGACCCTAATGGAAAGGGGACGGAATTAGGCCTCATGCACACAACTGTATTTTTGCGGACCCATTTATGTCGGGCCCACACAAAAAATAGAACATGTCCGTTTTGCAGAGAAGGATAGGATATTTCTACAGAGGTAAAAAAAAAAATGTCGGCATGCACACAACCAAGATGCGAGGTTTGACGTCTGTTACTTTGGCACACCCATACACTCGAGTGAATGAGTCTCAGATGGAAGACTGATAACAGTCCATGCAGAAAATCGGATGTATGAATTGCACTCTTGACAATGGGTCATTGTGCTGTCCGTGTGCAGTCCGTTGCACATACAGATAGCACACAAGATGGAAAATACGTCTGTCTTAATCAAGCCTTATCAGAACCTGTCAATTTTACTACGTCGGCTTTGGGTCTGTACAGTGATCATATCTTAGCATCGAAATAAGGTATAATAAAACGGATCACACTTTGGTTGCCCATAGTAACCAACCACAGGGCAGCTTTCATTTTTCAAGAGCAGAATACAGAATGAAAGCTGAGCTGTGATTGGTTGCTATGAGCCACGTAGACAGGTTTTCTGTTAGACGCTTTCATAAATCTCCGCCATTGCTTTACATCTTGCTCTGGTAGAGCTCTGCGAAGGTTACCAGGAATTGCTGTATGTAGATTAGATTAATCTAGATTTTCCGGATCAGATGATTTTCCATGGATGTGTCAATACTGTACGTACAGACAGTATAGGATTTCAGAAACCCATGAAGTAACCTCTGTTCCATTGTTCTGGAAAATATGAAACTATAGACATGATTAAGCTTCGAGCTAACTACTTCAGAACCTTCAACGGTTTCTGCCATGATTAAAAGTTATTACCTATCCGCTGGATTCTCGTTCCCCTTCATGAAGGAGCGGCTGGTCGAGTATCCTCACCATTCATTTTCTATGGGACTGACGGAAATAACCAAGCGCTGTTCTCATCTATCTTCAGCAGTCCCATAGAGAATGGCTAGAGCGGCAGAACTAGTGTTTCTTCAGGATGGGAGAATGAGAGTCTCATTCTCAGGATTGGTGGGGACCCTAGTGGTCAGACCCCCTCTGATCAGTTAGTTATCTCCCAATCTTTAGATAGGGCATAACATTAAATTGAGGGCCCTTTACACGGGCCGAGAATCTTAAAAAAAATCACTAGCGATCATTCATAGGGACGCATGTTAGTGATTATCTGGCGGTATAAATGTACCGCTGATTACCCAATGCTTGTCCATTGGGTAATCCGATCTTTGGGTGTGCACAAAAATTGTTTTTTGGCAGCAGATTGTGCTGTGTAGATATGATCTGCTGTTGGCAAACAACGAGTTGGTATGGGGAGCCATGGAATTAGCATTTGCTCCTCCTCATACTGGAATGCAGCGGTCTCCTCCACTCAGGTCCCTACAGGATGTGTTCCTGAGTCTTCCTGTTCAGCTGCAGCCACTGTCTCCACTGCACTCAGACTTAGGGCTCATTCAGACGGCCGTAAGTGTTTTGCGGTCTACAAATTGCGGATCCGCATAACACGGATTCCGCCCTTGTGCTTTCTGCATTTTGAGGACCGCACATGGCCAGCACTATGATAGAAATTACTATTCTTGTCCGCGATTGTGGACAAGAATACTACTTGCTCTATCTTTATTGTGGGGCCACTGTACGGAACTACGGATGCGGACAGCACATGTTGTGCTGTCTGCATCTTTTGCGGCCCCGTTGAAATGAATCGGTCCGTACCCGTTCCTCAAAATTGTGGAACGGATGCACACCCAGTCATCTGAATGAGCCCTAATTACTGGATCTTCTGGTTGGGTCCCAACCCAATTTTTCTTCCAAGTCTTCTTTTTCAGTTGCATATACAGTATATGCAGCCGAATAGGACTCAGGAACACATCCAGTCGGGACTAAAGAGGAAAGGACCTTAGCCAGCCTGAGAGCAGTGGCATCAACGGCACGCCAGACGAGTAAGTGACAGAAAATGCCTTCATATCCAATTGGCACTACTGTGTGTCTGAAATGAAGAGTAGATTGTGAGAGACTTCTGTAAATCGTAGTAAGCTCTGTGCAGCTCTGCAGAAAGCGTCGGCACTATATAGCCTCTCCCTTAACAAATAAAGAGGTGTGACTTTAGGTCGGGATTGCTGTGACCACTTGTTACATGGGCCATCCTCAGATTTCTACAACCATTACAGCTGATTGCTTGGGCGGCTACAAGAAACGTCTACCTTTCTTGTACCCATACAGGGTTTCTAGTGTGAACAATGCTGAATGCCGATCCAGGAACCTCTCAGACTGCCAGTAGAGGACCAATCATTTTTGCACACAATTACAGATTAGCCCATGCTCTTCAGTGGTGTTTTTTTCTTTTCTGATTAACCGGAGTTTGTTCATATAAAAGGTGGACTTCGATGGGCCTAGATCCGGATTTAGTCTTAAGGCCTCAGCCAATGAGTTGGTAGGGGCTTGTGTATGGACCTTGGTATGTACCAGGCTCTTGACTAATCAGAAATTTGTTATGTAAAATCTATCTATCAGGTTATTCAATGAGAATATATTTGCACTCTCCCTGTGTTCTCAGGATAGGCAAGTTGCAGGGAGATGAATGAGCATTCAGTGCCAGTAATGGAGGAGATGCTGAGATTGCCAGCTGCACACTCCTATCACATCAATTATCTCTCCTCATAAGACTTGTTTCCTCTGTCGGGAATACATCAGTGTAATCTATTTCAGACAGGACTGCGCTGAATACAGATCGGTGAAGCATTTCCAGGCTTGTGTACATGGAGAGTTCTGTGTGTTTAATAGCATTTCAGAGGATATAGCATAGGACATGATACAGTTTGTATGGGGCTTGCTCATAGCTCCAGTTACCTGATTTACATAGAGGTCTGAGGGTGGCCACACACATTAGATAGAAGTTGGTTGATGATTGAACAAACAATCATCTGGTGAACGTTTATTTCACCAACACGACCATCCACATTTGGTGGTCTGTATTGGCCGTTACAGCTGTTCATACATGATCAATGGATTTGGGAGATGGATGAAAATCTTTCTGGGAATGTTCTTTCAAAGGAAGGTCTCTCATGGCAGCAGCACAACTCCCATTAAATAAATAAGCAACAATGAAAGCATTAAAGGGGTATTCCCATCTCAAACAATGGTGGCATATTGATAGGATATGCCCCCATTGTCTGATAGGTGCGGGTCCCACCGCTGGGACCCACACCTAACTCATAAACGCAGTCGTCAAAGTCCCGGAGGGCAGAGGGCCCCTCTAGCATGCACGTCTGCCCATCATTAATTTCTATGGGGCCACCGAAAATAGGCAATCTATTTCCGTCGGCCCCATAGAAATGAATGGGAGTGGTGGCAGTGCAAGTGCAATGCGCTACCGTTCACTTCTGTGGGGAGAGTGCTTGGTGGTGGCCGGACTCAGGGAAACCTGCGGTCCTCAGCCACCACTTTCCCCACTCTCTTCTCGATATAGATGCAGGTCCCAGCGGTGGGACTTGCACCTATCAGACAATGGGGACATATCCTAGCGAGTTATTTAGGGTTAGATAAACGAGTAAACAGCAACTAGAATAAAAATATGAATAACTATATCATTTAAATAAATAATTAAAAACAGCACGATCATACTGAAGTCATATACCAAGTCCATCCAGCAAAAGCTGGGCGATAACACCCCTACAATAAACATTGCGACTATAAAACAGGGAGGGAGGGCGGGTGCGGTATTACAGCTCTTCTGCACTCAAACTGACACGGAGCTCTACGGGTCCGGGTTTAAAAAGGGGCAAAACAAATCAGTTGTTAGATCTTCCCGCCTTGACTCCAACAGCTAATAAATGCCTTTAACAACATAGGGGAGATTAAGGAAACTGGCTCGTACTCCAGTAAGGCTGACCTTAGGATGGCCTCATCCACATACCTGTAAGGATACTTTCACATCTACACTTTCCCTTTCCACCATTGAGATCCGTCATAGGATCTCAAAACCGGAGGAAAACACTTCAGTTTTGTCCCTATTCATCATCAGTGGGGACAAAACTGAACTGGACTGAACGGTGTGCACCACAATGCATGGTGCGATATGAGCAATTAAACAACTTAACCTATAAAGCAGGGGTGCACAACCTTTTCTGGCCGGGGGCCACATTGTCAGCCTGAACCAATTCCAAGGGCCGAAAATCAAACTTAAAGGGGTATTACCAACTGAAATACTGTATTTTCGGCATATTGAACATACAGTATATACTTTAAATGTCCAGTTACAGTTCTAGGACTCCCATCTAATGGGAGAATACATGAAAGATACATGTAAGAAGCCATAATACATAGACCTACATGTCTTTTACCAGTTGTGTGGGGGCCGCACAGAATGGTATCGAGGGCCGCATGTGGCCCCCGGGCCGCAGGTTGTGCACCCCTGCTATAAAGAAATAACCACAATCACTGAAATGTGGTGCAAAATGGCCGCTGTCCTTTATTAAGGGTTATATAAAATATTAATCATGAAATCATCAATAAATAATCATTTAATGCATTAATAAATAATCAATAAACCATCAGTAAGTTCTCAATTGTCCCCCAGCAAGGTTGTTTGACTAACCCCCCTCTAATTTCGGACCGCGACTTGTAAAACAGGGAGGGCAGGAGGTGCGACGTCTTCTTTCTTCTAGGTTCAGCGACGGACAAGGCTCCAGATCCGCCGATCACCTCCTTAAATGGTTGAATTTCCCGCCTCAGGTGTTAGAGCAGCCAATCAGAAAGGGGCAGAAAACAGGTGTCCCAGTAACAGGTAGGCAACGATGAACCAATCACAGACCTTCCTTAAATCACCTCAGATGAGCTGACAAAATAAATGGCAGAAAACAAGCACAAAAAGGGGGAACAAAGGAAGGGAAAAAGTGACAGAACTACTACTCCCAGTATGCTAAATTACACCGTGGTGGGACTCCGGCATACGCCTTTGTGCCCACGGTCATTCCGTTCCATTGCGTTTCCGTGACGCACACAAAAGCACTGCAAGAAGTGTATTTGGGTGTGTCATGGAATACGGAGCAAGACAGATCCGGCATGAACCACAATGTAAGTCAATGGAGATGGATCCATTTCCTTGGACACAAAAGAAAATTGCCATGACGGATCCGGCACTAAAACCATTGCAAGTCAATGGGCGCCTGAACCGTCATGGCTATTTTAGAGATAATGCAACCGGGTCAGTTCATAATGGATGCAGCCAGTTGTATTATCTTAACGGAAGCGTTTTTGCTGACCCATGAAAGATCCATTAAAAACGCAGATGTCAAAGTCGCCTAAAACAGGACCTTACCTACGTAGAGAGAGAGAGGGGAATGGGGGAGGAAAAAAAAACTGCTGCAAACTCCCCCCCACCCCACATAACTCAGTACCCATAACTTGGCTTCTAGGGAGCGTGCCGCCATGTGTCCTCCCGAGCTAAAACTCTGGGGGTCCCTAACATTCGCGTATAATCTTTCATTGAAGGAAGGAAATTTCATCTGGGTATCGCCTGACTTTTCAAATGATAATGGTTTATCATCTGTTGGCTAAAACGATCATTCGTTGTTAAATTTCTACCGATGAACTTTAATTTTGGTTGAAATCCTCCATTTTGATCAACTGTTGACTAACGTGTATGGCCACCTTAACAATGACCTGGATGAAAACATTTCCCGTGCACTGGTTCTTCCAGGCCTGCACAAAATATAGGGTGCGGCTAAGTAGGTAAGTTAACCTGAATGTAAGTATCTACGTAGGCTTAGGCAGTTGTTTCTAATGATCGGGGTGTACCATATTCATATGACTATTAGTATTATCATAGTATAGTATTATCTTAGCATATGGACCCCAAGTATGAACAGGTAACCTCAGAAATGGCTCTGATGGACCTGTGGGTACTGTGAGTGCCGGCATATGATGCCACTCTCTACTTTACTGCAGCTGGCATAATACATCTGTGAGAAAGAAATATATGGGTGCCATATGTCACCTTTATAGATAAGTACCTGTTGTGGAAAGGGGCGGAGATTATGCTGATGTGCATCTAAGCCCCACCCCTTTCTGTTGCAGCAGTCCTAGAGACAACCAGGAAATTCTTCTGTACAGACCGGACAATTTGTATCAGGAGTGTGTAGAAGATATTACATAACATCCAATACTTTTTTTTTTTGTTTTTTTTCGTGTCCACATTGGAAACTGTGCTTTGATGTGTTCCTTAAATTGTTTCTTTGTACTACTGCATGTAAAAATATGTTTTTGTTGTTAAAGTGGCTGTCAAGGTTTTTTTATTTTTTTTAATTTGTCCCCCTCCAGCCTTTAATACCTGTGGAGGAATCCCCCGCTGTGTGCCAGCTCCTGTCTCTATTCTCTGGACGTTTAGTTCCTGTCTGTTATTTTCTTCATGGATGGGGTCACGTGCGCCACTGCAGCCAGTGACTGGCCTCAGTGATAACGTGAAATAAAACCCTGGACAGACTCTTTAAAGTATATTGTATGGAAAAGAGCTATTTTGTGGGGATAATGCAAATTGCTGAATATCTTACAGATTTCTTCTTACTGCTAAGACTCTGTTCACATCTGCATCTCGGCTTCTGGTTTAGGCCTCATGCACACGACTGTTGTGCGGCCGTTCTGTGCATTGGATACCACAATTTGCGGTCCCCAATGCACGGGCAACATCCTTGCGGCGGCTGAGAAGAATCGAGACCTATTCAATTTGAATGGGTCCCTGATCCATCCGCACTGTAAAAAAATTGAACATGTTGTTCTGTAGTGCTTCCGTGGGCTTCCGATCCGTGCCTCCGTTCCGCACCGCATCTCCCGGATTGCGGGGTGCACAAGACTGGTGCTCGTGTATTGCGGAGTCTGATCGGCGGGAGTCCGACACCCGGGACCCTGGCTGATCAGCTGTTTGAGAAGGCAGCGGCACTCCTGGAGCGCCGCTGCCTTCTCATAGTTTACCGCCGGCCCAGTGACGTCACGACTTGTATCAACTGGCCTGGGCAGGGCTAAGCTCCATTCAAGTGAACATAGTTTAGCCGCGCCCAGGCCAGCTGATCGGCGGGGGTCCCGGGTGTCGGACTGCTGATGATCTATCCAGAGAATAGATCATCGGTTTAAACAACAAACTGCAGAACCCCTTTAAAGTAATTGAAAAATAACATAATGAAACACTAAAAAAGTAAAACACAGTAATCCTTAATTACTACACCCCAAAAATTGGTGACAGCTATACTTTAAAGGGGTTGTCTTGTCTAGGAGCCAACAACTTCTACGGTCCTAATGTGTGCCCCTTAAAAAAAAACTAACGTCTGCGGTCCCGCCATGACTCCTGGCTGCTTCCAGTCCCTGCAAGACCAGCTAGTGGCTTGGTCTGTGGTCGCTGCAGCTAATCACAGGCCTCAGCAGTCATATCTGCTTGAATGGTAGTGGACACATTTATCATGTACAGAAAGTTACCACAAGGCACTTACTAATGTATTGTAATTGTCCATATTGCCTCCTTTGCTGGCTTAATTCATTTTTTCATCACATTATACACTGCTCGTTTCCATAATTACCACCACCCTGCAATCCATCAGTAGTGGTGGCCGTCCTTGAACACTATAGGAAAAAAAGCCGGCTTCTCTGGTGGCCAGGACCGTAGGACCACATAGCCTAGTGTTTTTTCCTATCATGTGCAATCACGACCACCGCTGCTGGATTGCAGGGTGGTCGTAACCATGGAAACAAGCAGTGTTTAATGTGATGGAAAAATGAAGCCAGCTAGCAAGGAAGCAATATGGATAATCACAATACATTAGTAAGTGCCTTGTATTAACTTCCTCTACATGATAAATGCTATTTCCTGAAGTGAGACAACCCCTTTTGGCTGGGGGCCACTATGGTAGACATTATTACTGCTGGGGCCACTATGGGGGACATTATTACAAATGGGGGCCACTATGAGGGATCTTATTGCTGCTGAGGGCCAATATGGGGGGGGGGGGAATTATATCTACTGAGGGCACTGCAGGGGTTGGGATCTTTATGAAAAAAAACGGCCATGAAAAACTGATGGCTTAGCTGCTCATGGCAACCAATCAAATTCCACCTTTCATTTTTCACAGCTCCTTTGGAAAATGAAAGGTAGAATCTAGACCTGCACAATATATCGTGAAAGCAATCGCAATTAATCGCCATATCGCAATTTGCTGACCCAAAAATGCTGCAATTATATTACTGTATTTTTTGCTTTATAAGACACACTTTCCCCCCAGTGCGTCTTATAAAGCGATGGTTGACTTTCTACGTGACACTGACACTGTATCTCCAGCCGCTATGCATCAGTTACAGCGCAGCCAGTGATACATCAGTTACAGTGCGGGGAGGGAGGAGGGGCCGGTGGAAAGTCGTTATTTTAATGAAAACATGTTTTTATATCTATTTTATTTATCTGTTCTGTGCAGCGCTATTAAGAAAATGGCAAGTTTTGTATTTTGTGCTTTTGCAGTAATGCAAATATGTATTTCATTTTGAAAAAACACTGCGCATTTCAGTTCTTGAGTTCAGCATAACTGCATTTCACATTATCAGTCTTCTGTGTGCTCTTACCTTGAAAATCCAAGCAGATAGACCTCTAGCACAATTCCCTTAAAATATCGCATCGCATATCGTTATCGCAATTTTTAGGGCCTTAATCGCAATCGCACAAAATTCCCATATCGTGCAGCCCTAATAGAATCTGATTGGTTGCTATGGGCAGCTAAGCCAGCTCTACTTTACACCAGTTTGATAAATCTCCCCCATGGAGATTACAGCTCTGACATAAACAGTAAAGCAATCATAGAGATTCTCTTGTAGGTCCACACCTTTCACTCACGTTCCATTATATATGGATGGAGCCACTTCCCAAATGGCAGGCCTGTTTTCTGGCCACCACTTTCAGTATTGTATGATTATTTCATAGGCTGGATAGATGCTTGTCCAGACAGAGAAGGTGCCTGGTATATAAACCTTTCATATATGTATTCCCTCAACTATATGTAGTATATGTGTGTACAGCGTCATACACTGCAGGTAGTTATCCCTAAAACGCGTCATAGTTCTGCTGCCATTTTCCTTTTGTGCAGCCGGCATGTTGTGTGTTCTAGGCCGCCGGGGGATTATGAAGATGAAACAGTATCCTTAGAATTAGCTGTCCGTTACATAATGGTCTCAAAAAATGAAAAGCTGTCTAATGAAACACTAACTAAAACAGTCAGTATGCTAACGTGACGGAGACTGCAGATATCATAGGTAGGAATATGGTAATTGTAGAAGCTGAAATGATTGCTCATAGACACCATTGGCGGAACATCAAGCTGTGCACCCTGTAATCACCATCTATATAAATGTAATCTATGAATACAGTAGGGCCAATTAATATTTTTGTGGCTTATACCATGAACTGTATATTTACAGATGCAGCATGATGATAAAAAGCTGATAAAAGTGGGAAGAGTGCAAAAATTATAAATTGAGCACACAAACTATGACAGATACCCTTGTAAAACATTTTTTAAAGGGGTATTCCGGTTAGATTAAGATCTCCCCTATTAGATCAGTGGAGATCCTATCGCTGGGACCCCCACCGATCACAAGAATGGGTGCCCCATACCCCCTGCAGCTCCCTGAAACGAACGGAGCGGCCAGTCACTCATGCGCGTGGCCGCCCCATTCATTTCTATGGGAATTTCGGAGATAGCAGAGCGCTGTAATCCTCTATCTCCGGAACTCCCATAGAAATGAATAGTGGGGCCACGTGTATATGCGACCGGCCACTCCGATCATTTCAGGGAAGCTGCAGGGGGTACAGGACCCCACCGATCTAATAGTTATCCCCTATCTTGTGGATGGGGGAAAACTTAATTTACCCAGAATACCCCTTTAATGGAGGGGGCCTACGTTGTGAATTCTGTAAAAAAAAAAAAACTGTAGTATTTTTTCCAGTAGAATGCCTGATGATAATCCAATGGACTGTTGGGTGCCTTTCGTTTTTTTCATATGATGAAAAACTAAAAAAAAAACTGGCGCAGATGTGACCGTAGCCCAAACTGGTGTCTGTTTGTTCCATAACACAATGTATAGAGGATTTTTCTCAAGTCTCCTATGGTTTCTAATGTATCCCGCTCTGAAGAGTGGGGCTTGCTCAGCGTGACAGTATTTTATAGCAGTAAAACAATCTGAACGCGTTCCTGTCAGTTTGTCCTTGAAAGAATCATTTACAGCTCCATTATGTTCTGGGGACGGTGTAAAATGCTCACCTGAAGCTGCTGCCGCCCTACATCTTTTTCTTGCCTTTATTTGGTGTGTAAATGCTATTAAACCTTTTTTTTAGCTTTTTTTTCTTATGAAGAAGTCTATGAGAAAACATCTGTAAAACATGGCACTGGCTAAGGCATCTTTCACACGAGCGAGTTTTCCGAGCGGGTGCAATGCGTGACTTAAACGCATAGCACCCACACTGAATCCTGACCCATTCATTTCAATGGGTCTGTGTACATGAGCGTTTTTATTTTTCACGCATCAGTTCTGCAACGCGTGTAAATCGCAGCATGTTCTATATTCTGCGTTTTTCACGCAGCCCTGACCCTATAAAAGTGAATGGGGCTGCAGTGAAAAACTTCGGGTGCAATGCGTTTTTCACTAATAATTGCTAGGAGATGTTGTTTGTAAACCTTCTGTTTTTTTTCACGCTCGTGAAAAATGTATCAAAATGCATTGCACCCGCGTAGAAAAAAACTAAACAACTGAACGCAATCGCAGACAAAACTGACTGAACTTGCAATATGGTTTCACTGAACGCATCCTGAGCCAATCTGTATCGCTCGTGTGAAAGGGGCCTAAAAGCCACTTCAAAAAAGCGCCTGTTGGACATTTTATAATTTCCTGTTAGCCAGCATGAAAGATCTGGCCATGGGGGGGATTTATTAAAACTGGTGTAAAAGAAAACTGGCTTAGGGTGGGTTCACACTAGCGTTAGGATTCCGTTATGGCTTTCCGTTATAACGGAAAATAACGGAGTCCATAAGACTCAAGGACGGATTAGTTCTCCTGCCCATAGACTTCTTTAAGGATGGAAAGCAAACAGAATGCTTTTTAAAGGCTTCCATTTTGCATGGGATTATAAATCATATTATTACCCCCATCATCCAAACCATTTTTTTTTTTTATAATAAAAGAGACACGTGGACACCAGACTCGGTGGGAAAATTAGGCCACGGCCCACTTTATTAAAGATTAGCTAAACCTTTCAATTAAATTTAAATCAAATATACCAATAAATGAACATACAATAATTAGACTAGCCATAAGCTCGGCCTAAACTTAATACTGAACTCGTCCGCTCACCTCCTTCTAACAAGTGGCCGTGACAATACAAAACTTAACAGGGAAGGGCGGGCGGGGTAGCAATTCCTCCAGGTACGGTTGGGCTGACAGCGCAAGGGCTGCCAGCCCACGCCACTATATAGCCCAAACTCAGGGGAACCTTGAAGCCGTCCCACCAATGAGTTAACCGTTGCTGGGCATCCTAACCACTTCTGCCCAGCGACAGATTACCATAGGTCCGCTTCAGACCAATGAGTGACACCTGTCACCGCCCCAGCTCAATCCCTCATATTTTTTTTTTTATCTATTGCCACATCACAACTATTTTTGGTGGGAAGTTTTCCCGCCAAAAACATCCCTATAAGCTAACAGGGATCATTATAATCCCATGGGGATCCCTCCTTATAATTCCAGGATCCTCTCATTTCGGCCTGGACATTCTGTTATTTTCCGTTATAACCATGTTATAACAGAAAGCCATAATTGAATCCCTAACGCTAGTGTGAACCCACCCTTAGTTGCCCATAGCAACCAATCAGATTCCACCTTACATTTTTCAGAGCTCCTTTGGAAAATGAAAGGTGGAATCTGGTTGGTCACTAGGGGCGACTAAGCCAGTTTTCCTTTACACCATTTATGATAAATCTCCCCATGTTAGTGTGAAACCAACCTAATGCATATATTAGAAAACAGGAGGTGGTTTGATATGTGTTGATTCTCTCTGTGGATGGCACCTTTTGAATAGGCAGATCTATGCGGATGCTGCCTGTGGTGAACACTTATGGTTAATTCTTTATGGGCACCATGATAAAGGTAGCAGCGACACTGGAGCGATCGGCAGACATATGTTCCCTCTGATTGCTCACCAAGAAACTGTGTCTGGGAAAAGCTAAGAAGCCTGCAAAGTCTGATGCCGGGGCTACACGGCGATCGGTCACGACACCCATTGCTCTGTATAATAGTGCTGCCATCAAACTTAATGGGGTTCCAGGGTGACTTGCAAGTTGCCACAACCCCAGAGATTTTTTTTGTGATTCTGGGGTCACGTCAACTTGCGAGTTGCGAGGCAACCCAATTCAGTTGAATGACTGCACTTCTACACAACGCTCTTTGTGCTTACAATGGGTGTAACGGCTGAGATCTCTTTGTAGTCCCAGCCTAAAATTACAGATCCATTTATGTCAGTTTGCAGGCTTGTTAGTCTTTATGACTGCAAGGTACAGACACAATTTCTTAGTGAGCATCCAGACAGAACATATGTCCAGCTTAGGGTGTGGGGTCTGGGTGCTGAGACCCCCACTAATTGCTGAAATAGGGAGGCAGAAACTCTCAGCCGATTCATTTTTTTTCTTTGCTAGCTGAAGATAGTCTCATAGATCTTCTGTGGGATTAAATTAAATTAGACGGTCTAGGGCTAGTCTTTGCCCCACATACCCATCCTTCCTTGGACCTCTATTAGGTACTAACCAGATGAAACAAAGTCTGCCATTTTGGAGATGCTTTGCTACAGTCCTCTAGCAAAAACAATATAAGGCCTCATGCACACGACCGTATGTACTTTGCGGTCAGCCAAAAATACGGATGACGTTCGTGTGCATTCTGTATTTTGCGGAACGGAATAGCTGGCCCCTAATAGAACAGTACTATCCTTGTCCGGAATACGGACAATAATAGGACAAGTTCCATTTTTTTGCGGAACGGACATACGGGAAACGGAATAGTAACTTCCGCTTTTTTTTGCGGACCCATTGAAATGAATGGTTCCGCACACGGTCCGCAAATAAAACAGAAACGGAACGGACACGGAAAGAAAATACTTTTGTGCGCATGAGCCCTAAGGCTATGTTCATATCTGTGTTTATGCTGGATCCGTCATGGATCGGCAAAAATGCTTCCGTCATGATAATACAACCGTTTGCATCCAGTTGTATTATCTCTAAAATAGCCACGACGGATCCGTCTCTAAAACCATTGTAAGTCCATGAGGGACGGGTCCTTTTTCTTTTGTGTCCGAGAAAACAAATATGTTTCTAAATCTATTGACGTACATTGTGAGTCATGATGGATCCGTCTTGCTCCCAGAACGCGCTCAAAAACGCTGCTTGCAGCACTTGTGTGCATCTTGGGAAGGCAATGAAACGGAACGGGATGCTTTCTGGTGCACTCCGTCCCCTTCGCTTCAGTTTTGTCCCCATCGACAATGAATGGGGACAAAACTGAAGCATTTTCCTCCGGTATTGAGACCCTATGACGGATCTCCATAGCGGGAAGGAAAAACACTGGTGGGAAAGTAGCCTAATTCTTGTCTAACTCGCTCAGATCTTTACTATCACCCATTCTTATCAACTTCCATAATTGACTGTTCACTGTATGCCTCATAGATACTACCCCTGACTGGAAATCGTAATGTTATGGCTGATCAGTATATATATATTACACTAATGTATTTATCTCAGTCCCAGACCTTGGAAAGTCTTTACAGCGTCAGACATAGTGTCTATGCTTGAGAACAACTAGGTCACCCACTGTAACCATCGCCGCTGTGTTACTACAAGAGCTTACGCTAAAACGACAATCTGCAACCAAGAAATATTGAAGCAGAACCCGCTTACAAGCTTAAACCCTGACCACTGTGTGCGGATCTCAGCCTGCTGAAATTGAACATTTACTTGATGCAGTGATTTGGCGACGTGCAGACCCTGACTGGTTTTGCTGAATGCTTTGAAGGGTTTCTTGTATCAAAGCGTTGCCAAGTACCGGGCAACCACTAATCAGATCAAAACCTGAACTTGGAGATAAATCTGTCATACGGAGTAAAAATACTGCCCGGAAATGTGTATTTTATGTTTTCTGGTCCCCTCTAATTTTTTTTGACGTTGAGTAAAAGAGAGTTCCCTTATCAGGCTTGGACAACGATATTCTACGGAAACGTGTAACCTTTTGTGCTGCGTATTTAATACTTCGAAAATAAACTGGAATGATTTTACTGGACTCCGCTGTGACGCTGGACAAATCGGCTCCATTCAGTCTTCAGTTTCTAACCTGACCTGAAAAGATGAAATTCTTCTAGTTGCTCCTGGAAATAGTCAGCGAGGTTGAGGACAGACACTCCCCTTACAGCTTCGGCTGTGTTGACATCTACATCAGCGGCTTTCTTAGGGGCTCCATTGCAGATTTCTTCAAAAATATGGGACAAAATAGCACAGCATGCTAGGAGAGGATAATGTACTCATCTAACTTGTCCAGTAAAATGCCTGGTTTTCTAACTGAAACCCGACACATTCTATTACAGTCAATGGCGTTTGTCAGGCGCTGTTAATTTCCATTGTTTGAGGTCACCGGCAATCAAGTGATTTCTATTGTTCTGCTCCTATACAGAGCAAAACAGTGGAAATAAAAGCTTTTTTATGAAAAACAGCACAGTTTTGGTAGAATTGTGTAAAAGGTATTTTTATTTGACGTCTTTCCCTTTTTATCTTGGGTCTGTTACCTTTTGAAGAAATTAATGTAGCCTGCAGCTCTGTTTAGCCGAAACCTGATGGACACCATTAAAGGGGTTATCCATCCCCTATAATGCAGGGATCTCAAGTCTCCCAGACGTTCAGGGAGTCTCCCTGATGCCTGCATGTAAAACAATATATCCCGGAAATGGAGAGGCACTGGGGGCTGATGAGGGGCACTGGGGGGCTGATAATTGTAATACAAAATTCGTGGAAAAGGAAAAAAAAGAAAACCTCCCTGAAATGAGAAGTGCACCGCCCTGAAATGAGTTTTCGCAGGTTGGGATGTCTGTATAATGCCCCCCAACAATGCCCTGGCACAGCATACAGGTAATACACACCCCACTCCCCGCGTCGATCCTGATGCCGCTGCATCTCCCCATTGCGCGGATCAAAACATCCAGTGACTGGGTGCGGGGTTGGTTGGGGCAGCCAACGGGGACAAGCCTCCCTAGCATCGCGGATGATGCTAGGGAGGCTCGTTCCCATCGAGGTCTGCTATTGGCTTAACCTCGCCCCGTCGCCGTCTGTTTTGATCCGTGCGGCGGGGAGAGTGCGGTAAGTATTACCTGAATGCGGTGACAGGGCATTTTGGCGGGCATTATAGGGCTTTAAAGGGCAAAGGATCCAAAAGGATTTGGTAGAACCTGTTACTAAAAGGAACCCTCAGTGCTCCAGATAGCGAATAAAATGGTCGCCAATGTGACTTAGAATTGCAAAATGGCAACAAGACTTTGTAGTCTTGTCGCTATTTGGGCCTAGACCCTCCGCTGCTCTGCCTGTTTAAGAAAAAAAGGCTTTCATCCAGCAGACACACGTTGGAGACATTTGCTGGATGAAGATCCGCCCCTCACACTACCCGCCATAGAGGGTGGCCGTGGCTTAGGTTTCTGCGTCTTGGACTCCCGTCTCCAGTAGTCTGGCAAGTTTGAATCTGTGATGTGGAGCTGAGCTGCTGGTGGAAGTGACCTTCTGGAGACATGTCAATGAGGGACGCACAGATCTCCCCGCACAGTCCACGGCCAGAGATCGGTAAACCCTGTTAGAACATGTATAAGCACCGGCTGTTCGAGTTTCACACCACAGTATGTCAGTGGGATCCCCATCCTCGCCTTCGTAGCACATAATGCTATGTAACCCTTAGGCCTCTTTCACACGAGCGTGTCCGGATTAGGTCCGGATGCGTTCAGTGAAAACTGTGCGATTTCACAGGCAAAGACATTCAGTTTTGCCTGCGATTGCGTTCAGTTGTTCCGTTTTTTCCGCGCGGGTGCAATGCGTTTTGATGCGTTTTTCACGCGTGCGATAAAACTGAAGGTTTACAAACAACATTTCTAGCAACCATCAGTGAAAACGCACGCACCGCGCCTTGCGGATGCAATGCGTTCACGCAGCCTTATTCACTTCTATGGGGCTAGGGATGCGTGAAAACGCAGAATATAGAACATGCTGCGATTTTCACGCGCACAAGTGATGCGTGAAAAAACGCCATTTACACAGACCCATTGAAATGAATAGGTCAGGATTCAGTGCGGGTGCAATGCGTTCATCACGCATTGCACTCGCGAAAACTCGCCCGTGTGAAAAGGACCTTAGGCCCTTTCACACGAGCGAGCTTCGGCGCGAGTGCAATGATGTGAACGCATTGCATCCGCACTGAATCCTAACCATTCATTTCAATGGGTCTGTGTACATGAGCATTTTTTTTCACGCATCACTTGTGCGTTGCGTGAAAATCGCAGCATGTTCTATATTCTGCGTTTTTCACGCAGCCCTAGTCCCATAGAAGTGAGACAGCGTGAAAACGCATTGCATCCGGCAGCGCGCGGTGCGCTGTCGCTTTTCACTGATGGTTGCTAGGAGATGTTGTTTGTAAACCTTCAGTTTTTTATCACGCGCGTGAAAAACGCATTGCACCCGCGCGGAAAAAAACGGAACAACTGAACGCAATCGCAGGCAAAACTGAATGGCTTTGCCTGTGAAATCGCACAGTTTTCACTGAACGCATCCGCAACGCATCCGGACCTAATCCGGACACGCTCGTGTGAAAGAGGCCTTAGAGATCTGGAATGTTCTGGATAACACTGACCTAATGCTGTCAGTGTTATCCAATACATTTTAGAACTGTAAGGGTTACATAGCATCATAAATCAATATAATGCTATGCGACCCCGGCAGTGCTGGGAGGTCAGTACAGAGCTCCTGCACGATCTAGAAATGAACAACTGTGTTAGTGCATGTGAAGTTAAAAAGAGGGATAATTTCACAAAAGCAGCCTATAAGGGGTTAAGCACATGCTAGTTCAGCTGCCAGAGGAGGTCTCCTACCTTTCCCACACCTCTGCTTGCCGGAAGTGAATGGAAACCTTCAAGGTTGACATTCACAGACTGAATGTCCGTCTCCAGCCACATTTACACAGTGAGCAGCACTAGAATATGGGCAATCTTTCCTCCCTCTGGGAGCAAAGGTTTTCATTCACTGACAGACAAGCAGAAGTGTTGAGAATAAAGCTCCTGAAGTATTATATTTATATACCCCCATTGTCTTATAGGTGCAGGTCCCACCGATGGGACCCGCACCTATATCGAGAACGGAGCCCCGCAAGGGGGTGGCTGGAGGACTCCGGTCCGGCTACCCAAAGAAGTGAATGGGAGCATACCGCGCATGACCGGCCACCGCTCCCATTCATTTCTATGGGCTCGACGGAAATAGCTGAGTTAGCGCTCGGCTATTTTCAGTGGCCCCAAAGAAAATGAATGGAGGGCGGCTACGCATGCGCAGTGCGCCCTCCTTCACTTTCAGGGCTCCGTTCTCGATATATGTGTGGGTCCCAGCGGTGGGCCCGCACCTATAAGACAATGGGGGCATATCCTAGCGATATGCCCTTATTGACTGTCATGAGACAACCCCTTTAAGGGATTGGCCTTTTAAGGAGTGCAGTGGGGATAGTTTATTTTAACCCATTCTGAGTCACATATAGAAGAATACTGATTTGAACCCCCTTAAAAAATTAACTCCTTAAAGGGTTTGTATACGGTTTTCTGAAACTGGCAGGACCTTTGTTGGTGATCATACTTACCTGATCCCCAGTGCTGGGTCCTGGCTTGTTTGCTTCCCAGCCTCCGTTGCTTGTCTTGAGTCCCTTCATGAAAACTTCCTATTTGACGCCGTTACGGTCAATAACTGATCACTGCTTCCCTTGCATTATGTTAAATGGTCTTGTGATGCAAGGGGAGCAGATCTCCACTGTGGCCGGTGATTGGCTGCAGCGACATCAAGATAAAACTTTTCATGGAGAAACCCAAGACAAGCAGCGGAGGCCCGGAAGCGAATGAGCCAAGGCCCAGCATCTAGGGATCAAGGAAGAATGATCAGCAACGCGAATCTGGCTAGTCTGAGAGTTTATAGAAATCAGTGCACAACCCCTTTAACTGTGTGGGCTGTAGCCTAGGAAACCTCATGCTCCTAAGCATCCCAGTTATTTTTATTTTTTTATATTGGAACACTACAGTAGCCATGTGGGTGAGAGTAGGTGGGGGTTTTAATGGAGGAACAGTGAGGGGGATAATGAAGGACGGTGGATGGGGTTAGAAGAACAAATCAAAAGGAGAGACAAATGGGCAACTTTGCAAGCTAAGACATGTCTTTTTTTTACAAAAATTATACCGTAATTATATGTATTTTGAATTTGGCGACAAAAAATTTATTTTGGCTCCTAAATTTTTCAGGTTAGAAGCCAATGACTCCTTGATATTTTTTGTTTTGTCTGGAGCACTGCCCCTCATAGCGGTTATGGCTCAGTTATAAGCAGAATTTTCACTACGGTGTAAAACTCTGATTGGCACAGGAAACAACCAAGCAGCCAGACTACAAGATAATGGCAAGCCACTGGGCACTCTTCTCCTGTGCGCTGATTCGCTTCACATAACTCATTGTAAGGGTCCATTCACACGTCCGTATGAATGGTCCGGATCAGTTCCGCAATTGTGCGGAACAGGCGCGGACGCATTCATATTCATTGGGGCTGGAACGGATGCGGACAGCACACTATGTGCTGTCCGCATCCGCACTTCCGGATACGCAATTTCCGTTCCCGAAAAAAAAATAGAACATGTCCTATTCTTGTCCGCAACTGCGGACAAGAAAAGGCATTTTCCATTATAGTGCCGGCAATGTGCGGCCCGCGAAATGCGGAACGCACATTGCCGGTGTCCGTGTTTTGCAGATCCGCAATTTGTGGACCGCAAAACACCTACGAACGTGTGAATGGACCCTTAACTGTATTATAGAATGAGGAATATCGTGCGTAAAACATTGATTTCATGATGTCCATAAATATTTTATCGCCAGCTATTGCATCTGTCGCCCTTTCTAAGGCCATTTGTCAGTACAGTCTATAAATTTTATTTATACCTCAGTAAATACATCATCGGCCAAATGAGTTGTTGTGCGTTGGTGATGTGTATACGATTCAGAGCGGTCAAATAAGAGGCTTATTTTTATTGTGTTTGTTCAGTGTTTATTTCTACTTAGACGTCAATAGTTACAGTTGTTTCAACTGAATAGTACAAGCGAATATAAAAAATTTGTAATATATTTTATCAGAGAAAAATGCCTCTTTTCTAATTATAAGCCAATTCTTTGGCTTCCTGCACTGATTGGTCTTTCTCAATTCAAACCTGACTTGAGACCAAGACCGATTATCGGCTCACTGAGGGATCAGGTAACATGATGCCCATAGAAGTCTAAGGGGAGGAGGAAGCAGCTGCAGAGTAAGGCCTCTTGCACACAAACTTATTTTTTTTTCAGTGTTTTGCTGTCCGTTTATAACGGATCCGTTTTCCCGTTTTTTGCTTCCGTTTTGTTTTCTTTTTGGTTCCGTTCCGTTTTTCTGTTTGGCATATACAGTATACATTAATTCCATAATGAAAATTGGGCTGGTCTTAAAATTTTCAATAGATTGTTCAGCAAAAAACGGAACGGATACGGAAGACATACGGATGCCTTTCCATATGCTTTCCGTTTTTTTTGCGGACTCATTGACTTGAATGGAGCCACTGAACGTGATTTGCGGACAAGAATAGGACATGGTCTATATTTAAACGGAACAGAAAAAACTGAAAAACGGAAACGGAAGGGATACGGAGACACTTCAGTATTTTTTGCAGACCCATTGAAGTGAATGGTTCAGTATACTGAACTGAAAAAACTGCCAGTATACGGTCCGCAAAATACTGTCGTGTGCAAGGGGCCTAAGGCCTCTTTCTCACGGGCGTCACGTTTGACGCCCGGATAAGCGGCAGATGCATTGCGGGAAAATGCGTGATTTTTCCGTGCGAGTGTAAAGCGTTTTAATGCGTTTTGCACGCGCGTGCAAAAAATCGGCATGTTCGGTACCCAGACCCGAAGTCGGACTTCATCACTGAAGTCCGGTTCCGAGTTTGGTATTCTGTATATTTTATTATTTTCCCTTCTAACATAGTTATAAAGGAAAATAATAGTATTCTCAATAGAGAACGCAAAGTAAAAAGGGCAATAGAGGGTTAAAAATAATAAAGAAATTAACTCACCTCTTATGTTATATTAACTCACTCTCTGTTATAAGGGAAAATAATAAAGATCGGGTCCCCATCCCGATCGTCTCTTAGCAACCATGCGGGAAAATCGCACTGCATCCGCACTTGCTTGCGGATGCTTGCGATTTTCCCGCAGCCCCATTCACTTCTATGGGGCCTGCGTTGCATGAAAAACGCAGAATATAGAAAATGCCGCGGGAAAATCACCGCTCATGTGCACAGCCCCATAGAAATGAATGGGTCCGGATTCAGTGCGGGTGCAATGCGTTCACCTCACGCATTGCACCCGCGCGGAAATCACGCCCGAGTGAAAGGGACCTAAAAGAGAAAGGCAGAGAGAAACACACAGATGATGCTGCAGCTGAGCAGGGTTCAGGGAAAACTGGAAAGTAAATGGAGCCTGCAGAGGGAAACTGGTGAAAAATGCCGTATACATGTCATATAGTGTGAACACATGGCAGCTTATTCTGAGAAGTCACTTCAAGCAACAGGTATTTTTTAAAGGGTTTGTATGACTCTCACTGCAATTTTATTTATGGTCTACACAGTGCTCACGTCACGGAAAATAATGCACTAAAACAATAGATGCACACATAACATATGGACTCACTGTAATAATACAATCTGAGATTCTTGGCCAATATATTTTAATCAAAACACATCTGTGCCCACCTACCCGCGCCACGGTGGTCTCAGTCAGGCATTTTCTACTCTAAACCTACCTATGCCGTATGGACATTTATATTCAGGAGCGCAGACCCTGCACATATAGTGTGTTGCTCCTAGTTACCTCTGTGTGCATCAGCATCCGATGAGAGGAGGAGCACACACAGCTATATGTACCACCTAATCAAGGTCTCCTCTTAGATAGGTGGGGCTGAAGTGCACATGAATGGTACTCCCAGGATAGAGTAGCTGTGGATGTAGTGTTTCTGGATTTTGCATTTAATAGGTAAAGTAAGGTCTATAGGCCATGTCCAGAGAGGACCATGTCCAGAGAGTTGTGGTCGATGATTCCTATTCAGAATGGTCCCGGGTTATAAGCGGTGTAAGGCTACTTTCACACTGGCGTTTGGTGCGGATCTGTCATGTATCTGCACAGACGGATCCGCACTGATAATACAACTGCATGCATCCGTTCAGAACGGATCCGTTTGTATTATCATGAACATAGGCAAAACGGATCCGTCTTGAACACCATTGAAAGTCAATGGGGGACGGATACGTTTTCTATTGTGCCATATTGTGTCAGAGAAAACGGATCCGTCCCCATTGACTTACATTGTAAGTCAGGACGGATCCGTTTGGCTCAGTTTCGTCAGACGGACACCAAAACGCTGCAAGCAGCGTTTTGGTGTCCGCCTCCAGAGCGCAATGGAGGCGGAACGGAGCCAAACTGATGCATTTTGAACGGATCCTTATCCGTTCAGAATGCATTGGGGCTAAACTGATCCGTTTGGGGCTGCTGGTAAGAGCCTTGAAACGGATCTCACAAGCGGATCCCCAAACGCCAGTGTGAAAGTAGCCTAACCCAACGTTTAGTGCTGGGTCCTCTATTATTTAAATTTACTTTTTAATGATATCGAGGATGGGATGAATATCACCATTTCTATTTTTGCAGATGATACTAAGCTATGTAGAACTGTACACTCTATAGAAGATATCCATAAAGTACAAGCTGACTTGAACACTCTGAGTGATTGGGCATCTACTTGGCAAATGAGATTAAATGTGGATATATTGTGGGGGTTTGCTCTGGTAGGCAGATGGTAGCGGTGGCAGTATAGAGGCTCAGGAGACAGGCTTTGTGTCCACACCGTGCTCTTTTATTCACGCCAGTGCATCACATCAAAACTGTGCAATTCACACCACAGCAAAGTTCATAAACCCCACCTCCCACAACGAAGTCCCAAACGCAGCCGGCGTCTTGGTGCCTGTTCACACAGTCTCTCACATCCGTGATCAGTACTACACCTTGTCGTGGGGCGGGTTTGTCCAAGTTCGTACAAGTTAGACCGCCACGTGTCGGCCTGGACAAGGGAATGGCTCCGGCCACAGGATCCCTTCTTTTGGCCCTTCCCGGAAGCCTGCAGCAACTGGGCAGTCTTTGTTAGCAGAGCGGACTACAGAGCTCAGCCCGACCATGCGATCAGCCTCCCGTACAGCCTCCTGCAGTGAGACAGGAGAGCACACTTCATCACCCCACAGTCAGTGAGCATCAAACTTATATTCACAGCCCTGGGTGTAGCAGGAGGACCACACCCACCGAGCATAGTGAAGGATTAACTCCTTCCCTACCCAACTAAGGCCAGAGATAACCAACCTGCCAGGATCAGTGTAGACTGACACCAACAACCGAATCCCGTCCAGCCGTTGTGGTCCGTGGGGAACAGACACCCACCCTGCTCTTTGCCTGTTCCCAGTAAGAGCCAGACACTCTCTTACATATCCCCCCCCCTTTGTTCACCCCTGAAGGCTTGACGACCCTGTTCAATCCTACCGGGGTGAACACACATATAGCAGTGTACCCGGGACAGGGCATGAGCGTTCCCTTGCAGACGACCTGCCCTGTGCTCAACCCTGAACTTAAAATTCTGGAGGGATAAGAACCATCTGGTGACCCGAGCGCTCCCCTCCTTGGCCTGGCTCATCCACCGGAGAGGGGAGTGGTCAGTCACCAGACGGAACCTTCTCCCCAACAGGTAATACCTGAGAGATTCAAGTGCCCACTTGATGGCGAGGCATTCTCTTTCTACCACGCTGTACCGGGTTTCCGCTGGGGTGAGCTTGCGGCTCAGGAAACTAACGGGGTGTTCTTCACCATTGATTTCCTGGGAGAGTACCGCCCCGAGGCCTACTCCAGAGGCGTCAGTCTGAACTATAAACTCCCGTCCGAAGTCGGGCGTCACCAGAACTGGGGACCCGCACAGGGCCGACTTCAAACGGGAGAACGCCTCTTCCGCCTGCTCATCCCAGTGAAGCATTACTGACTTCCTACCTTTCAGGAGTCCTGTCAACGGGGCAGCTATAGTGGCAAAATGTGGGATGAACCGCATATAATACCCTACCATCCCTAAAAATGATCGCAGTTGCCTGGTCGTAAGGGGTCTAGGCCAATTTCGGATCGCCTCGATCTTATTTATTTGGGGCTTAACGACTCCGCGTCCAATGACATAACCCAAATACCACGCTTCCTCCAGGCCCACTGAGCACTTTTTGGGGTTGGCGGTCAATCCTGCCTTCCTGAGCGAGTCTATCACTGCTTGAACCTTCGACAAGTGACTTTCCCAGTCCTGGCTAAATATGATTATATCATCCAAATATGCTGAAGCATACCGGAGATGTGGTCTGAGGACGATATCCATCAGCCGTTGAAACGTGGCTGGAGCACCGTGCAACCCGAAGGGCAACACTCTATAATGAAACAGCCCCTCCGGTGTAACAAAGGCGGTCTTCTCCTTTGCTGTCTCTGTTAAAGGTACCTGCCAGTACCCTTTTGTGAGATCTATCACCGAGAAATACCTGGCTTTACCCATTCGCTCTATTAACTCATCTACTCGCGGCATGGGATAGGCGTCAAACTTTGAAATCTCGTTTAGCTTCCGGAAATCATTACAAAACGTAATGATCCGTCGGGCTTTGGGATAAGAACGATCGGGCTAGCCCACTCGCTTCTAGACTCCTCGATGACCCCTAACTTCAGCAAAAATTTACTTCCTCTGAAATGGCTTGTCGCCGAGCCTCCGGTACCCGGTACGGTCGTAAACGTATTTTTTCCTGGGGCTCGGTGACAATGTCATGTTGGACTAGATCGGTACGTCCCGGAAGGTCAGAGAACACGTCTTTATTCCTGCTAATGAACTCCTTCACTTCTTGAGTCTGCTTAGTCGACAAACCGCTACCTATCTTTACTGCAGGGGTGTCCTCTGGTACCACTGTAGGGCCGGGGACGTTCTCTGCAGCCAAGACAAAGCGCGGGTCATCCCCAAGGAGACTTTCTCTATCTTTCCAGGCTTTCAGTAAATTAACGTGGTACACCTGCTCGGGCTTCCGCCTTCCCGGCTGGTATACCCTGTAATTCACGGGCCTAACTTCTCTCTTATCTCATACGGTCCTTGCCATCTGGCCAGAAACTTGCTGTCTACGGTGGGCACTAGTACTAACACTCGGTCGCCCGGGTTAAACTTCCTTACCTGGGCGGCCCGGTTGTACACGCGGCTCTGGGCCAGCTGGGCCGCTTCCATATGTTCACGGACTATGGGCAGAACTGTCCCAATCCGGTCCTGCATCTTCTCGATGTGCTCAACTATGCTTTTGTGAGGGGTAGGCTGTTGCTCCCACGCCTCTTTAGCGATATCTAACAGCCCTCGGGGATGCCTACCATATAACAGCTCAAACGGTGAGAACCCTGTGGATGCCTGGGGCACTTCTCGCACCGCAAATAACACATAGGGCAGCAAGAGGTCCCAGTCCTTTCCGTCTTTTGCCACCGCTCTCTTGAGCATGGACTTTAGGGTCTTATTAAAGCGTTCCACCAGCCCATCAGTTTGGGGGTGATAGACGGATGTACGCAAGTGCTTAATATTTAATATTTTGCAGAGCTCCCTCATCACCTTGGACATGAAAGGGGTCCCTTGGTCTGTCGATATCTCCTTCGGGATCCCCACCGCGAGAACATCCCCATCAGCTCCTTGGCTATTAGCTTGGCCGACGTGTGGCGCAGGGGTATCGCCTCAGGGTAGCGAGTAGCGTAGTCTACTATGACCAGGATATGTTGGTGGCCTCTGGCTGACTTATTAATGGGGCCTACAAGGTCCATAGCGACCCTTTCGAAAGGTACTTCAATAATGGGCATGGGCACCAGGGGACTACGATAATGAGGCTGGGGCTGGTCCTCTGACACTCGGGACAGGACTGGCAAAACCTCCTGACTTCCTCATATATCCCCGGCCAATAGAAACGCCGCAGTATACGTTCCTGAGTTTTCTGGACCCCCAGATGCCCTCCAAACACATGAGTATGCGCTAGGTCTAATACCATGCGGCGGTATGGTTGGGGTACCACCAACTGTTCTATTACCTCTTGCCGGACTTTGTCGACCCGGTACAGTAGGTCCTGGTTTCAGGCCAGGTGGGGAAATTCCGAGTCTGCTCCCGGGTGCTGAGCCACTCCATTGATGACAGTCACCCCTTCTCTGGCCCGTGACAATGTAGGATCCTGGAGCTGGGCAGTCCCAAATGTGTCTCGGGATACTTCTAGTTCTGGAACAGATGGGGCTGCCACCAGGTCACCAGCCAACCCTTCTAGGGACAAGCTATCAGGGTGACACTCTTCCCGCTTATTGGTGACCCCTACAGCTGGTAGCCCCTCTTCAGGATCAACGGGCACTGGCTCTGCACCCCGTCCCTCCCAGAGAGACCAAAACAGGGGACAATCCCTACCTAGGATGGCAGCGTAAGGGATTTGTCGCCCCACCCCAACAACATGCTGTATCTCCCTCCCGGGGGTAGACAAGGTCACACAGGTTGTAGTATATTCTCACCGGTCCCCATGAATACACACAACACTGATGGTTTGCTTGCCTGGGCCGCGACTGGCCACCAGGGACTCGTGAACGAGGGTCACTAAGCTCCCCGAGTCCAGCAATGCCTTAACTGGGTGTCCATTAATAGAGACGGCACACAAAGGAGGGGTATCAGCGGATAGCAGCGAAGCAGCAACACACACCGGTTGGCCGAAAAAGGAGGATCGGCGTGCGAACCCGCAGTCCATGGGCTCTGCCGCCCTCGGGCAGTTGGCAGCAACGTGTCCCAGGCCCTGACAGTACCAACATCTAATCCCCGGGGTCTCTCGTCTCCCCAGGTTTGGCCTCCCAGGAGTGGAAATCACCTCCCCCCCCTTAAGCGGTTGAGCCCCCTTCTCTGGTCCCCTTTGTGGCAGGGAGAGTGAACGCGGCTTTTGCAGGAAGGCGGAGTCTCGGACCAAGTCCTGGGTTGCCATGTATCTCTCGACTAGGCCAACAACTTGCTCCAGGGTGCCTGGATCACCTTGTCCCACCCAGCGCTGTATTGCTCTTGGGAGGGTACGCACCAAACGATCGACCACCACCCGTTCCACCATCTGCGAGGGGCTCAATGTCTCAGGCTGCAGCCATTTTTTACCAGGTGTAACAGGTCATAGGCCAGGGACCGGGCAGGCCGGGACTCGGAGAAGACCCACTGGTAGACTCGATGTGCACGCACATAGGTATTAACCCCAAGACGAGCCAACACCTCCCCCTTCAGCCTCTCATAGCTCTTCGCTTCCTCCTGACTGAGGTCGAAGTAGGCCTTTTGTGCGTCTCCCACTAAAAATGGCGCCACTACTTCGGCCCACTGTTCTGCCGGTAACCTTTCCTGTTCCGCAGTGCGTTCAAAGACCATCAAGAACGCCTCGATATCATCCTCGGGGCCCATCTTTCTTAATGCTGAGCGCACCTTATCCCGGGCAGCAGGTAGGATTGCGGTCCCCCGGGACAGTTTGTTGTTGTAACACACGCATGGACTCCTGCATAGTCGCCAGTTGCTGGGCCAGTAGACTATTCAACTGCCGCTGGTCTCTCAGGGCTTCCTCATGTCTCCGAGTAGCCTCCTCATTGCTTTGCACCAAGTGTCTAATGGCCTCCTCCATCTTATCTGGAGCCACAAAACTTGCCGGCTTAATATATGACATACAGTCCAAATAACACAATTTTCGGCCTCACTGCCGTTTGCCCGCTGAAGCCACCAATTGTGGGGGTTTGCTCTGGTAGGCAGATGGTAGCGGTGGCAGTATAGAGGCTCAGGAGACAGGCTTTGTGTCCACACCGTGCTCTTTTATTCACGCCAGTGCATCACATCAAAACTGTGCAATTCACACCACAGCAAAGTTCATAAACCCCACCTCCCACAACGAAGTCCCAAACGCAGCCGGCGTCTTGGTGCCTGTTCACACAGTCTCTCACATCCGTGATCAGTACTACACCTTGTCGTGGGGCGGGTTTGTCCAAGTTCGTACAAGTTAGACCGCCACGTGTCGGCCTGGACAAGGGAATGGCTCCGGCCACAGGATCCCTTCTTTTGGCCCTTCCCGGAAGCCTGCAGCAACTGGGCAGTCTTTGTTAGCAGAGCGGACTACAGAGCTCAGCCCGACCATGCGATCAGCCTCCCGTACAGCCTCCTGCAGTGAGACAGGAGAGCACACTTCATCACCCCACAGTCAGTGAGCATCAAACTTATATTCACAGCCCTGGGTGTAGCAGGAGGACCACACCCACCGAGCATAGTGAAGGATTAACTCCTTCCCTACCCAACTAAGGCCAGAGATAACCAACCTGCCAGGATCAGTGTGAGACTGACACCAACAACCGAATCCCGTCCAGCCGTTGTGGTCCGTGGGGAACAGACACCCACCCTGCTCTTTGCCTGTTCCCAGTAGAGCCAGACACTCTCTACATATCCCCCTTTGTTCACCCCTGAAGGCTTGCGACCCTGTTCAATCCTACCGGGTGAACACACATATAGCAGTGTACCCGGGACAGGGCATGGCGTTCCCTTGCAGACGACCTGCCCTGTGCTCAACCCTGAACTTAAAATTCTGGAGGGATAAGAACCATCTGGTGACCCAGCGCTCCCCTCCTTGGCCTGGCTCATCCACCGGAGAGGGAGTGGTCAGTCACCAGACGGAACCTTCTCCCCAACAGGTAATACCTGAGAGATTCAAGTGCCCACTTGATGGCGAGGCATTCTCTTTCTACCACGCTGTACCGGGTTTCCGCTGGGGTGAGCTTGCGGCTCAGGAAACTAACGGGGTGTTCTTCACCATTGATTTCCTGGGAGAGTACCGCCCGAGGCCTACTCCAGAGGCGTCAGTCTGAACTATAAACTCCCGTCCGAAGTCGGGCGTCACCAGAACTGGGGACCCGCACAGGGCCGACTTCAAACGGGAGAACGCCTCTTCCGCCTGCTCATCCCAGTGAAGCATTACTGACTTCCTACCTTTCAGGAGTCCTGTCAACGGGGCAGCTATAGTGGCAAAATGTGGGATGAACCGCATATAATACCCTACCATCCCTAAAAATGATCGCAGTTGCCTGGTCGTAGGGGTCTAGGCCAATTTCGGATCGCCTCGATCTTATTTATTTGGGGCTTAACGACTCCGCGTCCAATGACATAACCCAAATACCACGCTTCCTCCAGGCCCACTGAGCACTTTTTGGGGTTGGCGGTCAATCCTGCCTTCCTGAGCGAGTCTATCACTGCTTGAACCTTCGACAAGTGACTTTCCCAGTCCTGGCTAAATATGATTATATCATCCAAATATGCTGAAGCATACCGGAGATGTGGTCTGAGGGCGATATCCATCAGCCGTTGAAACGTGGCTGGAGCACCGTGCAACCCGAAGGGCAACACTCTATAATGAAACAGCCCCTCCGGTGTAACAAAGGCGGTCTTCTCCTTTGCTGTCTCTGTTAAAGGTACCTGCCAGTACCCTTTTGTGAGATCTATCACCGAGAAATACCTGGCTTTACCCATTCGCTCTATTAACTCATCTACTCGCGGCATGGGATAGGCGTCAAACTTTGAAATCTCGTTTAGCTTCCGGAAATCATTACAAAAACGTAATGATCCGTCGGGCTTTGGGATAAGAACGATCGGGCTAGCCCACTCGCTTCTAGACTCCTCGATGACCCCTAACTTCAGCATAAACTTTACTTCCTCTGAAATGGCTTGTCGCCGAGCCTCCGGTACCCGATGCGGTCGTAAGCGTATTTTTTCCTGGGGCTCGGTGACAATGTCATGTTGGACTAGATCGGTGCGTCCCGGAAGGTCAGAGAACACGTCTTTATTCCTGCTAATGAACTCCTTCACTTCTTGAGTCTGCTTAGTCGACAAACCGCTACCTATCTTTACTGCAGGGATGTCCTCTGGTACCACTGTAGGGCCGGGGACGTTCTCTGCAGCCAAGACAAGCGCGGGTCATCCCCAAGGAGACTTTCTCTATCTTTCCAGGCTTTCAGTAAATTAACGTGGTACACCTGCTCGGGCTTCCGCCTTCCCGGCTGGTATACCCTGTAATTCACGGGGCCTAACTTCTCTCTTATCTCATACGGTCCTTGCCATCTGGCCAGAAACTTGCTGTCTATGGTGGGCACTAGTACTAACACTCGGTCGCCCGGGTTAAACTTCCTTACCTGGGCGGCCCGGTTGTACTACGCGGCTCTGGGCCAGCTGGGCCGCTTCCATATGTTCACGGACTATGGGCAGAACTGTCCCAATCCGGTCCTGCATCTTCTCGATGTGCTCAACTATGCTTTTGTGAGGGGTAGGCTGTTGCTCCCACGCCTCTTTAGCGATATCTAACAGCCCTCGGGGATGCCTACCATATAACAGCTCAAACGGTGAGAACCCTGTGGATGCCTGGGGCACTTCTCGCACCGCAAATAACACATAGGGCAGCAAGAGGTCCCAGTCCTTTCCGTCTTTTGCCACCGCTCTCTTGAGCATGGACTTTAGGGTCTTATTAAAGCGTTCCACCAGCCCATCAGTTTGGGGGTGATAGACGGATGTACGCAAGTGCTTAATATTTAATATTTTGCAGAGCTCCCTCATCACCTTGGACATGAAAGGGGTCCCTTGGTCTGTCAATATCTCCTTCGGGATCCCCACCCGCGAGAACATCCCCATCAGCTCCTTGGCTATTAGCTTGGCCGGCGTGTGGCGCAGGGGTATCGCCTCAGGGTAGCGAGTAGCGTAGTCTACTATGACCAGGATATGTTGGTGGCCTCTGGCTGACTTATTAATGGGGCCTACAAGGTCCATAGCGACCCTTTCGAAAGGTACTTCAATAATGGGCATGGGCACCAGGGGACTACGATAATGAGGCTGGGGGCTGGTCCTCTGACACTCGGGACAGGACTGGCAAAACCTCCTGACTTCCTCATATATCCCGGCCAATAGAAACGCCGCAGTATACGTTCCTGAGTTTTCTGGACCCCCAGATGCCCTCCTAACACATGAGTATGCGCTAGGTCTAATACCATGCGGCGGTATGGTTGGGGTACCACCAACTGTTCTATTACCTCTTGCCGGACTTTGTCGACCCGGTACAGTAGGTCCTGGTTACAGGCCAGGTGGGGAAATTCGAGTCTGCTCCCGGGTGCTGAGCCACTCCATTGATGACAGTCACCCCTTCTCTGGCCCGTGACAATGTAGGATCCTGGAGCTGGGCAGTCCCAAATGTGTCTCGGGATACTTCTAGTTCTGGAACAGATGGGGCTGCCACCAGGCTCACCAGCCAACCCTTCTAGGGACAAGCTATCAGGGTGACACTCTTCCCGCTTATTGGTGACCCCTACAGCTGGTAGCCCCTCTTCAGGATCAACGGGCACTGGCTCTGCACCCCGTCCCTCCCAGAGAGACCAAAACAGGGGACAATCCCTACCTAGGATGGCAGCGTAAGGGATTTGTCGCCCCACCCCAACAACATGCTGTATCTCCCTCCCGGGGGTAGACAAGGTCACACAGGTTGTAGGATATTCTCGCCGGTCCCCATGAATACACACAACACTGATGGTTTGCTTGCCTGGGCGCGACTGGCCACCAGGGACTCGTGAGCGAGGGTCACTAAGCTCCCGAGTCCAGCAATGCCTTAACTGGGTGTCCATTAATAGAGACGGCACACAAAGGAGGTGTATCAGCGGATAGCAGCGAAGCAGCAACACACACCGGTTGGCCGAAAAAGGAGGATCGGCGTGCGAACCCGCAGTCCATGGGCTCTGCCGCCCTCGGGCAGTTGGCAGCAACGTGTCCCAGGCCCTGACAGTGCCAACATCTAATCCCGGGGTCTCTCGTCTCCCCAGGTTTGGCCTCCCAGGAGTGGAAATCACCTCCCCCTTAAGCGGTTGAGCCCCTTCTCTGGTCCCCTTTGTGGCAGGGAGAGTGAGCGCGGCTTTTGCAGGAAGGCGGAGTCTCGGACCAAGTCCTGGGTTGCCATGTATCTCTCGACTAGGCCAACAACTTGCTCCAGGGTGCCTGGATCACCTTGTCCCACCCAGCGCTGTATTGCTCTTGGGAGGGTACGCGCAAACGATCGACCACCACCCGTTCCACCATCTGCGAGGGCTCAATGTCTCAGGCTGCAGCCATTTTTTACCAGGTGTAACAGGTCATAGGCCTGGGACCGGGCAGGCCGGGACTCGGAGAAGGCCCACTGGTAGACTCGATGTGCACGCACATAGGTATTAACCCCAAGGCGAGGCCAACACCTCCCCTTCAGCCTCTCATAGCTCTTGGCTTCCTCCTGACTGAGGTCGAAGTAGGCCTTTTGTGCGTCTCCCACTAAAAATGGCGCCACTACTTGGCCCACTGTTCTGCCGGTAACCTTTCCTGTTCCGCAGTGCGTTCGAAGACCATCAAGAACGCCTCGATATCATCCTCGGGGCCCATCTTTCTTAATGCTGGCGCACCTTATCCCGGGCAGCAGGTAGGATTGCGGTCCCCCGGGACAGTTTGTTGTTGTAACACACGCATGGACTCCTGCATAGTCGCCAGTTGCTGGGCCAGTAGACTATTCAACTGCCGCTGGTCTCTCAGGGCTTCCTCATGTCTCCGAGTAGCCTCCTCATTGCTTTGCACCAAGTGTCTAATGGCCTCCTCCATCTTATCTGGAGCCACAAAACTTGCCGGCTTAATATATGACATACAGTCCAAATAACACAATTTTCGGCCTCACTGCCGTTTGCCCGCTGAAGCCACCAATTGTGGGGGTTTGCTCTGGTAGGCAGATGGTAGCGGTGGCAGTATAGAGGCTCAGGAGACAGGCTTTGTGTCCACACCGTGCTCTTTTATTCACGCCAGTGCATCACATCAAAACTGTGCAATTCACACCACAGCAAAGTTCATAAACCCCACCTCCCACAACGAAGTCCCAAACGCAGCCGGCGTCTTGGTGCCTGTTCACACAGTCTCTCACATCCGTGATCAGTACTACACCTTGTCGTGGGGCGGGTTTGTCCAAGTTCGTACAAGTTAGACAGGCCACGTGTCGGCCTGGACAAGGGAATGGCTCCGGCCACAGGATCCCTTCTTTTGGCCCTTCCCGGAAGCCTGCAGCAACTGGGCAGTCTTTGTTAGCAGAGCGGACTACAGAGCTCAGCCCGACCATGCGATCAGCCTCCCGTACAGCCTCCTGCAGTGAGACAGGAGAGCACACTTCATCACCCCACAGTCAGTGAGCATCAAACTTATATTCACAGCCCTGGGTGTAGCAGGAGGACCACACCCACCGAGCATAGTGAAGGATTAACTCCTTCCCTACCCAACTAAGGCCAGAGATAACCAACCTGCCAGGATCAGTGTAGACTGACACCAACAACCGAATCCCGTCCAGCCGTTGTGGTCCGTGGGGAACAGACACCCACCCTGCTCTTTGCCTGTTTCCAGTAAGAGCCGGCCCGGACCGCTGTGTGACAGCACTCACTGCTGACAAAACACAAAAGACCCGGCTCTTACTCCACCGGGGCCACGACCCCCGGTGGCACGTATCTTCCACCCACTACCACTCCAGACACTCTCTTACAATATGTAAAGTTATGCATCTTGGTAGTAATAATCTCTGTGCTTCATATGTCCTAGAGGAGATAACACTGGGAAAGTCACTTATAGAGAAAGATTTGGGGGTTCTTGTAGATGGTAGATTAAATAACAGCGTACAATGTCAATCAGCTGCTTCTAAGGCCACCAGGATATTGTCATGCATTAAACGAGGCATGGACTCGTGGGGCAGGGAATGTGATATTACCGCTTTACAAAGTGTTGGTGTGGCATCTAGAATATGTAGTTCAGTTCTGGGCACTAGTCCATAGAAAGAAAAGTTTTTGTATTAGGCGTGTCCCTTGCTGCAGTGCTGTCCAATCGCAGCGCAGAGCTCATAGCCTGGGAGAAAAAAACTCCCAGGCTATGAGCTCTGCGCTGCGGTGACTAGCGCCACAGCCTGGGAGAAGGAGATGAAGGGCAGACGCCGCGTACTATAACCAAGTCCCCCAAGTCCCCGCCTACTATAACTTTGTGAGCACAGAGACCGGAGCCTATACCGGGAGAACAGAGCGGCGCCCAGGGATAATAGTAAGTGCAGGGAGATCCCTGGGCGCCGCTCTACATGTGAGCATCCTTAGTTAATATCTTTAGAAGTCATGAAAGGTCCTCTTTAAGTAAAAACAATAAAATATAAATCTAGAGCTTGTGTTCAGACAAATGCATCATGATTAAAAAGAGGCGCAATAACTATGTTACAGCTTGGCAGGTATATGCACCAGAAACAAAACTTATAAGTGGAGAAAGAGGCATTTTATCTAATAACACAAATGACAAAGTTTTTTTATATTCACTTGTAATATTTATTTATGCAAAGTCACCATTGAAGTCTAAATGGAAATAAATATTGGACAAAGTGTGAATGGGAAACAAAACCACTAAAAATCAGACTTTTTGATACCAGAGTTTGATAAATGTGTCCCCTTGTGCACACTTATTCACCAATCACAGCTGCTCTCTTCAGATCTTCGCTCCTGTTCTGACATTTTGAAGGAGAAGGGCACTGAAATACATTTAATTGCACAGATCTCATGCAGGGATTTTTTTGCCGGTTAAGCTATTAACATAAATTACAATATTTAGAATTTAATTTACATTGTAATTCATTCTAATAGTTAAACTTGATAAAAATGTCCGCCTCTTATTAATATGATAGTTATAAATGAGCAACTATATCTTATTACTTGCAGGTAATTATAAAATTCATGGTCATTTGTTTCTCTCCAGTGATTAATCTTATCTGTCAAAGGAAAAAATCTTTGTTGCCCTTTCAGGCTGCAGTGGCTACACAACGACTGCGCACATTATATTCAGTAGCTGTTTCTAGTTGATTATAAGCCAAAAATCCAACAAAATCTTGGCAGTTTTTCTTATTTTATTTCTTATCTGAAAAACATTTATTATCTTTATTCTTCCTATAACTGCACCCATATTCGGGTGTGCACCAGTTTCTGTTTACTGCATGTACCTGCTAACTAAATGACCACTGCAGCCGATCACCGACCACTGAGCGAAGATCCTCAGTGGACTAGTGTTGTATATACCTTTTTATATATACTTTTTGTTTAAGTTAAAACATTGAAATTTGTACCCTCGACAACCCTTTAACTTTGATTTGGTCATAAATCAGCTTAGAATATCATTAAGGAGAGGAAAGAGAGAGAGTTGAGATTTCACTATATTCTGTGATACAAAGAAGTACAGATGCCAAACGATGCAAAAAGTTTAATAAAACCCTGTTGAAAAACTGATTTTTAGCCCAAAATATGTGCATTTAAGCAAAGTGCATAAAAAGGTGCCCATAACTTTTAAAGGGAATTCCAGGATTTTAATATTGATGTCCTTTTCTCAGGATAGGCCATCAGTATCAGATCGGCGGGGGTTCGACACCCCGCAACCTCACCAATCAGCTGTTAACCTTTTGGATAGGCCATTAATATCAAAATCCTGGACAACCCATTTAAAGTGCCAAAATAAACTAGTGATTCAGAGAATAAATAATCATCCGCCCTTTGTTGGATACAATTTTGTTCTAAATACGTTATACTTTTTTGACATAGAGAAACTATCAAACTCAAACGGTATGTAGGTTATCTTTACATAAATATATTGTGGTAAAGTCCTGGAGGGAGTGTATATCCCACCCAGGTTCCTCAACTGGGTGAGGACGAGGTAAATAAAATCCAGATTTGTTGCAAGGGTCTCAGCAATGTGTAGGTTGCTGAGCCAGTTTTGTTACTTCATGGGCTGGAATTTATTGGATTGGGATGGTAGGAGGCAGTGGGACCTCCCAATCCACCCTTCCCATTCCAGGACAGGTTTTTCCCCTAGCTTGAGGGATCCTCAGCTGAAGCCAGCTGGGATCATCAAGGGGAAATAAAAGCACAGCCCTGAATGTCAGTCAGGGAGAGCTGTGCCTGGAACCAGGCTGGAGAAGCCAGAATCTCAATGTGATTTTTCTGAAGGTGAGATAGGCTGTGCTATGTTAGCCAGGCCCAGACGGGCAGGATTTTATTTTATGTAATTTTTTTTTTTTTTTTGCTGCTGTCCTTTACTTGGCCCAATGAGGTTTAACTGGGTCTTGCCTGTATTACTGGAGTGAAGAAAAATAAAGCCCCCCTTTGATTTGAACTGGACTGTATGTAAGCGAATCTGTCACTGCCGCCTTGCTGGAGCGAGAAGATCCCTTACAATATACAGAAAAACTAGACATTTCTAATGTAATTATTACATAAAATTTGCTCTGAAATAGGTGAACAGTTGTCATAAGAACACAATGGTTGCAGTAGGGCAGACTGTAACTTCAGTCTTATGGACCTTTCAGCTGCTTCTTAAAGAGATTGTCCTTTTTCTGCTTACATTTGTGATACGCCATACACTCATATATGCAATGCCAATGCAGCCTATTGGTTACCCCTACACACTAATAAATTCCCCCTCATTGCCTATAGGAAGCATATGCAATAAATTACTGCATCCAATATGGCAACGTCACGTGACTTACCAACATGACCTCCTGTGAAACCATTGCCCAGCGCAGGCACAAATGCAAGACAAGACTACAGTGAAGGTAGTGCTGCCCCAACTATCTATTTTTGCGGCACAAATGCAAGACATTCTGCTGGTGTATCTGTGCTGGATGCTTTTAGTAGAGGACCACTGTTTAGCTGATAAGAGCAAGACTTCGGGCTGAAATGCTCTTTAAAGAGAGACTCTTAATTGCAACTACAACTACACTTCAAATAAAGGTTAATAATATGGTTTGATTAAGTATAACAGCAATAATATATACATATAGCAATATAATGTACTTCTTTCACGATCAGGAAAACACAGATTAGGTTCGTACGCAAGGCGTCCCTTCGTAGGATGAGATTCTTACCTCTTGGGGGTACAGCTTTTATACAGATTAAACAAAGAACTGCACTCCCTAATGGAATGTAACCAGAACATGCTCTGGATAAATAATCACGATTTACCTCTTGTTCATCTGTTATCATTCCGGACCATGGAGTGGCCGACTCCCAGATTCGCAATAAATCAGACCTTGAAAACATATGCAGACGAAGTATAACTCCCTTCATCAAACAATTCCAAACAAATCTTTAGTTTATTCACAGGACACAATGGCAGAAACCAAATGGAGTTTAAATGAACAGATACAAAAGGGAGTCTAAATGATCAGAACCTACATCTCCAGAGGGGTGGTCGTATGGGTAAATCACAGGACCGCAGCCATCTTGGATGCTATCGATTAGGGATTCTATTTACATATGACTGATTGGCATTAGGGAGTCTTCTGTGGTTTAGCTGGGGTAAGAAGTGGGTCATTTTAACCTTACCATGTTTATAAACCAACAGAAAATCCCTTTTAAAATGATTTAGCCACTTGGTATGAATAGATATTTGGCATTATATGTCGGAATCCCCAGGGTTGCCCTGATAACTCCCAGCTCTTTATTTATAATAGGGCTTGTAGTATTCAAACTGAGCCCAAATCTTTGTAGTAGAAAGACCCTTTTAGGCCAAGCTGCCGGGAATTATGTAGAACAAGCTCTTCAGCAGAGCAGATAGGATGAAAGTGGGTAAGCCTTCAGTTTCTGGTTGCATTAGCCTAATAATTTTCTCCATTGGGATTGAGTTGCCATGACAACGGACTATGGTGATGAATAGCGAGTGACTGATGTTATATAATTGGACAAGACTGAAATGTATCTATTACTACGCTAACATTGTTTCCCTAATATCCTCGTATTTAGAGCAGGTGTTTGGCCCGGGAGTCCCATTCGCTGCTCTGTTTAGTTCATTGTATGAATTCCGCTATGACAGCCGGAACCAAGAAGCACAGAGTAGGTTGTGCTAAACCGAAACGTCTATACGTTAATCTGCGACATTGCAGAGTCTTGAGTATTCGGCTGCGTAAAGGGAGAACAGCAGCTGAGGATCACGCACGTCAAGGGAATCCATTTACAGCAGACGAGGCGGCTCAATCTTTGTGCAGTCATTTGCTTTCATATTGATCGAAAGTGCTTTTAACAATTGCCATCCATTGTAGGCTGAATTGAAGCTCGAGATTCCCATATTGATTATACGTCCATTTAACATTTACATGTAACCAACCTTCCAGAATGCAGTATATGTTCAGGATTAGGATGTGTTGGGCATTGTTCATATAACTGCTCTAAAAAAAAATAATGCACAGCGTTCTCAAAACACTCATTTTAGAGGAAAAAAATTCCTTTCCAACTCCAATCAGGCAATCAGAATAACTCACTGGATCAAAGACCCATCTCTAGTAGCTATAACCTGTAATATTATTACACTCCAGAAATACATCCAGGCCCCTCTTGAACTATTTTAGTGAACTCACCATCACCACCTCCTCAGGCAGAGAGTTCCATATTCTCACTGCTTTTACCATAAAGAATCCTCTTCTATGTTTGTGTAGAAACCTTCTTTCCTCCAGATGCAGAGGATGTCCCCTCGTCACAGTCACAGTCCTGGGGATAAATAGATGATGGGAGAGATCTCTGTACTGACCCCTGATATATTTATACATAGTTATTAGATCTCCCCTTAGTCGTCTTTTTTCTAAAGTAAATAACCCTAATTTTGATAATCTTTCGGGGTACTGTAGTTGCCCCATTCCAGTTATTACTTTAGTTGCCCTCCTCTGAACCCTCTCCAGCTCTGCTATGTCTGCCTTGTTCACAAGAGCCCAGAACTGTACACGGTACTCCATGTGTGGTCTGACTGGTGATTTGTAAAGTGGTAGGACTATGTTCTCATCACGGGCGTCTATGCCCCTTTTGATGCAACCCATTATCTTATTGGCCTTGGCAGCAGCTGCTTGACACTGGTTTCTACAGTAAAGTTTGCTGTTCACTAAAATTCCTAGGTCCTTTTCCATTTCAGTGTTACCCAGAGTTTTACCATTTAGTATGTACTGGTGACTTGCATTATTCCTTCCCATGTGCATAACCTCACATTTGTCAGTGTTAAACATCATTTGCCACTTCTCTGTCCAAGCCTCCAATCTATCCAGAAGCTCTCCAGCGCTGCTATGTTTGCCTTGTTCACAGGAGCCTAGTGGCGACACATTTATCGGTCACATGTCCTAGGTTCAGCTCTGCCCCATTCAAGTGAATGGAGCTAAGCGCGATACTATGCACAGCCACTCTACAATGTACGCCGATGCCTTTTCAAACAGCTGACCACCAATCCGATACTGATGACCTGAGGATAGGCCATCAGTTCTCAAGTCTTGGAAAACCCTTTTAAATGAACGAAACGCAAGTTACTCTAAATTGTATCCCACAAAACTAAAAATCAATCTCCACGTGACAGGTCTGCTTTGAAATGGTTACTACAGATCAGTGCAACTATAGCTACCTATTCCTGCATATAAAATAAATCTGTCTTATAAATTTATGGCATATCCATTCTGAAATCTGCCGCATGTTAATTGTTTGTATAAATTATCAGTGCAATTTTTACCAGTGTAAAACAGTGAGAACTGGGGTAAATCCATAAGCTATATGCAGTGAAAACTGCATGGAAATCAATGCAGGAAAATCAGCATAAACTACACTGCTGTGTACAAGTACAATTAAAGTGTACCTGAGTAAGTTTGCATAATGTCTGTGCTTCTTTGTACAATCATAACTGTGAAGGAATCAGTCTTTTTTGGTCTTCCCTAATGTACTGTAATTTTTATCCATATAATTCCCTGTTTCAGCTGCACAGCTACATGCATATCTCTCACAAGCAGGAGGTGTCTACCTTCTATCGAGTCTTTCAGTACTGTACACAGGACGCTTCTAGCTAGAGTCATATCTCTCACAAGCTGGAGGCATCCCCCCTCTGTGGAGTCTGCCAGTACTGTACACAGGACACTTCTATAATCTTCTAAAACTGTGTAGAAGCAGTTCTTTTATAAGATTTGACTTGATTTGGTGGATTTGGTGATCTCTGTGATGGAGACAACCCTTTGCTCGGTTTTCCTTCCTTTGAGGGATATCTGGCTTTCATTGTGTTGTAAACCCAATACTGGGGCTCCACATTTATTTTGCATATTACTATTTTTTTTATAAGATTTAGGATCTTAGCTCTGACATGCCCCCATGTCCTGTGAGCAGTCTTCTGTGTCTCTTACTAGGGATGGATCTTGCTTAACTGCAAATTAAGTGGATGCGAGGTCCATAGTGAACATGACTACAGCATTTTTCAGGTGGATGCAGGCATATTTTTTTTAATTAGGTGATTTACAAATTTGCTGGTTACACCAATGTCTATTAAATGAAATAAACTTGTGTGAAAGTACAGTGACTCTTTAAGCTTTTTGTTATTGTACACTATTTGGAACCGATTACTACAAATTGCACCTGACTCCTGTATTCTGGCAGGACGGTTAGGATCCTGCAGAGAGTGAAAACAGATTTCAGCTCTTGGACAGCTCCCTGGGCTGAGCTTTTCTTAACAGCCTCAAGGAATACATAGCCTCATCAGCATCCATTGATGTAAGCAAGGATGAAAAATATGGAAGCGTTACCTTGAGGAAGTGTAATCAGCAATATGCTAATTCCACCCCCAACAGACCAGTTCTGCTCTATGAAATGTTAATAAACTCTGTGCAGCTGCAAAAATAAAATCTGGGATTTAGTCAAATCGATCAGCCAAGATCTTTGGTATAACGTCTGCTCCTATAGCTACTGTAGGTCAAGAAAAAAGGACGGAGCTAACGTCATACAGTAGTGTGTGTGCAGCCAAGATGAAGGCAGCTGTGTTTTTCCTTGCCTTGTTGAGGAAAAGAAGAAGCAAGATGTTCACATGAATTGGTCCCTTGGAAATCTCTGCAGTGACAGTAAAACCTACTGTATGGAATTTTAGAGGAACAGATAACATCTTCCTTTGCATAGGGACATAGGAAACAAAAAAAAATGTCATTTGTTTCACTAATGACCTATTTTTTATTGCCTCATTGAATTGAACGTATTACATAGAACAAGAAGATAATTTTGGGTTTTACATCAGACACCTGCAGCAAAATTCTTCTCTGAAGGATCAAGAACTTTGTGAACGATCTACTGAAATCCTGAATTTCTGGGGATGAGTACCCGATGAAATACCATTGCTTACATTACCTGACTTAAAAGTGATTAGCCATCTAAGTTTTCCAAGAGAAAATGAAAGGGTTTTATCAAGTTATTGCGTGTCTCAACTAGAGTTTTGCGGGGTATTGAACTTTCGATTCCCAATGGATACTTTTGTACCCAAATCGATACCATACTGGGATTTACTATTTTCCGATACTAGGCTGTGCTACTGCACAGCCTAGTATCAGTTAGAGAACATGGCGCACGCCGCCTTCAGTGCACACCATGTTCTCCTGAGCTGGCACAGTGGAGAAGGAGGAAGGGAGTACCTCCCTCCCTATTGTGACACGGCACCAATGAGAAGATAATACTGAGGAGGAGGGGAGGGGCCGTTTACACTGCGCCACCAATGAATATAATTAACATGATTATAATACTGAGGAGGAGCGGAGGGGCTATGGTCATTGCGCCACCAATGCATATGATTAACCCTTAAATATAAATGTAGTCTGTGGGTGCTGGCCGTATCACACAGATGGTATCAGGCCTCAATGACAGGGCGTGGCAATCCCCGACAATTAACCCCTCAGGTCCCGCACCTGATAGAACAAAGCACAGGGCAGCAGGGACAGTGTAAAATCTTAAAGATCCCAGGTTCCTAGCCCAGGGATGGGCAAACCGCGGCTCTCCAGCTGTTGTAAAACTACAATTCCCACCATGCCCTGCTGTAAGCTGATAGCTATAAGCAGTCTTTGCACCCCCTTTCCTAATTTTACATATAAAAAATAAAAATATTAGGTATCGCCACGTCCGAAAAAGTCTGAACTATTAAAAAATATCTCATATGTGGTGAACGCCGTAAAAGAAAATAAAAAACGCATAATTTGTCATTTTTTAGTCACCTCACTTCCCCCAAAAAATAGGATAGGACTGTTCTATTATGGGCCGGACATTCCATAAAATATGGATTGCTCACAGCTTTTTTGGTGTTTTATTTTATTTGCGTGGTATCGAATGCTATCGAGTATCGCAATACTTTTTTTATGGTTTTGAAATCCAATTAAAATGTTGGTATCGTGAGAACTCTATTCCCAACAGTTGGACCCCCGAAATGGATGGAGTAGCAGATCAAGCATATGAGCCCTGCTGCTTCACGCAATCTCTATGCGACTGTCGGACATCGCCGAGTACAGCGCTCAGCTATTTCCGGCAGTCCCGTGGAGATGAATGGAATGGCAGGGCGCATGCTCAAACTGCCTCTCTCATTCTCATGATTAGTGGGGGCCCCAGTGGTTGGGCTCCCACCAATCTGATAGTTATCCCTTCATGTGGATAGGGAATAGTTTGATATAACTGCACACAGCCGTATGTATTTGCTGTCTGCAAAATGTGGACCCTCAAAATACAGATAACGTCCGTTGTTTGGTGGACCCATTGATTTCAATGGGGCAGTGGCCTGCATTTTGTGGCAAAGAATAGTACATGGTCTATCTTTTGCGGAACGAACATACTGATAGTGAAATCTCTCTGGTCATCTGGATCCACATCTGTATGTCTGTTTCACAAAGGGACAGAACATGTCCTATGTCCTTGTCCTTGACCCAGTGTAGATAATGGGTTTGAAGAAAGAAAAAAAAAAACCCGCATACAACACGGACATCACACAGAAGTCATAATGAAAAATACTGCGAGAAACCACTTGTTACTGGTCACATGTTGATGACGTCGTCATCAAAGGTTCTTTAACTTGTAAGCATCCAGGAAGATCTTGCTGCAGGAGGTGCTTTATACTGTGCGCCTGTATTAATGTGAGACACATGGTTTTATGACATTAGTACCTCCATGTGCCTCATATTAATGGCAAGAGACCCTATCATGTTCTCATATGATGGGCTACAGGAGGTTAATGATGGTGTCACTTACTATTAATATGAGGCACATGGAGGTTTTAAATTTATAACACCATGTGCCTCCCTTCAATGCATTTTGCCATATATGTATGGCATTATGCACAGGGAATTGTATGGAGCCCGCTCCATACGTGTCGGTTGCCAGCTGAATAATACAGCAGGCACCCGGCCACAATGACAAGGAATGGTGATTTCGCCGAATCCTGTCATTTAACCCCTTCGATGCCTCATTCAACAGCGATCGCAGCATCTGGTAACCTCAAGGCACAGCTCAGCAGGGAACGCGTCAGAATTCCATTCACCCTAATATATACATATCTATTAGGGTGAATGATACAAGGGATCAAAAGTTGCCAGGTTCAAGTTCCCTTAGGGGGCTAAAAGTTATTAGGTAAAAAAAAAAGAAAACACAAAAATTCCCAATTTTACATATAAATACTTTAAACAAAAAAATAAACATCAGGTATCGCCACGTCCAAAAATGTCTAAACTATTAAAATATTTTTTTAAATGTTACTGTGCGGTAACTGCCGTAACGGGGGGGGGAAAAAACAATAAAAACACGTAATTCAACATTTGTTTTGTCACCTTGTCCCCCCCAAAAAAGTTGAACAACAGTGATAAAAAAGTCCTATGTACCCCAAAAATGGTATCAATAAAAACTTCAGTTTGTCCCACACAAAACAAGCTCTCATACAGCTCTGATGAACGAAAATGAAAAAGTTATGGCTATTAGAAAATGGCGATGCAAAGAAAAATCCCCAAGGGAGAAAAACTAAAATTGCCTTTTTTTTTAACGCAGAACTCAAAATATGATCAACACTTCGTGCTAAGCCATGCTCTGAGTTACGCCCCAAGCCACCCCCCAGATAATCGTTCAGTAATGGAAATCAAGGTTACATGTTCAATTTTTATTTTTGTCATCGCCCAGCCCTACTTACCATTCAGTGGTCCAGGCACCCTCATGGGAGCTCTAATAGCATCCATGTCCTTTTCATGTTTTGGAACCAGGCAACAAAGGGGCAATGGAAGGAAATGCAGTGATTGGCGGCCAAGATCATGTGTGTTGACAGGATGCAAGTCCTTCAGCAGAGGGAACAAATATGGAGTAGAGGTGCCTGAACAGCGGGGATCTAATAGAGAAGTAATGCTTCTTTTATTATTTTATGGCATTTTCCACCATTGTCCCATTTTTTTCTTGGTCCTGGGAACCCCTACTTAAAGGGCTTCTGTCATCACGTTTTGACATTATAAGCTGTCTGACATTAGCTATGTGCTAATGTCAGAGCAGCTTGATAATGTCTTTTTTACAAAAATCCGATTTATATTCGGGCTAAAAAACGTACTTTTATAATATGTAAATTAGCCTCTAGGAGCAGGGGGGGCGTTGCCCTGCTCCTAGAAGCTCCGTGCGGCAACCTGCTGGCACGCCCCTTCTTACTTTGAGTGACAGTGCCGGGCAGCGATCCTCCGGCACTGTCTCCTTGTGAAATCCAGCGCCTGCACGGCCGCTCTGTATTCGGCGCAGGCGCGGTGAGCAGAGGACAGCAGGCACCAGCGTCCTCTGCTCACCGAGCCTGCGCCGAATACAGAGCGGCCGTGCAGGCGCTGGATTTCACAAGGAGACAGTGCCGGAGGATCGCTGCCCGGCACTGTCACTCAAAGTAAGAAGGGGCGTGCCAGCAGGTTGCCGCACGGAGCTTTGCCCTGCTCCTAGAGGCTAATTTACATATTATAAAAGTACGTTTTTTAGCCCGAACATAAATCGGATTTTTGTAAAAAAGACATTATCAAGCTGCTCTGACATTAGCACATAGCTAATGTCAGACAGCTTATAATGTCAAAACGTGATGACAGAAACCCTTTAAGACATAATTCAATTTCTAGGCACATTAGGGCAGATGTACTGGTATTCCGTATACCAGTCTTAGTTAAAAGACCAGTGGTGTCAAATGTATTAAGAGGCACAGACCTTTTTAAGAGTATTGTGTCAGCTGTTGTATATTTGGGATATAATTTACACCAGTTTTAGGCGTAAATGATAGTAAATGTGATGGATCATGGGAGATCTAGGCCCTTCCTGCGAAGCCCTGCTCACCTTTCTTACCACCTTTCAAGTGAAAAGTGGCAAATGTCGCATGCACCATGAATTACGACTTCATTACGCCACTATTGTGGCATAAAATCGTTGATGAATGCGTGTACCATAGGATTATTTGCTCCTGAGATTTACCCAGGCTATTATCCATTAGGGTTTATAGTCCAGTAATAAGAACAAAGAAGCCCCCGCTGTAATAACCATGTCTAATGATTTTAATATAGCGGATGACTTCTTTCCAGAAGCACCCATCATATTAGGAAGCTTGATGTATAAAGTAGTCTTTTTTTATCTTATTTGTGAGCTCCAAGGCTTCTTTTCGTCTTTCCTCGTATCTCCAGTCTACTTCTCTAGTTTCCGCTTCTGTAACCACAGAGGGCCCAGGGCACACATTCCAGCACTTTCCACTGTTGTGTCACTGTGAATATCTCCTGCACATGTGTGGTCATCATTGCCTTACTTTGCCTATTACATTGAGGCTGTTTTTATTCTAAATGTAAGACAGAGGTTTTGAACATAATGATTGGTTTTCAGTTTAAAACGGGTTTCATAAAGTTTGTGGGGGGCCCTTTTAAAGGGAATCTGTCACCATGAAGTGCAATCTGCAGGCAGCATATTATAGAGCAGGAGGAGCTGAGCAGATTGATGTATAGTTTTACGGGAAAAGACTCAGTAAAACTTGTACTTTATATATTTAAAGCGGCTCTGTCACTAGGATCAACCCTATTAAGGCGCCATTCACACGACTGTATTTTTGGTCCTCATCTGATCTGCATTTTTCAATGGGTCATCAAAAATTCTGGACAGCACACCGCGTGCTGTCTACATCCGTATTTCCGTTCCACAGTCCTGCAAAAAAGATAGAACATGTCCTATTCTTGTCCATTTTGCAGACAAGGATAGGCATTTTTAAAATAGATCTGAAAAAAAAAAAAAATTGATGCAACACTGACGTCATACGTATTTTTTGCGGACCACAAAATACATACAGTTGTATCAAAGCACCGTAAACCAGACATACTACGTGGTAGGTCTCATCATGGTGATTAAAACTATACCCTTCTTTTGTATGTATGCTAAACAGTTGCAGAGATATCTGTTTTTATTCATATGCAAATTAGCAAGATAGAGCACCAGGAGGCGGGGCTGAATCGTTGAGCACTGCTTTGTAAGACCCCTTGTGCTCTGCATACACCCCTCGCCCCTTGATTGACAGGGCTAGACATTTTGAGGGTTAAGCTGTGTCCTAGCATCTACCATCACCCCACCTCTGGGTCCTGCACTTATCTCCAGAACAGGGCCCCCCAAGTGAAGGGAGAGCAGCTGTGCATGCGCCTCCATCCTCCACTCACCGCCATGGAGTTGTGACAATAGCCAAGTGCTGGCACGGCTATTCCTGGCAGTCCCATAGCGGTGAATGGAGGGGCACTTGCACAGCTTCACCGCTATGGGACTTCCAAAAATAGCTGAGCATTCTTGCTTGGCTATTAGCAGAAGTCCCATAGAAGTCAATGGAGAGCAAGCTGTGCATATGTGGCGGTTTTAGATGGAGCGATGGTCAGAGCACCAGATTTCCCGAGATATTTGTCCTGACATGTCTTATTACCATGGAGAATATGGCTGACATACTTGAAGAATTGTAGGATGGAGTGTTAGGGGCAGCAAAACGTGCTGCGGTGTTTCTTGCGCTGCAGCATTGTCAGCCCGCAGTGATATGTCAGAGACGCATCTGGTTCCCAACACTACTCACTTGCTACATAAATCGTGGATGGGCCACTCGTATCACTCGACACTCTCCACGCATTCTAGGTGGGTGAGTGTTCTTATACAAAAAATCTCTGCCATTCACATGTCACTTGTCTCGTATAGATCCTAGGTAGATACGTGTGCCTGTATTGTACCTGTTACCACTTCTCCTTTATCCTTGTCGCGGTATATATTCCTCCCCCCTATAGAGGTGAAGTTCTGAAAGAGATAATGGCCTATGTTGAGGAGCTCCCTCCGTGTCCCATTTTAATAATTGGTGATTTCAATACTTGCCCGTCCGCAAGGTTGGACAGGATGGGGGCGTCGGGTGCAGATAGAACTTTGCCACAGTACTACGAGAGCTGAGAAAGGAAATTGGCAATAATAACAAATGTAATGTTAAATGTCCCCAAAAAAAATCTTATATGTCCTTATGGGGAGCCCAAAATGTAAAGTACAAAAAAGAAAGACAAAATAAATAATAATAAAAAAAAGAATGCTACCACTAGCCCGAAAAGCAGCTTCTAGTCCCTGCCTCATCAACCATAACTGATATATCGCCTATTGGAAAAATGACCGTAATGGAAAGGGGACATCGTTTAAGAATGTATTTTAGCTGAACTTTATGCTATTAAAAAATGTATAAAAAAACACAAAACCCTTTATTTTATACATTTTTCAGAATATGAAAAAAACTATAATACGGCAAAAATGTCATAAAAATAAAACCCTTTGTTTTACAAAAAAGCAAAAATCATTTGAATAATTGAACAAAAAAGTTATGGCTTTCAAAGCCATCTGTCTAGTCAAGAAGGGGGTGAATGGCCCAGTCTTGAACTGGATGACAGTTCTGATGGACCATGTGATTGGACCATGTGATGTGACGTCATCACAGGTCCTTTAGACTACAGCTAATGTTTGAGAGAAGAGAGATCGCCAACTACGCGATCAAGTGGCTAAGGTGAGTTAAGTTTTTTTTATTTTTAACCCCTTAATCCACATTCTACAAAGCATTCTTTATTGAGAATGGTATATTTTCCCTTATAATTATGTTATAAGGGAAAATAATAAAGATTGGGTCCCTTCTCTTAGCAACCATGCAGGAAAATCGCACTGCATCCGTACTTGCTTGCGATTTTCCTGCAGCCCCATTCACTTCTATGGGGCCTGCGTTGCGTGAAAAATGCAAAATATAGAACATGCTGCGATTTTCACGCAACGCAGAAGTGATGCGTGAAAATCACCGCTCATGTGCACAGCCCCATAGAAATGAATGGGTCCGGATTCAGTGCGGGTGCAATGCGTCCACCTCACTGGAAATCACGCCCGTGTGAAAGGGGCCTTAATATAATTTTTATCCCCACTTTATGATGCTATAATAGCCTCAACAATGCATTTTTCGCAGAGGCCTGGCTCTCAGTAACTCCGAATCCTGTGTCTTTGGTGAGACTGATTACACTTACTTAGATCTCCTGTCATTTGGGAGCACTGCTAGCCCCGTCGTTTTAGTAATTGTTCATTGTGGTAATTAACAAACGTTCTTTGAACATGAGGAGTAGTAATTAAGATGAGAAGATGAAAGATCCAGCTTAAAGGTACAGAAGCTTTCCTAATGAACCTAGGGCGATCAGTGGTGCCCTGAGAAGAAAACTGTCGGACTTTGTAATCTTTTCCGAATCTATAAGTTCAGACAAAACTGAGGATGTTTCCTGTAGCAACCAGTCTGCTCTTATATTCAGATAGGGCTTAGGCTTATTTCACACAAGCGATAAGGAACGCGTCCTAGTACTGTCAGTGAAAAACTGACAATTTTCCTTCGCCCAGCGTCTCCCAGCGACTATCAGTGAAAAAGGGTTCTGACTGGCGCACAGTGTGCCTCTTAATAAATTAGAAGGACCTTCCTCTGGTGCAGATATTATTAATACTGGCTCCGGTCTTACTACATGAGCTCCTGCGCCTTTAGAGGGTTTTCCGAGAGTTTTTTTCTTTTTACTGAGGACCTATCCTGTGATCGGTGAGGGTTCGACACCCAGGACCCCCACCAATCAGCTGTTTGAGAAGGCAGCGGGGATGGCAGTCAGCAGGTATAAGCTAAACATAATTGGTATCACCATGTTAATTGTTATTCATCACGCACAGTGAACTCCGTAAACCCCTGAAAAATCCCCAATTCCGGAATTGTCATTTTTTTTTATCTCTTGGTGAAACACATTTTTTTTTAAGGTTACCCTACAGACAATTTGACCAGTAAAAAGCACCATAGAACCGCAAGTGTTTTTTTTTTTTTCATATTGCATTTTTGAGACTTTTGTGCTAAACTAATGTGTGTATAGTGTTTTTTATCAGGCATTTATTTCTCTTAGGCCTCATGCACATGACCATACAGTATGTATTTTGTGGTCCGCAAAAAACTTGGATAAATTCCGTGTGCTTTCCGTATTTTGCGGAACAGAACAGCTGGCACCTAAAATAACAGTACTATCCTTGTCCGTAATGTGGACAATAATAGGACAGGTTCTATTTTTTTTGCGGAACAGACATACGGACAGGCACATTTTTCGGACTGAACACTGCTCCTCTGAACTGAATTGACAGCATCAAAATGTTTTATCATGCTGTGAGTTCCTGTCTGACTCTGGGTCTACTGTACTGTACTCATGGCGTTATGTCAGTTTAGTACAGTAGACCAGCGATCCTAGAAATGCAGCCAACACACAAAGTGTGTTTCCTGGACTGAACACGCTTGTGTAAAACCTGGCCATATACTGTATCTAAACAATTGTGACATTGGGAGGGACTACACAAATCTCAGTCCTCTGCTAAGGCAGTCCCCTGGTGGTCTTTGTTGATAGGCTCTCAGCCAATGTGCCGTACTTATTGGCATCACCGAGCAGTGATACCAGTAGTAACGCACCGGACCACTGAGGCCAATGATTGACTGTAGTGGTCGTGTGCTAGATTGCTGGAAGCTTGTAAGCAAAGACCGGCAGGGTGTCAGCAAAGCATCTGGAATCTAAAAGGTATTGTTTTTTTGTTGTTATTTGACATTTGTGGCTTTTTTTTTCTTTTTTTCTGTTTAAGTAAGTACAGTATATGTAGAAAGATGTGTCAGTATTGTCCTTCTCGGTCTAAGATGAGGGCGATACAATATACATACCTGTAAATGAAAGGGGTTGTCTCATTTCAGCAAGTAGCATTTATTATGTACAGGAAGTTAATACAAGGCACTTCCTAATGTATTGTGATTCTCCATATTGCTTCCTTTGCTGGCTGGATTCATTTTTCCATCACATTATATACTGCTTGTTTTTATGGTTACGACCATGGTGGCTGTGCTTGTACACTATAGGAAAAAGCGCCGGCCTATTTGGTGGCCGGGACTGTGGGAGTGCACATAGGCTACTGCTTTTTCCTATAGTGTGCAAACACGGCCACCGCTGATGGATTACAGGGTGGTCATAACCATGGAAATTAGCAGTGTATATTGTGATGGAAAAATAAATCCAGCTAGCAAAGGAGGCAATATGGATAATAACAGTACATTAGTAAGTGTCTTGTAGTATTTTCCTCTACATAATAAATGCTATTTGATGAAGAGAGACAACCCCTTTAAAAGCAATGTCATTTTGATGATGTTTTTAAATAATTAATATCCTTTTTTACATTCTAGGGAAAGCCTTATGTTTTTGATCGAGTGTTTCCACCAAATACGACTCAGGAGCAAGTCTACCATGCCTGTGCTATGCAAATTGTTAAAGGTAATACTATTATACATGATTTGTACCTACATCTCTGCCATACATTTTACAGTATGAGGCTAATGGGGGGTATATAATAATCTGAAAGTGGGCTACTCCTCTGCCACTATGCTTTCTATGGCCCATTACACTAGACCAGGGGGGCACAATCCGCAGGCCACATGTTGGGGACAGAGGAGCGCAGAGTTGCAGGGTCATGAGACCCTGCTCAGCTCTGCCTTGTACAATGGCCCCACAGCAGGCTGGTTTCCCCTCTAACTAGGGCTACTTTGGATGCCCCAGTTACAGTGGAAATAGTGCAAAAAAAACTCCTATTGTCTGCCAAAGGTCTTTCATTGACCTCTTGGGGACAAATTATGTGGAAAAAAGAAGTTAAAAAATTATAAAAAATAAAATGAAAACTAAAAAATATAATAAAACACAACTGAAAGAAATTTTTTTTATAAAATATGATGTGGCAAAAAAAATATATATAAAATATACAAACAAAGAAAAAAATCAAAAGGAAAAATTGCTAAATATTCAGTGTTTACTGTCCCCCAACAGGCTTTTTATAATCCCTTGGGGGACATTTTGTGTTGCAAAAATATGTATAAAAAAATAAAATACAACTAAAAAAAAAATATAAAAAGTGCAAAATAATAGTGTTCATTGTACCCCAACAGTCTTTTCATGACCACTTGGGGAACATAGTGGCAAATATAAAAAAATAGAATAAAATATTAATAAAATACAAATAAAAGTGAAAAATGAACAAAAGGTGTCAGTGTCCCCCAAAGGTCTTTTTATTACCTCTTGGGGGATATATTTTGTAGCAGAAATATACTAAAAATGATAAAATACATAAAGGTAAAAACACCCACACCAACCAAAACCGTCACCATTATCGCCCCATACACGGGAAACCGTACATATTATATAACAAAACAACTGACACAAAATAGGGAACTAATTATAATAAGTTATTTTTGTGTCAATTTGCATATTTAAAGAATAAGGAGCTATAGTTTGAAAAAAAAAAATACTTTTATCCCCGCTTTTTCCCCCCGTAATAAAACTAAAAAATAAATTATAAGGCGCTATGTGTCAAGTAAAAAATGGTTGCAAAAATTATTTTGGTAGTCCCAACACATAAAGCTCCAAGCGCTTGAACCACCACATGCGCTAAATCACAAAAAAAGTGTCTTTGCAGGCCTGGTTATTAAAGTGTTAACCAATAAGCACTTTCCCCACTAATAAGTGCTTATTGGTTATTACATGGCGTCTGTAACTGGGGGGCAGGAGGTGGTAATAACCAATGAACGCCTGCCTCTGCAGTGAAGGTAAGCTCTGATTTATGAATAGGAAGCAGGATGGAATGAAATGTCGCCTCGTTTCCGTGTTTTAGCTGTAAAAATAATTTTTTAACAAGTTCCTGCAGCATGGCGCCTGAATCAGAAGATTCATACTTACCTGCTCCCCGCCTCCCTGGTCCTTTGCGCTGCCCCCTCTGCCTCCATCTTCCGGTTCCCTCGCTGTTTACACCTGGCTGTGCATGGCCATGGTCACATACCGTACACCGCTCCAGTCAATGCTCCAGTGGTGACACGCTGCTTATGGCCACATTACCGCTCAAGCCAGTCATTGGCTGGAGAGGTGCATATGACCATGGCCATGCACTGCCAGGTGAAAACAGCGCTGGGACCGGAAGATGGAGGCAACAAGGGCAGTGCAGAGAACCAAATCGGCGGAGATCAGGTAAGTTTAACTTTTCGGTTTCAGGGGCCATGCTGCAAGAACGTGTTAGAAATAGATTTTTACTGGGAAATCCCTTTTAAGCCCCTAATACACTGTGAGATATTCAGGTCAATTACTGGGAACAAGTGTTCATAAGAGTGCTCATTCATGATAACTGGCCGGTGTAATCGTGCCGCACATCTCTCTGTGTACTCAGGGATGTGCTACCGATAATCAATATAACTACTGTAAATGAAGGAGGAATGACTGTGATAGCGATCACTCCTCCCTGATCACTTTCCATTGGCCTGTGTAATAGGCCGATGCAAATGAGCACCGATCATCATTTATTTATTTTTTTTGCGGCCCCTTAAAATAGAGCGATGTGAGAATGCGGTCCTCAGACCAAAAAAAGATATGCACCCCTGCACTAGACACTATAACAGGCTACCTTTATATTAATTCACCTGTTGTCCTATGAAAACTATGCATCCGTTGCTCCGTTCTGTGGCCCTGCAAAAAGTCATGTCCTATTATAGTCTGTTTTGCGGACAAGAATAGGCATTTCTATAAAGGGCCGTCCGTTCCATTCCACAAGTTGCGGAAGGCACACAGGCAGCATCCGTGATTCGCGGAAAGTAGTAAAATGTAAAAAAAAAAAGCCGAAACATATAGGGTATCTCTGTAATCATACCGACCCATAGAATAGAAGAAGAGTAACGTTACTGATGCTGCATGGTCAACAGTGCAATTTGAATTGCAAAAAATAAATTAATAGAATTGGCTATTTTTCCCATTCTGATCCCCTTAGAAATGGTGCAAGTGAAAAACACAACTTGTCCCTCAAGAAACAATACCTCATACAACTGGTTAATGGTAAAATAATAAAGCTTTGACCTTTCATATACGGAGGTTAAAAAAAAAAGAACTAAATATATTGTTGTATTTAAGGCCCCAAAGAGCTACATCCTTAGAGCGCTTGTCCAAGATTAAAATCACAGACAGGCCCCCAAATGGTCTGAAATAAAAAAAAAAAAAAACTGGATATATTTACCGTATTTTTCGCCCTATAAGACGCACCGGCCTATAAGACGCACCTGGGTTTTTGAGGAGAAAAATAAGAAAAAAAATATTTTTAACCAAAAGGTGTGCTTTTGAAGTAACGGTAGTCTGTGCATGACAGTATTATGGGGGGGATCTGTGGATGGCACTGTTATGTGGGGGAGATGTGGATGGCACTGTTATGGGGGATCTGTGGATGACACTGTGATGGGGGGATCTGTGGATAGCACTGTGATGGGGGGATCTGTGGATAGCACTGTGATGGGGGATCTGTGGATAGCACTGTGATGGGGGGATCTGTGGATAGCACTGTGATGGGGGGATCTGTGGATAGCACTGTGATGGGGGCATTTATGAATGACACTGTAATGGATTGGATCTGTGGATGACACATATATAGCATATTATGCTATATGTGTCATCCACAGATCACCCCAATTACAGTGTCATCCAAAGATGCCCCCTTTTCTAAACATCTGGCCCATAGTGACTGCTTAGGGGGCGGAGCCTGGCAACACGTGGCGGGCGGCCCGCGGCTAACAGCGTGACTGCTTTCATAACATTTATAATCTTTAATCATGTCCCCTTATTCCCTATAAGCCCAGTACAGTAGCGCTCTGCTAACCTGCTATACCGATCCTCTAGCAGGCAGAGCGGTGCGGCGGCAGGCTGCTGTGTAACGTCCTCACTGACGTCATCTGCCTGCTCCTCCTGCTTCATTCATAAAGTGAAAGGAGCAGGCAGATGACGTCAGTGAGGACGTTACACAGCAGCCTGCCGCCGCACCGCTCTGCCTGCTAGAGGATCGGTATAGCAGGTTAGCAGAGCGCTACTGTATTGGGCTTATAGGGCATTCGCCATATAAGACGCACTGCCATTTTCCCCCCACTTTTGGGGGAAAAAAGTGCGTCTTATATGGCGAAAAATACGGTACCTGTTTCTCCGTTGCTATTCTCTTCACCACTGCTCCGGTCTCCTGCCTCCACTTGATTACAAACTGCAGCAGTGACTTGCCGATATACAGCATGTGACTGCTGCAGCCAATCAGTGTCCTCAGTCGTCTACCATTGAGGACAGTGATTGGCTGCAGGGGTCATGTGCCGTACACCTGCACGTCACTGCTGCAGTTTGTTAACTAGCAGAGATAATGAGGACGGGAGCGGACAGTTCTGAAGAAAGTAGTAAGTATACCATCATGTTATACCATTTGTGGGCTTGACCGAGATTTTTAATTCCAGAGCAGGGAGGAATAGTTTAATATGGAAATTTGCCATACTAAAAACCTGTATAAAAAAATAAAATATTTGCATTAGTTTGCTTCAAAACAATATATTTTTACCCTGCAGATGTGCTGGCCGGATATAATGGAACTATTTTTGCCTATGGGCAGACAGCTTCTGGAAAGACCCATACCATGGAGGTACGTTTGAGGGATGTAAGGTTTTAGTTCACAGTATTGGAGAACGTTGGTGTCATGAATGAGAAATGACCTCAGAACTTTGTTAGTCTGAAAAGACCTGTGTCGTGTCTCAGCTATAGTGTACAGACTTTCTCTGTTTTTCCTCAGGGTAAGCTTCATGATCCCCAAATGATGGGAATAATACCCAGGATCGCCAGGGATATTTTCAACCACATCTATGCCATGGATGAGAACTTGGAATTCCACATTAAGGTAATGATCTACGGTGCACATAACTAATCCAAGTTATAGTACATCCATTTACAATCCAAATGATAAAAAGGTGGGAAGTCCACTCCAAACACAGGTCCACGAGGCCTGTCCACCTCCACATGTGAACTGTTATAATGTTTCCTGTCCCATAACACCAAGCCCACTTGAGCTAATGACACCCATCTTAAACACCCTCCAGAGACTTTTTACATCAATGGGGAGTTAAATATTGATTACCTATTTTCAAGATAGTCTGACACCTGGCACCCTCACCAGTCCGCTGTTTCGGGCAGCTGCTGGCGTAGGAAACTATACAGTGGAGGAGCCCAAAAGCAGAAGATTCTATCCACTGTGTAGTGGTCATGCTAGGTGCCAGCACTGGAAACTACCCAATGGATGGATCCTTCTGCTTCTGACTCCGTGCACTGTATAGTTTCCAGTGACTTGGCTGCCATGAAGATCTGATTGGTGGGAGTGCCGGGTGTCGAACTCCCACCGACCTGATATTGATGACCTAACCTGAGGATAGGTCATCAGTATCTAAGCACTATAGTGTAACGTCAACGATGTTTGGTTAATTTATGATTGTAAGCAGGATTATATCACAAATTTGATGAGGTTATTGACCCTCAATTCTAGTTAAATTATTGTAAAAGAGCCGATTACATTGTCATATAGCTTTGCAGTTTGTTTATTGTGTTACATTTCTAGTAATATACAGTTTATTAAGGTTATAGTGTCTGAAATAATAATGGGATCTCTTCTTTCTTCAGGTTTCCTACTTTGAGATTTACCTGGATAAAATTAGAGACCTGCTAGATGGTAAGTGGTGCACAGAGATGCAGAGTTCATTTTTTTTTGTTGTATGTTAGATACAAACATATAATAGAGTGTTTAATATTATTTTTATCTGTTTGATAGCAGTGACAGGTATATGATGTGAGAGAAGACAAGCACAATGAGCTGGCATATATATTTTGCAGTAGAAAGACACGAGGTGTAGGATGCATAGGTCTGCATAGACAAGGGTCAGTACCGGGATGGCAGTCCATATCAGGCACAAGAACCAAGTTATAGTCAGATAACAGAACCAGCAGTTCCAGCAAGGTACCATTTGTGGATCTGAATAGGCAAGACAGGAGCAGAGCCTGGAAACGGCAAATTTATTTACAGAGTCAGTACAAAAGAACACATAACACTGCACAGAGATATGTACACTAAACCGAGGTTCTGGCGTGGTCTGGCTGTGTCCTTCTCAATACATCATTCAAGGTGAAATCATCAAGGAGCAAAAGTGTGGTCCTAGAGGTGTAATAGCTGCATTTTTGGGTCCTGCGTGTACAACGGATCAGCCAATATCTTTGTATTGTATTAGTTGTCCATATATACGATAACACAAAGAAATCACATACAGAATAAAAAAAAGTTAATAACCATCACTAGCCTAAATGGGGTGGAGACTCAGTCGATCATGCTATAACCCATGGCTGTCTACCCCCTTATAACACATGACCGACACCCCAGGGCGTACAAGAGAGATAGGGCAATCATACTCACTTCCTACGTAGAATGGAGGGCCTAATGGAGTCTCCTGAGTGAAGGTAGGTAGCAGAGTTTTAACCTGTTAGCCCCTCGTCCAGTATGTAGCACGCATGTCTCTGAGATCACTCAGGAATGTGGTCTTATCAGCACAATGGGGGATGGGTACTATCTCTAACCCACTTCAATACAAGGGAAACTTATAAACTATTGCACAGAGTATTAAACAGAATTAAAGGGGAGAACCAATCAGTCACTTAAAAATACCCTTACAATACATCCAATTTATGTAAAAAAGGAAACTTTGTCCCCAAAAGTTGCTAACAAGAACCGTGCTTAATTTTCTTCAATTTATTGATTTCTATGTTTATAATGTAATAAATGTGTCACCAGAGTTACAGCAATAGACAGCTGCCAGCAGATGACCTGGCTACATATTCTCTGCAGTCCTGTTTATTACAACGCATGGCACGTGTATGCAGATGAGCAATTATCGACTCATTATCTATTCAGGTAGCATGCGCTAGCATCTTATCCATTAGGGGATCAAATTAGTGCACTCATTATAGATGATGATCTGTCACTTGCTTGAGGCTGTGGAGATGTGCTTCTGAAATCTCATGCCCTAGACTGACTCTGAGATGGTGTCACATGCAATTCTGTAAACCCAGTTTGCTACGAATGAAATGTGTGTCATGGAAATGTTATCATAATGAGTATATTGAAGCCAGGTCTGTTCTATTCTGATTCTTTACTTAACTGTCACAAGATTATACGTGATTTTTAGGGACAATCATCCTTTTATATCACTAGCCCTAGAAAGGAATGATAAACACGAAATGTTGTTTGCGGCATTTTGTGCATGTTCCAAGTTCTGACACAAACTGTTATGTAGAAATACTGCAGAGGACACAGGGGTTAATCGCTTGTTCATGTGCCCCATCTTCGGCTGGTGGATAACTGAGTGGGGATTAGCACGGAGGGTGGGGCATGTCCTACTGCAGATAGGGCACAGCAGGGAGGCTTCTGTATCAGCCAGTTGTTTTACAGCCAGACACAGGGCAGTGAGCAGAGCTGCATTGCGCCTTTGCAGGAAACTGCATAGTGGACCAAGCTATCCGTCTAGTGCCGTAGGCTGATTGGTAGGGGTGCCGGATGTCGGACCCCCACTGATTTGATATTGATGACCTATCCTGAGAATAGGCTATCAATATCTAAGTCCTGGAAAACCCTTTTAAGCTGGAATACCTTACACAGCACATAGAAGAATGGCGCTATTTCTGGGGATAGAAGCAGACCCTTTTATCTAATTCTAGAAACCCATTTTTAAGATGTTGCCTAATAATAAAGGCGGTTACCACAATGACCTTCTTAGGAGGTTAAGTGCATCTGTAGCGTTGCCTGCCCTTTAATATATTTAAATTTTAGTATGTGGGTGAAATGAGTTGGGTAAATTATTTGGCAGTATTGATTTTCTTTTTATGCTTTTGAAAATCGATCTGTTCTCCTTCCTTTTCCAGTGTCTAAAACAAACCTCTCCGTGCATGAAGACAAGAACCGCGTTCCATTTGTCAAGGTGAGAGCGGACACTGCATGTTCTCTTCTTTTGATCTTCTTGCTGTTTGCCGGCTGAATTAATACTTGTACTGTATATCATAAAAAGGACAGGCCCAGTGCAAGCCATATGACATATGCACGCTTAGAGTAATCTATGTAATACATATACACAGGGGCGTACACGGAGCTCATAGGGCGTATGGAGCCCCCCCTGCTCCTTCAAGCTTTTCAGTATGCATGTGTCAAATACTCCTTGGCACCAGGGACACACAAAGCTCAACATCCAAGATTTCAGACAAATTGGACGAAATTTTGATTTTAAAAAAGTGTGAAAGTCGTCCTCTGCCTCACCCACTTTTTCTGGTTTTCTATGTTGGTAAAAGGGGAACAGGTGCTTTATATGTATGGCGCTCAGTCTGCACCCCATACTTCTCAATGCATATTTGCCATGCAGCTGGTATAAATACATTGATACATCTTCAATGTGCATCTCTTAAGTCATTGCTTCTCCTTACACGTTAGAAAACTGTCTGCTTGAAGCCACCACTAGATGGAGCTCATCACACAGGAATTTATATGTTTACCTTTGGCTGCAACAGAAGCTGTACATATCTCTTTGCACTGAGCACAAAAATGCAATATGTACTTGTTGAGAGCAACTGTTTATTCCTAAGAGGGTTCTCATTAAAATCTCATTAATAAAACCGTTCTGAATTAGAGAGAAATTCCCAAAAATTATTATTATAATTATATAATTATACTTTATCTGGGGGCATTTTAAAAGCTGAAAAATGTTTGAGGATTTTCAAGTCCCCAGCATCCCTGTCATCATGTGGAATTAGAGCTAATTTTCACCACGGATTTCACACTTTGAGAGGCAAAAATCCACAACAGAATAAGCGTTGTGCTCAGCTAGTTCCATCAATTTTATAGATTTTGAATGAAACGGAAACAACGTGCATGACGGTAATTAAGGCGAGGAGGAACGAGGGACTTGAGACTTAGAATACATTTCTGCAACAAGTTGGCCATGGGTGAAAACATCCATATTCAGTTTCTCCTCGAGTAGAGAAGACAAACGCCTTCTGTCTCATCGTTGGCTTGCTATCTTCTCCCTTTAGCTCTACCTTCTCAGATTGGCTGCTGTGTATTAAAGGGGTTAGCCCATAAATAATGTAAAAAATGAAAATCAGACATCATATAGTACAAGTACATAACAATCTCTTTCTAACAAAGCTAGAACCAGCCCTGTACCTCCCATGGATCCAGAGATCTCCCCATTCATTGCTCTGCTAGATTTATATCAAGCTGAAAGCTCAAGGGGAGTGTATATTCTGCTGCAGCTCAGGGGGGCGTGTCTCAGATCTCCCAATCACAGCTCAGGAGGCGTGTCCATGATCTCCCTATCACAGCTCAGGAGGCAGCTGAAGAATGAAACTGAGCATGTGCGGCCATCTCAGTGAGCAGGTCAAAGAAAAAAAACCTATAGGTGGAGCTATACACATACACTTTATTGAATAACTCAGTGGCTATGCTAAACTTTTTATTACATGCAATTATAAAAATTCATTCAGATCCAGGTGCTGGTTTGAAAACTATAGAATATTTTTTACATGAAACAACCCCTTTAACACAAGCGCATCACCATCAGCAGGAAGTCAGTGCATAGCAAGGCGGAATGACTATACAGTACGGATTACTGAACCACCAGTAAGGCCGGCTATACACTAGCGATCTCACATAGCCGTTCTTTGAACAAGGATGACAAACTGCCAATTCTTTCCTGCCATGATCTGTGACCATTCAGCGACAGCAACCAACAGCAATTGTACAAATGAGACATGGCAGATCAACTTTGCGAAAGATATCTGCCATTTGCTCATATATTCAGAACAAAGACTACATGTTCCATGACCAACTCAATTAGAGCTCTGCAGTATATGGGTCATGTTAGTTACTCTTCTAGAGGATGAATACGTAGATATTGGGCAGAAGTTGTAGTCAAACAATTCATTAGAGCCATCCCCTGCAGCATGCTGGTATCTGTAGTGCTGATGTATATTTCCTCCATTCTTCCTCCAGTACTAATGCCCGCACAGTAAATCCATATACAAGACAAGGATCCACTTAAAGCAGATCATTTTCTCTGAACAGCCCTTATGTACAGGTCTGGTAGTGGTGCAATGGGCTTCAGGTGTACTATGGTCTATGGCAGGGATGGGCAAACTGCGGCTCTCCAGCTGTTGCAGAACTACAACTCCCAGCGTGTAAAGACTGCTTACAGCGGGGCATGGTGGGAATTGTAGTTTTACAACAGCTGGAGGGACGAATTTGTCCATCCCTGGTCTATGGGCTGCCGAACTTTGCACTTTTTCACTTCACATTTTTTTAAATAGTGACCTGAGTACTATTCGGTACTCACAGAGAGCAGTATAGCGTAGTGACTGACCCGCTGATTTCAATGGTCTGCCACTTAAAGGGAATGTGTCGCCAATTTATTTTTTCTGTCAGTTAAAATAGATATCAACAAATATCCTGTTTTTATTTTCTGATTGCAGATTTTTTTTATTCTGTTTCCTGGACATGATTATGGGGGCGGCCATCTTGCCTGAGCTTCTCTTAACAGCATTTAGAAAGCATTAAAGGCTATGTACATCTTCGGGGGCAATCTTTTTTAATGATTGCACTGCGAGAAAGATGGGTCCCATAACAATCACTTTCCCCACCTTCAGACAATGTGTGTCAGGTTTCTTTCCTATGTGGTTTGAAACCCCTCAGTCATAGTCCAGAGATGGGAGGGGGCATGCCACCATCTCATCAAACCCCTTTCCCTCACAGTGCTGGAGCACACTATGGGGTTCAGCATGTCAGTACATTGGGTCTCTCACTATACTATGCTGCCCTCAGTGACTGCAGGGGATGGGTTCCCTTTAAGTAAAAGTATTTTATGCTTGATTTAATCCTATATTTCTCAAAGTAAAAGCATTTGGAACGATCTCTACTGTCTTGGTCGTCTAATGGGACTATAAATCAATATACGTAAATGTGAACATGACTGGAAGCAGTGGTTCCATTATCCTACCTAATAAAAGCCCTGTGTGCCTGCGCTGTGTCCGTGCGTGTTTTACACTGGGCATGCGTGGCGCGGTGACCTATCCGCACACAGCGCTCCTTAGCGGGGCAGAGCGGCAGCGGGGTAGAGTGTTAGTTGTAATGTACAGCTAACACTTTGCTTGAAACGGCCGACATTGGGTGAGCGTATGTGTGTATTTCCACTAAAAGAATCCGCACCATCGCAGTTACAATCACAAAATTTGGCACACAGTTACATCAGGTGTCCGGGAAGGTTTTAGACCGGGTCTCAGCTCTCTAGCACATACTGTTCCTGAGATATTCCCCAAAAATGCTAATATGGCATATCACATGACCTACATTAGCCAATAAAAGCCTGCAACTCTTTCTCTTCATATCCCAACTGCCATACACACGGTAACATATCCCTTATCAGCCCATAGAAGCTCGCAGGCCCTTAGTCTCCACATGCACACAGTTTTACACCAGGTTTCCATAACAACCCAGCCATTTTTCTTCACTGCTGTAGGTCAGCTTTAAAGGGTCAGGGCGCTGTGGATGACACTGTTAAGGGAGCCGAGTGCTGTGGAGGTCACAGTTAAGGGGACAGTCCGCTATGGAGGTCAGTATTAGGGGGCAGATAGCTGTAGAGGCCACTGTTAAGGGGGCGGGGTGTTGTGGAAATCACTGTTATGGAGATGGGGTACTGTGGAGGTCACTAATAAAGGGGTGGCCGCTGTGGTCACTGTTAAGGGGGGCGGGATGCTGTGGAGGTCTCTGTTAAGGGGGCAGGTTATTGTGAAAATCAATGTTAACGAGACGGGGTACTGTGGAGGTCACTTATAAAGGGGCGGCTGCTGTGGAGGTCACTGTTAAAGGTGAGGACACTGTGGATGTTACTGTTAAGGGAGGAGGGGACTGTGGAGGCCACTGTTAAAGGGGCAGCAAGATATTGTGAGGTCACTGTTAAAGCAGCGAGGTACTGTAAGGTCACTGTTGAGGGAGCTGGGTACAGTGGAGGTCACTTTTAAGGGAGCTGGGTACAGTGGAGGTCACTTTTAAGAGAGCTGGATACTGTGAGGTCACTGTTAAGGGAGCTGGGTACAGTGGAGGTCACTTTTAAGGGAGCGGGGTACTGTGGTAGTCAATGTTAAAGGGGCAGGCTGCTGTAAAAGTCAAAGTTAAGGGGGCGGGCTGCTGTGGAGGTCCCATTTTATGGAGACGGGGCACTGTGGGGGGTCGGTGTTAGAGGGTGGGGGGCTGTGGAGGTCACTGTTAAAGGGTCGGGGTACTGTAGATGTCACTAAGTGGATACTGTCTATCTTTTAACGACACACACAAACATTAAATGAAATAGATTAAATATACCAGTGCGAAGCCGGGTCCTTTAGCTAGTTCTATATAGAAAGCTAGACAGACAGATGGATTGTACAAGTGCTACGGGCAGCCAGTACCCATGTGCCAAGGGCCTATTACTGGAAGCAGAAAATCCATTCTTCTGTGCAGTGTTATGTGGGCAGGCACAGAGATTCGGAGCATTTTTGCTGAAAGCCAAAGTATTGATTTCACGCTGTTTTGCCGAGGCTGAAATATAATACAAAATACTTAGTATCATTTGTCCGAGTCGGAACGTTCTTTGAACTGAATACTATTCACGCTGTTCCATGGCTCCATTATTGCCCTTCACAAAGAGCCGTGAAATGCCTATAAGAACAATTTAGTGATCGCATGTGAAGTAGTCTGTTGATGATAGTAATGTCTCTGCTTTTGTCTAAATGAAATTATTATGTCATCTGGTGTTCCTGTCTGGTGTGACAAAGCACATTGTCCCCATTGCAATTGTCCTTTGCGCTTTTTATTTTTGGGGGAAGGTGGATGATTGGATGCACTGATGAACGTATAAATATTACTAAACCAATGTTTTATAAAGAGGACACGTCCCCACTCCTGCCATGACTTTTTTTTGTAACTACTTGCAATCCCCACGTAATAACAATTCTGGAGCATTTATTATTATGATTCTGTGTTTTGTCATTCCTTTATTATTCCTGCTAGAAACTATGAATTGATTACTTGCAATTTGCAATGAAGGCCCAGATGGGTATTATCATTCGGGGTTGAGGGGGTGCCCCTGCACTGTCTGATATTATCCAATCAGTGCTGTCAGTGTCAGACTGCAGGGACAACCCCCCCTTCCCCAAACTGGTAACACCACTCTGGACCTTAATTGCAAACTGCTAGTAATTTATTTATAACTTCTAGCAGGAATAATAAAGTAATGGCACAACATAGTCATAAGAATAGATGCTCTCCAGAATCATTATTACAAGGAGATGCTAGCATTTACTAAAACAGACATGTCAGGAGAGGTTACAGGTCCTCTTTAATTATGTCATTTAATATATGCTCAGAAAATGGCAATTAAATTAGGTTTTCTAACAGTTGCTAAATGCTTGGTGTTTTTCTTATCTTACAGTTCATTAAAAAAATCACAAAATATTTATTTCCTTACTGGTGAATGGGGCACACACTATAGGTTGACATTTTCTGTTTCCTTGCAGCTTACGTCAGCTTAGCTGTGTAGACTGGGGCAGAAACAGCAGAGCACAGGAATTTAATGACAGATTTCAGCTCTATTGTACTGCTGAAGATCTAGATGAGGCAGGTCAACACAATACATGCAGATCTCCACTGCCGCTTCATGGTCTCTGGGGAAAGAGCTGTACTCCATCACTTTCAAGAAACAGTATTAGCCTGTTGACTTTTTCTGACCTGTCATTTATTGTAGCTGTCTTTTAGCGCAATACCCTAGTGCGCTGTGTATTTAAAGAATGCAGGAGAGATCTGCGTGCCTCCAATATGACCGACTCCAGGAAAGATTTTAACATATACATACTTATATCCAATGCTGAAAATAAAATGAAATACTTGAGGAATTCCCTTTGACAGCAGGGATCAGCCATTTAAAGGGATATTGGCAGTGGTGCTGGTTGAGTGCTGCTTTCTCTTCAAAATTGCCTGCATTGTGTAACTACACTGCACCGTATCTACAAAGGAGACGATGCGCAGGTAATTTTGAAGAAGCCCAAATACCCCTTTCAACAGCTGATCGTGGGGGTGCTGGGAGTCGGACCCCTGCCAATCTGATATTAGCCAATCTGATTTTTGCATTTTATGTTTCCCAGGGAGCTTTGCACTTTGGATTGCTGTGTTTGAGACTCTTAAGTGAGGCTCCACGGTATTTTTGTAGCTGGTCTCCCTAAGATCAGCTATTGCTTTGTTTGAGTAGTCACCAAAGCATTGCTCCCGGTTAGCCAGAATCCTACTCCACACTGATGAGGGGCAACACCCCGAAACAGCTGTCTGTGGATGGATAACTTGCTTAGGTCTTCCCCGTCACATCCTTAAAGCTTGTAAAAGAGCGGGATCTTGACATAGGGGCCACTTAATATGGTGGTTTTGGTGATCTCTGTAATGGAGACACCCCTTTGCTTGTTTTTCCTTCCTTTGAGGGATATCTGGCTTTCACTGTGTTGTAGACCCATAACTGGGGCTCCACAATCTTTTTGCATTTTATGTTTCCCAGGGAGCTTTGCACTTTGGATTGCTGTGTTTGAGACTCTTAAGTGAGGCTCCACGGTATTTTTGTAGCTGGTCTCCCTAAGATCAGCTATTGCTTTGTTTGAATCTGATATTAGTGACCTATCCAGAGGATAGGTCATAAGTATTGTAGCACTGCACAACCCCTTTATGCTACGTTCACACGGCGACATTTGTCGCGCGACAAATAGGGCACAACTTCACTACAACATTTGTTGCACGACATTTTGTCGCACTATTGTCGCGCGACAATTTTTAGAATGGGAGTCTATGGTGTCGCATTGCGACATGCTGCGACTGCGACGCGACAGTCGCAGAAAAACCCATCTTGAATGGATTTTTTGCGACTGTCGCGTCGCAGTCGCAGCATGTTGCATGTCGCAAAGCGACACCATAGACTCCCATTATAAAAATTGTTGCGCGACAATAGTGCGACAAAATGTCGCGCGACAAATGTCGTCGTGTGAACATAGCCTTTAAGATCTGAGGCTGTAGAACTGTTATGTCATCCCATATAGGCATTACATGATGTGACAGACAATGTATACTATGTACTAAACTATTGCAAGTAATGAAATATTTGGTGTTATTGCTGATTGGTAAGGGTCCATTCACACGTCAGTATTTTGTAATCCACTCCGCAAATTTGCGGAATGGATTGCGGACCCATTCATTTCAATGGCCCTGCAAAAAATGCAGATCTGAAAAAAAAAATAGAGCTTGTCCTACTATTATAAAAGAATGGACTGGGCACTCTACTAGATATCTATAATTTTATTCAATAAAAAATATATAGTGACCATAAAAATCGCGTCCACAGTAAAAGTACGTGCTATTGCATGTGAAACCTATCTGGATAGATATATAACCATGAACTAGTAAAAACAACAACAATCCAGTGACAAAAGAGAGACTCAATCTAAGTATGCCAATATCTGGTTGAGGTAAGTATGTAAAAAACCAATGGCAACCGGGATTGGATCCACTTGATCCCCAATAAAGATATTAAATGATCATAAAATACAATGGTTCGCTGGGATAACTGGTAATTAATAAAGCCTACAGGACACGTAGGTCAATGTCCCTGTGGCCCATGGATCACCAGTAATCACTTGCACATTAATGGAAAAAAAAAATAATAAAAAAAAAAAAAAAAATTTGAAAAAATGAAAAGGTTGAGTAAAATAAAATAAATGAATAATATAGATTCTGTCTTTGGATTGCAATATGGATAACCAACCAAACGTCTGCAGATTCCGATATCAAACAGAGTCTTTTAGAACCGCAACAATAATCGCATCAGTATCACATCACTTCTTGTAATATAATAAGTAGGGCATTTGGTGTGTACGCCCGATTTGAGTATTCCTATAGTGGAAAAACAATTGAATCGATATCCGCATGGGGAAATACTAAATCCTGAGGTAGATAAGAGCAGTATAAGCAGTTACTTTGCAAGCGGCGTCCTCAGCATAGTGCACATAGTGCCGGCACTTTGAATTGTCTTACCCCCACACTCCACACTCTCCTCCGGTGTTGTATCTTTTGGAGTCCGCGCTGGTGATCTCTGTATGCCTGGGATGGTTCACCGTCAGTTTCCCTGCGCACACGCTAAATCCTCCCTCACCTCTCACGCGGCGTCCTGAATTTCCAAAAATTGGAAGGTGGATAATGTGGATCGGGTAATTAGAGACACTGCTCCTCATATATTCTGGGGGTCCGACCAGACGCGTTTCGGGGTATAAGGTACCCCTTCCTCAGTGGCAAAGTGGCAATTTTTGGAAATTCAGGACGCCGCGTGAGAGGTGAGGGAGAATTCAGCGTGTGCGCAGGGAAACTGACGGTGAACCATCCCAGGCATACAGAGATCACCAGCGCGGACTCCAAAAGATACAACACCGGAGGAGAGTGTGGAGTGTGGGGGTAAGACAATTCAAAGTGCCGGCACTATGTGCACTATGCTGAGGACGCCGCTTGCAAAGTAACTGCTTATACTGCTCTTATCTACCTCAGGATTTAGTATTTCCCCATGCGGATATCGATTCAATTGTTTTTCCACTATAGGAATACTCAAATCGGGCGTACACACCAAATGCCCTACTTATTATATTACAAGAAGTGATGTGATACTGATGCGATTATTGTTGCGGTTCTAAAAGACTGTTTGATATCGGAATCTGCAGACGTTTGGTTGGTTATCCATATTGCAATCCAAAGTGCGGGACAGAATCTATATTATTCATTTATTTTATTTTACTCAACCTTTTCATTTTTTCAATTTTTTTATTTTTTTTTTATTATTTTTTTTTCCCATTAATGTGCAAGTGATTGCTGGTGATCCATGGGCCACAGGGACATTGACCTACGTGTCCTGTTGGCTTTATTAATTACCAGTTATCCCAGCGAACCATTGTATTTTATGATCATTTAATATCTTTATTGGGGATCAAGTGGATCCAATCCCGGTTGCCATTGGTTTTTTACATACTTACCTCAACCAGATATTGGCATACTTAGATTGAGTCTCTCTTTTGTCACTGGATTGTTGTTGTTTTTACTAGTTCATGGTTATATATCTATCCAGATAGGTTTCACATGCAATAGCACGTACTTTTACTGTGGACGCGATTTTTATGGTCACTATATATTTTTTATTGAATAAAATTATAGATATCTAGTAGAGTGCCCAGTCCATTCTTTTATCCTAGTTTCTTAACCAGCGGTGAGGTGGTACTGCTGGACTGAGAGCACCTCGTTGGTGAACTGGTGGCACTGTGCGTCCTTATCATTTTCGTACACTTGTCCTACTATTGTCTGCAAAATGCGGTCCGTGGTCCCATTGTAGTCAATGGGTCCGCAAAAATGCGGATGACATGCGGAATGCATCAATATATCATCTGCATGTCATCTGCAAATGCGGATCCGTTTCCAGGAAATAGAAAGAATTTTTTTTAATACCCTACCAACCCTACCTATATTACTCCTTATGTTTTTTTTTGTTTTTTTTGCGGAAAAACAGAACGGATGTTGGTAAAAATGGAAGGTTTTTGTGGAAACACAGATCTGCAAAAACAGAACGAAAATCTCGAAAAGAAAAATACTGACGTGTGAATGGACCCTAAATGACATGCACTTTGCTTGTAACCCAAATAAAGATTTAATCCATTCTTCTTTCCATGTCAGGGGTGTACTGAGCGTTTTGTGTCCAGTCCTGAGGAGATCCTAGATGTGATTGATGAAGGAAAGTCCAACCGCCATGTCGCTGTCACAAGTAAGGCCTGATATAGGTTATCTGATTTAGGAAGTGAAGCGCCAGTGGTGAACTGTATGTGAGGGGGAGCTAGCTTGTTGTGATCCACACGTGCAGCGATCAGGGATGCCTGTCATTCATTCTAATACGCCGAGTCTCTCTGAGGAGACCCAGCGTATTAGAACTGCAGTTCGTATGTTGGCCAGCAGATAACAGGCCAACATAGGATATCTGCAAAATAAACTAATGGGAATACAGTATAAGTTGTCATCAATCTGAGTACTGTATTTTTTGGCCTCCTAGAGGGGATATAAAAAAAGTAAATAGGTAAAATGTTAAAAAATATAACAATTTAAATCACCACCCTTTCTCTAGAATAAAGAAAAAAAAAATACATAAATAAAAAAAAAATATATAAACAGGGTCATCGCCACGTCTGAAAATGCCCGTACTATTAAAATATAAAAATATTTATCCCATACGGTTAATGAATAAAAAATTACACACTGCTCGGTAGATATAACTATAAAAAAAAGTTATGGGGGTAAGAATATGACGATGTAAAAAAAAAAATGTTGTTCTGTTTTTATTATTTTCAGTATTAAAACACAAAAAAACCTACACATATGTTGTATTATTGTAATCGTACTGACCCAGAAAATGAAGAGCACAGGTCATTTTTTCCGCATAGAGAACGCCGTAGGGACAAAACTGTGGCCTAATTTTTTTTCCAATCTCACCCCATTTGGAATTTTTGTTTCCTGTGTCCAAATACATTGTATACCATATTAAATGGTAGCATTAAAAAGTACAACTTATCCTACAAAAAAAAAAGCCCTTATACAGCTATGTGAATGAAAAAAAACAAACAAAAAAAAACATGGCTCCGGGAAAACTGGGAAGAAAAACAAAAATGAAATCCAAGGGGTTAAACATGCCTTGAGACCTATCTACATCTTGTGGCGTTAGAGGCAGATCTTGCATCTTACTCTTCTCGTGTCCTAGAACATACCACGTTTTCGCTCTTCTTATGCAGTTAGGAGGATACTACTTCACCGCTAGTGCATTTTAGCCATTTGTAATGCAGGATGTAAGTGTAGTGCTATATATGTAATATTTGTTTCACCGTTTATGCACATAATATAATAAGTAGTAATAATTACTTAAAGGGGTATTCCCATCTCAAACAAAAATGACATATCCACATGATATACTATAAATGTCTGATAGATGCAGGTCCCACCTCCAGCACACAGCACCTATCTTTGGAGTACGCTGTGCTATGCTGTTTCCATAGCTCTCGTAGTTGTTTCCATAAATCCCATTCAGGCCTCTTGCACACGACTGTTTTTTTTCCATTTATTTCAATGGATCTGCAAAAAAAAATGGAAGGTACTCGTATGCCTTCCGTTTCCGTATTTCCGTTTTTCCGTTCCGTTCAAAGATAGAACATGTCCTATTTGTCCGCATAACAGACAAGGATATAACTGTTCTATCAGGGGCCAGCTGTTCAGTTCCGTAAAATACTGAAAAAGCCATACGGTCGTGTGCAAGAGGCCTCACTTGTATAGGAACTATAGAAACAGCGTAGCTCCAGGAGGAGTTTGGTTGGGAATGCCCCTTTAAAAGTTAGAATTCTCCAACCAATTTAAGTACAGCTATTGACCGTGGAAGAGTCTCTTTGTCCTTTACTTTCTCAGTGCTCCTGATGCCGCCTTCATTATGACTTTGGTATTGGTAACACTAATCATTAAAGGGGTTATCCCATGATTAATGTAAAAAATGAAAATCAGACACCATATAATACATGACAATCTCTTTCTAACAAAGCTAGAACCAGCCTTGTACCTCACATGGATCCAGAGATCTCCCCATTCATTGCTCTGCTAGATTGATATCAAGCTGACGGTTTAAGGGGCGTGTCTTTTCTGCTGCAGCTCAGGGGGCGTGTCCATGCTCTCCCTATCACAGCTCAGGATGATACTGAGCATGTACGGCCTTCTCAGTGAGCAGGACAAGGAAATAAGAAATGAACAGCAGGTGGCGCTATACAGATACATTTTATTGAATAACTCAGTGGCTATACTAAATATTTAATTACATGCAATTACAAAAGTGTTCAGATCCAGGTGCTGGTTTGGAAACTGTAGAATATTTTTCATGGGACAACCCCTTTAATGGATGCTCCTTCTTCTCATGACCTGAGTCCTGTCTTGTCTTACCCCTTTTCATATGTTCTATTAATGACCCTCGTCGTCTGTTTCAGACATGAATGAGCACAGTTCCCGTAGTCACAGCATCTTCCTCATCAATATCAAGCAGGAGAATGTGGAGACGGAGCAGAAGCTGAGTGGAAAGCTGTATTTGGTTGACTTGGCTGGCAGTGAGAAGGTCAGAATCGTACCCTTGCAATGACGGGTTTGTCACTGTCACTGATGTTGGGGTATTTCTTTCTCTCATAGTAATTTATTAATATATTGACCACAGGGTCAACACTTGACGGAATGACGGATCCGCCATTAATTTCCATTGAAATGTATTAAGGGCGGATCTGTCATTGAAAGTTGTCGCATTAATGGATCCGTTCCTCCACTCTGCGCATGTGCAGACCTTTAAAAATTGTAAAATAATAAATAATGGATCCGTTTTTACAGATGACAGCGAAAAGACGGATCCGTTATTTCAATACAATTGTCAAACGGATCTGCAAACAAATCCGTTTGCAAATTAAATCCGTTTTCAAACGTTTTAACGGATCCGTCGGGCAGTTCCGTTGACGGAACTGCCTGACGAAATCCTTTAACGCAAGTGTGAAAGTACTCTTAAGTGCCCAAGAGGTTTTCTAGGAATTAAATATTGATCACCTATGTTTAGTACTCATCAATAGCTCATCATTGGGGGTCCGACTCCACACATCTGCTGTTTAAAGGGGCTGTGGTGCTCAAATGAGCACTGTAGCCTCTTCATAGTATACTGAGCACAGCGCCACACATTATATAGTGGCTGTGCTTGGTACTGCAGCTCAGTACCATTCACTTGAATAGGATTGAGCTGCACAAAAAGGCCATTTGACCAATGGACGTAACATCACAGACTAAAGCCTCATGCAAACGTCCGTGGAACACGGTCCATGAGAAAGCGGACTGGCATCCTGCTGAGTGCAGGAGAGCACGGTGTCATTGGTTACTATGATGCCGTGCGCTTCGTGCCGCCGCTGCTGTACAGTAATACACTCGTACGAGTGTATTGCTGTAAAGCAGCGGCGGCACGAAGCGTGTGACGTCATCGCAATTAATGACGCTGTGCGCTTCTGCACTCAGCAGGATGCCAGTCCGGTATTTCACAGACCGTGTTCCACGGACGTCTGCATGAGGCTTAACCACTTCAGCCCCCCTAGCTTAAACACCCTTAATGACCAGGCCACTTTTTACAATTCCGCACTACACTACTTTCACCGTTTATTGCTCCGTCATGCAACTTACCACCCAAATGAATTTTACCTCCTTTTCTTCTCACTAATAGAGCTTTCATTTGGTGGTATTTCATTGTTGCTGACATTTTTACTTTTTTTGCCATTAATAAAAATTTAACGACATTTTTGCAAAAAAATGACATTTTTCACTTTCTGTTGTAAAATTTTTAAAAAAAAAATACATTTCTATATAAATTTTTCTCTAAATTTATTGTTCTACATGTCTTTGATAAAAAAAGTCCAATAAGTGTATATTTATTGGTTTGGGTAAAAGTTATAGCGTTTACAAACTATGGTGCAAAAAAGTGAATTTCGGCATTTTGAAGCAGCTCTGACTTTCTGAGCACCTGTCATGTTTCTTCAGGTGCTAGAATGCCAGGAAAGTATAAATACCCCCCAAATGACACCATTTTAGAAAGAAGACACCCCAAAGTATTCGCGGAGGGGCATGGTGAGTTCATGTATCATTTCATTTTTTTTCACAAGTTAGCGGAAAATGACACTTTCTGAGAAAAAATTTTTTAAAAAAAAGTTTCAATTTCTGCTAACTTCTGGCAAAACAAAATCTCAGACGGACTCACTATGCCCCTCAGTGAATACCTTGGGGTGTCTACTTTCCGAAATGGGGTCATTTGTGGGGTGTGTTTACTGCTCTGGCATTTTGGGCGGGGCTAAATTGTGAGCCGCCATGTAAAACCTAAAGGTACTCGTTGGAATTTGGGCCCCTTTCCGCACCCAGGCTGCAAAATAGTGTCACATATGTGGTATCGCCGTACTCAGGAGAAGTAGGGCAATGTGTTTTGGGGTGTATTTTTACATATACCCATGTTGGGTGAGAGAAATATCTCTGTAAATTGTCAACTTTGTATAAAATTTTTTAAAAGTTGTCGTTTACAGAGATATTTTTCACACAAAGTATGGGTATATATAAAAATACACCCCAAAACACATTGCCCTACTTCTCCTGAGTACGGCGATACCACATGTGGACACTTTGCAGCCTGAGTACTAAAAGGCCCAAATTCCAATGAGTACCTTTAGGATTTCACAGGGCATTTTTACGCATTTGGATTCCAGACTTCTCACGCTTTAGGGGCCCCTAAAATGCCAGGGCAGTATAAATACCCCACAAGTGACCCCATTTTAGATTGAAGACACCCCAATGTATTCCGTGAGGGGTATGGTGAGTTCTTGTAAATTTTTATTTTTTGTCACAAGTTAGTGGAATATGAGACTTTTTAAAAAACAAAATAAAAAAAAAAATATATCAATTTCCACTAACTTGTGCCAAAAAATAAAAATTCTGTGAACTCGCCATGCCCCTCACAGAATACCTTGGGGTGTCTTCTTTCCACAATGGGGTCACATGTGGGGTATTTATACTGCCCTGGCATTTTAGGGGCCCTAAAGCGTGAGAATCCAAATGCGTAAAAATGCCCTGTGAAATCCTAAAGGTACTCATTGGTTTTAGGGACCCTTTGCGCATCTTGGCTGCAAAAAAGTGTCACTCGTGTGGTATCGCCGTACTCAGGAGAAGTAGGGCAATGTGTTTTGGGGTGTATTTTTACATATACCCATACTGTGTGTGAGAAATATCGCTGTAAACGACAACTTTTTAAATTTTTTTATTCAAAGTTGTCAATTTACAGAGATATTTCTCTCACCCAGCATGGGTATATGTAAAATACACCCAAACTACTACTTCTCCTAAGCTACGGCGATACCACATGAGTGACACTTTTGCAGCCAAGATGCAAAGGCCAAATTCCAATGAGTACCTTTTAGGAGGGCATTTTTACGCATTTTTCTTCTCACGCTTTAGGGCCCCTAAATGCCAGGGCAGTATAAATACCCCACATGTGACCCCATTTTGAAAGAAGACACCCCAAGGTATTCCGTGAGGGGCATGGCGAGTTCATAGAAGATTTTTTTTTTGGCACAAGTTAGTGGAAATTGATTTTTTTATTGTTTTTTCTCACAAAGTCTCCCTTTCCGCTAACTTTTGACAAAAAGTTTAATTTTTCATGGACTCACTATGCCCCTCAGCGAATACCTTGGAGTGTCGTTTACAGTGGAGTTGTCGTTTATAGCGATATTTCTCACACAAAGTATGGGTATATATAAAAATACACCCCAAAACTCATTGCCCTACTTCTCCTGAGTACGGCGATACCACATGAGTGACACTTTCTTGCAGCCAAGATGCGCAAAGGGGCCCTAAAACCAATGAGTACCTTTAGGATTTCACAGGGCATTTTTACGCATTTGGATTCTCACGCTTTAGGTTCCCTAAAATGCCAGGGCAGTATAAATACCCCACAAGTGACCCCATTGTGGAAAGAAGACACCCCAAGGTATTCGGTGAGGGGCATGGCGAGTTCACAGAACAAAAAAAAATTTGGCACAAGTTAGCGGAAATTGTTTTTTTTTTTTTTTTACATATTCCACTAACTTGTGACAAAAAATAAAATTTTACATGAACTCGCCATACCCATCACGGAATACCTTGGGGTGTCTTCTTTCTAAAATGGGGTCACATGTGAGGTTTTTGTACTGCCCTGGCGTTTGAGGGTCTCCGCAATCATTACACGTATTGCCAGCATTAGGAGTTTCTGCGATTCTCCTTATATGGAGCATACGGGTAAGGCCTCATGCACACGATCGTTGTTTGATTCCGTGTCCGTTGCTCCGTTTTTCGTGATTTTCTGCGGACCCATTGGTTTTCAATGGGTCCGTGGAAACCTCGGCAAATGCACCGTTTGTCCTCCGCGTCCGTGGTCCGTGATTCCAGTCCGTCAAAAAAATATAACCTGTCCTATTCTTGTCCGTGAAAAACGGTTCACGGACCCATTTAAGTCAATGGGTCCGTGAAAAAATGCGGATGGCCATCCGTGTGTCATCCGCGTTCCGTGTCCGTTTTTTTTGCGGATCCATTGGCAGGCACTTGGGAAAAATTGTCAGCCTGTCTTTTGGTAAAATCTTTTGGGTCATGTCCGCTAAAAAAAACGGAAGACACACGGAAACACAACGGAAGGCAAAAACGGACACGGATCACTGAACAACGGAACTCCTTTTTGCGGACAGCATAAGAAAAAGGTTGTGTGCATGAGGCCTAATGAGATTGTTTTTCTCCGTTCAGCCTCTGGGCTGAAAAAAAAATAAAAATGAACGGCACAGATTTTTTCATTCGCATCGATCAATGTGGATGAAAAAATCTCTGCCATAATCAGTGACTGCGGTGCGGTGGGCTGGGCGCTAATTACCTAACAAGTAGCTAACTACGGTAGCTAACTGGCGGTGATAAGGGACCCTTATGCCCCATTCACACGTCCGCAATTCTGTTTGCGGAACAGAATTGCGGACCCATTCATTTCTATGGGGACAGACTTTGTCCCGCTCGGATCCGGAATTACGGATCCGCACTTCCGGGTCTGCATTTCCGCTCCGTAAGAATATAGAACATGTCCTATTCTTGTCCGCAATTGCGGACAAGAAAAGGCATTTTCTATATAGTTCTGGCAATGTGCGGATCTGCAAAATGCGGAAAGCACATTGCCGGTGTCCGTGTTTTGAGGATCTGCGGATCCGCAGATCCGTGAATCCACGGATCCGCAAAACATATGGACGTCTGAATGGAGCCTTACAAGGGGTGTGATCAATGACGGGGGGTGATCAGGGGGTCTAGATGGGGTGATCAAGGGGTTAACAAGGGGTTAATAGGTGAGGGGGGGTGGGGGGGGGGGTTAGTGTAGTGTTTGGTGCAACTTCACATAGTTACCTGGTCCTCTGGTGGTCGATCCCAGTAAATGGGACCACCAGAGGACCAGATAGCAGCTATATCAGACGCTGTTCATAAAACAGCGTCTGATATTGCTCTTTGATGCGATTTAATTCGCATCTACAGCCTGCCAGCGATGGATCATCGCTGGCAGGCTGTAGCAGAACTCCTGAGACGCGCTTCACTGTGAACGCGCTCGCGCGTGCGTTCACAGGAAATCTCGCTTCTCGCGAGATGACGCGCCGATGCGTCCACACAGAACTACAGGACCGCCCGCAGGACGCATCCCTGCGTTAGGCGGTCCTGTAGTGGTTACTGAAGAGGCTGCAGCACTCGTCCAAGTACTGTGATCCCTTCCAACAGCTGATCGGTAGGGGGGGTGCCACGAGTTTTAGCCCCATTGATTGGATATTGATGGCCTGTTCTGAGGATATGGGCCAGAACAATTTATGGGGCAGGACAGAGCAAGTTGATTGCATTTAATTTTATGCTTTTATTAACAAACAAAAGGTGCTCTTTAGACAGCTGTAATGGACACCTTTGATTTTTGTCTGGCTTGTCCGATCAGGGTTTTATTTTTGTGTAATCCACATAATCTTATAGTCACCGCATGCTTTATATAGAAAGGCTTTACTGATACTTTGCACAGTCATTGGAATAACGCTCAGAAATGACAGCCTATGGAATATGCTAAAATCAATGTGAACTCAGACGGAACAATACCTATTGATTTCTGCGGTGTGCTCATTATATAGCCTGTCTGTAATTGCTTTAGACTGCAGAACACTACAGATAACATTTATCGTAACGCACATAACTTGCTGCAGCGTGATATCTTAACATAGGAGATTTCAAGAACGCTACAACTGAATCTCTGCAGTCAGTAATGTTTTACAGAGGTTCTGCTTTAATCATTTCCATGAATCCAGATTTTTCTTCTTTTGGTATATTTGTTACTTTATACACATTACAGTACCCAGCAGCAGTCCATCAAAGTCTGTATTGGATGTTGTATTGGATGAAGATGCGGTAGGCTGCGTTTTCGCAGGACAGTTTATCGTAAAAGGGATTTATGGAATATTTTTTCCAATAGATGTGGATCCCACTCCTGTCTTAAAGGGGTTGTCTCATCTCAGACAATGGGGGCATATCGCTAGGTACCCGCACCTATATTGAGAACGGAGCCCCAAAAGAAGGGCCCCGAGCCGTCCTCTATTCATTTCTATGGGGCCGCCGAAAACAGTGGATCTCTGGCTCAGCTATTTCCTTCAGGCCCATAGAAGTGAATGGGAGCGGTGGTCCTTTCACTTGGTGGTGGCCGGACCGGAGTCCTCCAGCCACCACTTTGCGGGGCTCTGTTTAGGAGGTAGGTGCAGATCCAAGCGGTAGGACCCGCACCTATCATCCTAGCTATATGCCCCCATCGTCTGAGATAAGACAACCGATTTAAGAAAGGGGCCCCTCTGTGAAGGGAGAGGACATCAGGTATGCGTGGCTTTCTCCATTCACTGCTATGGGACTGCTATTTTTCACATTCCCATGAGAGTGAAAGGACTGCCAAGAACAGGGCTGGGCTAGCTCACAGTCCCATGGAAGTAATTGGAGCACTAGTCATGCATATCCACCACATTCATGGGGGGGCCTAGGGGTGATATGCATGACTAGTTGCCGGTGATCATACAGTTTTCAACCATCCTCTGTGTAGATGATAATTGTTTTAATGTCAGCAATTTGTTTCTCTCCTGTGCTACAGCCCTATTATACCATGAATCTTAGATATACTATGCAAATATATTTTTGATTTTGATTTGTTTGGCGCTATCGCATCTACTCTTATAGGTCAGTAAAACTGGAGCTGAAGGGGCAGTGCTGGATGAAGCCAAGAACATAAATAAGTCACTATCTGCCCTGGGAAATGTCATTTCTGCTCTGGCTGAAGGATCGGTGAGTAACAGCCACCACTGTTCTACACTCTGCAGTTACCCTTCGCCTTATAAAACTTCCCAAGTATTAACTCTTTCCTTTTCCATATTTTAGAAAGGATACGTTCCCTACAGAGACAGCAAGATGACTCGAATCCTGCAAGACTCTTTGGGTGGAAACTGTAGGACAACCATGTTTATCTGCTGCTCTCCCTCAAGCTATAATGATGCAGAGACCAAGTCAACTCTTATGTTTGGCCAGAGGTAAGTGTTCCATTAAAAGGGGTTCTCTGGGTTCATAATGATATTTATTTTTATCTGTCCAGATTACCCCAATCACCTCATATTTTTAACCCATATACTTGTTTTTCATGTCACCACTTCCCCTTTTCTCAGCTTCACTGCATCCTGGCAGGATGTTTACAAGAAGAACTTTCTATTTTCTAACCAAAGCCGGCATGCTTTGCTCTGTAATGTCTCACCGGGCTTTCTCCGCTTAGCTAACATAGAGAGGAGAGGTGAAGGAGCGTGACAACTCAAGAAGGAGCAGTGTGGCAAGAGGAGCAAGCCGTGAGAACATCACAGGGCAAAGCATGCTAGGTTTGGTCAGAACATCCAGCAGGAAGCTGAGGAAAACAGGAAATTCTTCATGAAAACAACCTGCCAGGATGCAGTGATGCTGGGAAAAGGGAAAGGAAAATCATGACATGAAAAACAGGTATGTGCGGCAAAAATAGTTTGTTTGGAGCACAAATCTTCATTAAATGGGATGTTTCAGAAAGACAACTTCTTTAAAGGAGTTATCCGCTTTTTTATGTTGATGACCTCTTCTCAAGATAGGCCATCAATATCAGACTGGAGGGGGGCAGACTGCCGTCACCCCCGCCGATCAGCTGTTTGAAAAGAAAGCAGTGTGCCTGCAAGCACTTCCTTCTGTTCACTCTTTACCTGCTCGCCGTCACAGTTGCAGTGGTGAGCAGGTGTAATTACAAGTCTGCTGTCCCATTTACTTCAATGGGACATCTCCTTTCTGTTCAGGTAACTAGGACAAAGCTGTCCCATTGAAGTGAATAGGGATGGCGGCGTTGTAATTACACTTGCTCACTGCTGCAATTGTGACCGCGACCAGGTGAACAGTGAGGAAAAGGCAACACTTGCACGGGCACTGCGTTATCTTCAAATAACTACATATGGGTAGGTCATCCGTATTTAAAAAAACGGACAGCCCCTTTAAGGACAGGATCAATTTTTGTTTTTGAGTTTTCGTTTTTTCCTCTTCAAATTCCAAGAGCCATAACTTTTTTAATTTTCCATTCACACAGACATATGAGGGCTTATTTTTTGCGAGAAAAGTTTTATTTTTAAAATGACAGCATTTAATTTATCATATCATGTATTGGAAAATGGGGAAAAAATTCTATGTGGGGTAAAATTGAAAAACAACCACAACTTTGCCACATGACGTCCTTATTCTGCGGGTCAATTCAGTTACAGCAATACCATATTTGTGTGTTTTTTTAAAAAGTGACGTTTTTTTTGCGGGATGAACTGTAGTTTTTATTGGTACCATTTTGTAGTACAAATGACTTTTTGATCACTTTTTATTCATTTTTTTGGGGCCGGACAAGGTGACCAAAAAAATGACGAATCACACACATTTATTTTTCTGTCTTGTGGTGTTCACCGTATGAAAAAAAATGTTGATATTTTAAAAAGTCTGACATTTTTGGATGCAGAGATGTCTGTCATTTATTTATTTTTTTACTTTTTAATTTCATATTTAAAATTGGGAAAGGGAGTGATTTGAATTTTTGATATTTTTGTGCTTTGTTTTTTAAACAAATTTTGTACACTAATTCTTAGTTCTTTTAGGGTACTTGAAGATGCAAACTTCTGATCGCATGTTTCCATAGACTGTAATAGAATACTATTGCAGTCTATCGGATTCTGACACACTGCTTGTGAAGCTGTGTCTCAGACTGGTGTTTGCAAGCAGCTAGCCATGACAGGCCTGGGAACCTTCATATCTGTCATGGCAACCAATAAGAGCCCCCAAAAATGCCGTTGTGGCTATAAACAATGACATCCGAGGGGTTAAATGACAGGCATCGGCGTCATTGCCGATCCCAGTCTCTGCCAGATCCCGGTGCCATGTATGGAGCGAACTCAACATGTGAGTTTGCTTCATAGAACCCCTAAACACAAATGACATACATGCACGTGATTGTGCGTCAAGGGGTTAAATGCAGACCAGCCTGGCGATCATCTTGATCAAGTTGGATCTGGCTTTTCTAACCCCTGGTGTGAAGATGTGTCTATTTTCATTGGAGGTAAAACGTAGCATAACCTGCCTGCAGTTCAATCAAATGGCTTGTCAGATGACATATGACTGGGTTTACTAGAGCAGGAACCGCTCTTACATCGCTCCCCTGCCCAGAGACGTTGGTTCCAGATGAGGGACCGCCTGCTTTGAAGTCCAGTAGCTGGAATATGGACATCATATCTTTAACCTCTTTTGCTGAAGAAGCATTAAATATATACTTACTGTTTCTGGCAGTATCACTGATACACAATTACACGGCTTTGTTGGGGTGACATAATGTGCCGCAGTATTGTATTTCTGGCCCTGCCTTCCATCAATTTGGACCCAACTACAAAGCGGGGCCACTTTTAGTATTTTTTCCAGGGCCACTTTATGTTCCCAGTCCGCCCCTGGGAGCAGTTGTTCTAAGGTTTAGCTTTCATTGTCTGAGGCCATTTCACTTTTATAAACCCAACTACATATAAACTGAAGCAAAATACGCAAAAAACATTGTAAGGCTACATTCACACTAGCAGCACCCTTCTCCGGCAGGCTGTTCCGGCGGGTGAATAGCCTGCCGGATCCGTGCTGCCGCTAGTGCACGCGTGTGGCGGAGGTCCGTGCCAGAACCATTGACTATAATGGGAGCGGGCCGGAGCACGGCAAACATGCCGAGAGGCGGCCGGAATAAGACTACGACATGTCCGGCAGGCTGTTCACCCGCCTGAATCGGCAGGCTGTTCGCCCGCCTGAATAGCCTGCCGGAGGAGGCTGCCACTAGTGTGAAACTAGCCTAAATCTTCTCTTGCTTGCAGAGCCAAGACCATCAAGAACACAGCATCTGTCAATCTGGAGCTGACAGCAGAGCAGTGGAAGAAGAAGTATGAAAAGGAGAAGGAGAAGAACAAGAATATGAAGGAAACCATTCAAAAGCTGGAGGCTGAACTGGCTCGCTGGAGGAATGGTAAGGGGCAGTTCACTGTGCAAAAAGAAAGAATAATGAAACCTAGTTCAGTGGAAAAGGGGGCGAGTTTCTTAAATGTTTCTCAATCCCCTTTAAAAATAATCAAAATTACCCCAGTGCAATGACCATATATGTTGCTGCCCCTATGGAAAGCATAGCATGAGAACAATACAGCCTGGTGTACAAGTACTGACGGTTGAGAACCTATGGCCATAAGCACTCAGTCAGGTTCCTGTGTTCATTTTACATTCACTATGGCCGTAGTTTGTTTTTTGCACTAGTTTTTATGACTCACACTAATTGTAGATAGCCATTCTGTATCTAGTACTTTAGCTATTATGATGCCTGCAGAAAAAACTAAAAAGTGAACATCGTTTTTGTTCTAGGAGAGAATGTACCTGAGACAGAGCAGCTGAGTGATGGGGAGCAGATTATCCCGGAAACCTGTGACGAGACACCGGTTAATGACGACAACTCCTCCATTGTGATCAGGATCTCGGAAGAAGAGAGGAGGAAGTACGAGGAGGAGATCCGTAAGATGTATAAGCAGCTGGATGACAAGGTATGGTATAATCAGTCAGTACGAGAGAAAACCTTACCGTTCTGTTAGGGTGTAATCATTATTAGTTTAAGAGATAGATCGTGTATTGTACTTTTTAGTTTTTTACCTTCCACTTGTGAAGTGAATGAGTCTAAAGGTTAAAGAGGTATTCCAGTTTTTATTTTTTTTATTTACTTGTTTATACAGTAGGAAATCCCACAATTTTCTAATATACAAGTATTTCAAATTCTGCATACATATCTTTCTTATATGAGGCAGTTGACCCCCTATATGCAGTGGAATGGTATAGCCATTGTATGAGTCCTGTGTAATGTATCCATGGCCTAAATTAAACATTTTATCGGTCACTTGGCACTCTTCACTTCACGTAATCCCTGACATACATGTGACATGACATGACATGACTTACATGTGCTGACTGAACACACAGGACACATCCATGTAATAAATAATTAGTACTAGTGTTGGAATAATGATTTTATTGTTGTTATTACAGAAACTACATTATTGTGTGTATTTAAATGGCTGCCTGCCTGTAGGTGATCAAAAATGGCTGCCTGTCTGTAGGTGATATAGTCATGTTTGTTAATACTGTTTCGTTTAAAAAAAAAAAAACAACAACACACAGACATGCTGAGATACTGAAGGTAGTAGTACTGTATATACAGTATATGTTCTGCTCCTCAATTCACTATTTACCAGTTAGATACCTGCATAGTTAATAGAAATCCAGGTCACATGATACTTTTGAGGGTCACATGACGGCTCACATGACTAATGGCCTGTTTAGTCCTATTAGGCTCGCCTATGGATGCATTATGCAGAACTAAAATGGGTTGTACCATTTTTTTTCTTTAGGGACAGGCTACAGTATGGATATAATAAAGGTCTGCAAGCAACATTTTAAATATATCAGAAAATTGTTCAACATCCTATTCTCTAAATAAATACATGTGATTATTAAAACCGAAATACCTCTTTAATGTGAGGGCTCTAACCAGTATGATTCAGTGCGGTCTAATAAAGGATGTGAGGTCACATGTTTGACCCATCTGGTCACACAATTAAAGGGGTTAGCCACTTTCTGGCTAGTGTTGACCAAAATGACTGTATGGCAGTTAGGCCTCGTTCACATCACCGTCACCCTTTATGTTCTTCTGCTCCGTTTAGGAGCAGGAGAACGGAAAGGACGTATTTAGCACATAACTGTGCCTACAAATCCCATAGACTCTAATGGGGTCCGTTAGGTTTCTACTCAGAAGATTTTGGAGCGAGCCAGGCAGGCAGGACCTGTGTGTGGATAGCACAAAAGGCTTACAAAGAGGCACACCGTATGAAATGTTGAAAATGTTGCAGAATTTCAATAAAGACTATATTAGTAAGTGCCATATAAGCATCTTAGGGTGGGTTCACATCTGCGTTCTGGATTCCGTTATGGCTTTCCGTTATAACATGGTAATAACGGAAAATAACGGAATCCATAGATGGAAGTCAAAACGGAAGCCTTTAAGAGGCATTCCGTTTTGATCCGTCTTAATAGAAGTCTATGGGAATCAGAACGGATCCGTCTGGTTCCTGTTATGCAAGACGGAAAACAAAGTCCTGTCGACAGGACTTTTTTCTCCGTTCTGCATAACGGAACGGATCCTTTCTGATCCCCATAGACTTATATTACGACGGAATGCCTTTTAAAGTCTATGGGCAGCATAACGGATCCGTCCTTCCGTCCTATGGATTCCGTTATTTTCCGTTATAACCATGTTATAACGGAAAGCCATAACAGAATCCAGAATGCAGACATTAACCCACTCTTACAAACATATTGGTCAACAGTAAGCAGAAAGTGGCCAACCTCTTTAATCAATTCAGCTGAGAAATCCTGAATTCTAAGGAATAGACAAGGGCGGAACCGCTGATGAATATTCATGAGCAGTCTGTTCTATAGATACAGTTCTTTGATGATGGCTGCCGCTGGGACCTACACCTATATAGAGAACGGAGCCATGAAAGTGAAGGAGGGCGCAGTGCACATGCGCAGCCGCCCTCTATTGCTTTTTTTTGGGGCCGGTGAAAATAGCCGAGCGCTGGCTCGGCTATTTACTTCGAGCCCATAGAAGTGAAGTGCATGCTGGAGCTCTTGGCACTTTTTACAGGGATTTTGATGTAACCTTCTCTATTTGGGTAATACACCATGATGAAAATGCTAGTGGTAAAAAAAAACTGAAAAAAATGCCACCAAAAAAGGTGGCAAAAGAAAAAATGCTTGCGCTTAGGCTACATTCACACGACCGTAGTGTATTACGGATCCGCAAATTGCGGATCCGCAATACACCCAGCCGCACCCCCCATAGAAATGCCTATTCTTGTCCGCAGGCTGCGGACAAGAATAGGACATGTTCTATCTTTTGCGGAGCCGCGGACCGGAAGTTCGGGGCCGCGCTCCGCAAATGCGGAAGCGGAGAGCACCTAGTGTGCTCTCTGCACCTCGTCCGGCCCCATAGACAGTGAATGGGTCCGCACCCGTTCCGCAGAATTGCGGAACGGACGCGGACACATTCACGGTCGTGTGAATGTAGCCTAATTCTGAACATTTTTTACTGCCAAGAAAATTACCCGGGCAAAATTCAAGTGTGTGAGGACCTTTAAGAAACAGACAGTATTGTGTGCGAATGGTAACTGAGCACTAATAATGGTGTCTTCTCTTTCTATAGGATGATGAGATCAACCAGCAGAGTCAGTTAGTAGAAAAACTCAAGCAGCAAATGCTGGATCAAGAAGAGGTAATATTCATTTAATAGATGTAGGCAGTGTATATAGGTGCAGATGTGTAGGTGCTTGGATTACAGATTGCAGACTGCAGTCTACAGATGGTTGTCTCTGATTCGGGTGATATCTCTGGTCATGTTTCAAGACTCTTTAATGGGTTAAGGCCGTATTACACGGGCAAATAGAGCAGACAGTTGTAGGGAGGGAAGCGTTCCCTCCCATCAATCACCTGCCCGCTAGAGGAGGAGACCGCTGCTATTACATCTACGATCTACTTCCCAGAAACAATGAGTTTGTATGAGGATGAGCGATGGCAGTCCGTACTGAGGAGGTGATCGCTGCAGCTCTTTCTGCCTCTGACAAGCAGGCAGTTATTGGAAAAGAACAGTCCCTTCCCAAAATTGCCTGCTCAGTTGGTGCGTGTAAATGTGCCTTAAATCTCCATACAGCAACTTGACCCCAGCAAGGATAACAAGTGTCTTTTAAGAGGTAGAGATGCCTACTGAATGTTTCCTTTATCCAGGGTCTGAGTACATAGTAAACATTGGTTAAACGGACTTGCATGCAGATATGTTAAAGGTGTATGTACATGCGCAGACCGAGCAGGCAATTATCGGGAAGGGACCGTTTCTTCCCAATAACTGCCTGCTCATCAGTGGAGAAAAGAGATGCATTTACACACAGCAATCGCCTCCACTGAATGAGGACGAGTGATGGAGCTGCTATTGATCGTCCTCATACAGAGACATTGTTTCTGAGTAGCAGATCGCTGTTCACACTGTACGACCTGCTGCCCAGAGACGATGATTGAGGTACTTCCATCAACGATAATTTCACCCAATGAATGAGCGTTTCACTCGTTCATTGGGTGGTCCCCGGCACCTTTACGTGGACCCATTCTTGGGAACACGCATTCGTAGTAACGTTCGTTCCCGATAATCGGCCTGACAATTGTGCTGTGTAAATCCGCCATTAAGGTTTATTTGAGGACAGATATGGCTGGTATAAATACCTTATTTACCTAGGGGTTTCCATACTTATGTTGAGAGTTTTAAAGGGAATCTTTCAGCAGTTTTATGCTGCTAGGTTCAGCGCCTGCCAATGAGTCCCCATATTCATGAGCTCACGGCTCTCCCCGCCCACCTGCCTGTGATTGACAGGTTTCTCCATAGGAATCAGCAGTAGGTGGGCGGGGAGAGCTGTGAGCTCATGAATATGGGGACTCATCAATATGCACTGGAGCTGTTCAGTACCAGATTTTGGCAAATCAGCTGGATCAATTAGAGAAGGGGACTCAGCATTCTGCTAAGGGGATCCGTCGCTTCTTTATGTTGTCCTTAGATAGGACACAGAAAATAATGCACTATAATAATAGGTGCAAACATAACATATGGACTAAGGCTATTTTCACACTAGCGGCAGGGGAGTCCGTCAGGCTGTAGCGGCGGGTGAACAGCCTGTTGGATCCGTCCTGCCGCTAGTTCACATGTGCTCTGGACTGCCGCTCCGTCCCCATTGACTATAATGGGGGCGGGGGCGGAGTTCCGGTGGAAGCACGGCAGCGCACGGCGAGAGGCCGTCGGACTAAAGGTATGACATGCAGTACTTTTAGTCCGGTTGCCTCTTGCTGTGCTCTGCAGAGCTGCCGCCGGAACTCCACTCCATTATAGTCAGTGGGGACGGATCGGCAGTCTGGGGGCACACGTGAACTAGCGGCAGCCTGACGGAACAGCCTGACGGACTCCCCTGCCGCTAGTGTGAAACTAGCCTAACCTCTCACTCTAATGATAAAATCTGAGAATCTTAGCCAACACATTTTGATCAAAACACATCTGTGCCCACCTACCCTTAATTAGGACACCATAAAACTTACTTATAACTATACATCCCTAGGTAATTAGTGGGCAAAAATACTTCTAAGTTGTATCATGGGTACGCAGATGAAGGACTAATTCTAGTAAAGGTTGGGACCGATCCACAGTATATTGTGTAAGGATGTCAGGGGAAAGAAGGATCGGCCTTGTTGGACCTGAACATGTCCAGTCCTTTGTTCTCAGGGGAGATAAGCCCGGCAGCAGCTTACTCCACTTTGCCCATTCAGAGCGCATGTTGGCTCGTTGGCCAATGTCAAAGGTGGATGTCCACCCTTTTGTACCAAGCCATGTGATGATTACATGACCAGGGCAGGTTTGTATATTCTGGAAATAAAAAAGTCAGCTTTTCCACTTGACCTTGACTTTCGTATCCACAGCTCTTAGTTTCCACCCGGGGAGACAATGACAAGGTGCAAATGGAACTAAGCCGCTTACAGTCCGAGAATGACTGTGCCAAGGAAGAAGTGAAAGAAGTTCTGCAGGCTCTGGAGGAGCTGGCTGTAAACTACGACCAAAAATCCCAGGAAGTGGAGGACAAAACTTTGCAGAACCAGATACTTGCTGATGAACTGTCCCAGAAAGTTGTAAGTATCCGCTGCGCTCTGACCACAAGGTGGCGCAAGGACAGCGATGACTATATCCATGTTACCGCAAACTACCGTAGTATATAACTGGTTGAATAGCCATTGATGAAGGTTAGTCGCTGTTTAATAATAGATTTTGATCATTTAATATTTTTCTGTCTTTGATAAGGCCACTCTCCTGTCTCTGGAAAGTGATCTCCATCGCCTGCAGGAGTTTAGCGCCCATCAGCGTAAGAGAATTGCAGAAGTTCTGAATGGCCTCATGAAAGATCTTAGCGAATTCAGTGTCATCGTGGGCAATGGAGAATTTAAGTTGGTGAGTAACCTTGATACACAAAGCATGGATCAGAAGGCACTGGATTATAAATCGGAGTCGTGCGCCCGCTTCTTCTATTTATTGAGTCTTCTTTGCAGCCTGTGGAGATAAGTGGGGCCATAGAGGAAGAGTTTACCGTGGCACGTCTCTATATCAGTAAGATCAAATCTGAGGTGAAGTCAGTGGTGAAACGATGCCGCCAACTGGAGAACCTTCAGGTTGAATGTCACCGTAAGATGGAAGTGACAGGACGTGAGCTGTCCTCCTGCCAGCTGCTGATATCACAGGTATGCCACAGTTTGTGCCTCTCTTCTTGCCTTCGTTCATGAATTATATGTACGTTTTTGTGTTCAAATTTTATTTTTACTTAAAGGGGTTGTCTCACCTCAGACATTGGTGGCATATCTCTAGGATTTGCGACCAATGTAAGATAGATGGGGTTCAACCTCTGGGACTGCACCTATTTCTAGAACAGAGCCCCCAAAGTGAATGAAAGTGCACCGCACATTCATGGCCGCCCTCCATTCATTTCTATGGGTCTACTGAAAATAGCTGAGCACTAGCTCAACTATTTCCGGCAGTCCTATAGAAGGGAATAGAGCAGTTGCCGCGCTTGCGCAGTGTGCTTTCCATACTCGCTCAGCTATTTTTTTGAAACTGCCATAGAAATGAATGGAGAGCACACCGCGCATGCACTTTGGTTCACTTTGGGGACTCTGTTCTAGAGATAGTTGCGAGACCCAGAGGTGACACATCCCAGTGATATGTCACTAATCTGTGAGATGACACGACCCCTTTAAATGGACAATGTGTAATTAAAGGGGTCTTTCATGGCCAGGATGGGAATAACGCAAATAGCTTAGCTTGCTGTGCTGCGCATTTTGCATAGTTCCCAATGACTTTTTTTACAGTTACAGAAACAACATAGCGCTTGTTCGTTTCCATAACTTCTCCTCTCCTGCCTGGCGCTTAAGCTGGGTTCACATCACGTTTTATGCCTCCGTTTGGTACAAAAAGGATACAAAAACTCAGCACACCATGTTCTTGTATCCTGCACAGTCTAGAAAAAAAAATACGTATACCCTTTTTTTACAATGGTAAAAAAAAGTATACTTTTTATTTTTTTTATTTTTTTTACAATGTAACTCTATGGTAAACTGATGCCACTTCATGGCATCAGTGTAAGGCATCCGTTTAACATATACGTTTTTTGCATACGTTAAGCGGATGGGAAAAACGTTATGTGAACTCAGCCTTAGGGCTCATGAACACGAACGTACTTTTTTTCCATGTCCGTTCTGGGTTTTTTGTGGATCATATGCTGAACCATTCATTTCAATGGGTCTGCAAAAAAAACGGAAGTTACTCCGGGTGCATTCCGTTTTCGTATATCCGTTCCGCAAAGGGTTAGAACATGTCCTATTATTGTAATCATTACGGACAAGGATAGGACTGTTCTATTAGGGGTGAGCTGTTCCCTTCCGCAAACTACTTAATGCACACGGACGTCATCTGTATTTTTTGCAGATCCGTTTTTTGCGGACCGCATAATACATACGGTCGTGGGCATGAGCATTTACTGTGAGTTATTCCCATCTCGCCCATGAAAGACTGAGATGGGACAATCCATTTAAAAGGACTTTTCCAAGATCAGTCTAAACGTTCCAGAAGTCATTCCCATGGTGTTTACATGCTTCCCTAAGGAGGATGTTAGTCTCAGCTTTTCCCCAACATTCACTGCACACTATAAACAAGTGAAGAACGCTCCTCCTTCAGACTCCTGCTGGTCACATCCCGCGATCTTGCCTCAGAAACAAAGAATAAACATTCATCCAGCCCATTGCACTGGACAGAGAAAACCGGGCAAGCGCATGTGATGGAACCACGTGGCATGCACGTACCCTGTTACTGTACTGACTGACTGACCAGTTACATCCTGTATACTGGGGAGTTACCAGCAGCTCCTTTATATTGGGATGATCGGTATATGTCACTGCATTGGGAGACAGTACATGAATTATAAGCCTACTCTATCTGACATGTGAGGTCGGGTTCACATCATCGTTTAGTTTTCTGTTCTTCTGATCTTTCAGAAGAACAGAAAAATAAAGAAAAAAACGGATCCTGTATTTTAAGCATCCTTTGGTGCTCATGCACACGGCCGTAGCTTTTTTTGTGGTTTGCTAACTGTAAATCTGCAAAACACGGATACCGGCTGCATGCCTTCCACATTTTGTGGAGCGGAACGTTCAGCCCATAATAGAACTGTCATATGCTTGTCCGTAATGCGGACAAGAATAGGACATGTTCTATGTCTTTGCGGGTGTAACGGAATGGAATCTCCACGTCTTTTGCAACCACTTTGAAGTGAATGGGTCCGACCCGCACAAAGTATGGATCAGCTGCGGAAGAAAATTACGGTTGTGTGCATGAGCTCTTTATGCCCAGTTATACACATTTTGCATCCGTTTTAGCCATTTCCATCCGAGATCCATTATTGTAGACGGGAAAAAAATGTCCTACACTAAGTTCTTTTTTTTTTAACGTCTAAAATTTTGGATCTCAGATGGAAATGGCTAAAACGGATCCAAAATGTGCATAACTGAGCATAACAGATGCTAAGAATACAGGATCCTTTTTTTTTTTCTGGTGGATTCTGGATTTCTGATGGCTCAGAAGAACGGAAAACTAAATGGCGATGTGAACCCGGCCTTAGGATTACTAGCAGAAAAAAAGTTAACTTGAAAAACCCTAAGGACCAAGTTAAAAATGTCCCTGATGTAATGATGTAGTGCTTCATGTGTCAGTCTTGAGAAGTTCCTGGGGTGTTTCATTCATTTCCATTACAGCTTCTGACTTGGCCTTCTCCATTGTTTTGTAGCATGAGGCCAAGATCAGGTCTCTGACTGAATACATGCACAGCGTAGAGCTGAAGAAACGCCAGCTAGAAGAGTCCTACGATACACTGAGCGAGGAGCTGGCCAAGATGCAGGCTCAAGGTACCGGGCAGACATCCTTCTGCATGCCAATGTTATTGGAAGCATGGAAGCAATTTGGAATATACAAAACTGCCACAATTTTACAACATGTTGCTTTTGAACCAGTATATAATTACCGGTGCTATTACACATCAGTATATTCTACACCATGAAAATGATTTAGACTAGAAGGCGCTTTGAAGTTGTTTAGGACCCCACGTTGTAAATGTAGGGAGTGCGGTCCCCTATACCAATGTAAGTGTATGGTGCGATTTTAAAGGGAGGATTTTAACCCGCACCAATTCACTGATAATCCAAACACACTTGTAGGGCTAGCTTAGCTGAATGTAGCTGTTCTTTTCACTTAGTGATCTGTTGCTTCATTCTGGAGAAAAAGTATTTTTAATCCATATGTAAATGAGAATTTAAGCGCACTGAGGGCGGGTCCAAGATCCTCTGTGCATCCTTGCTCCTCCTGCTTCCTCTGTCAGCCCCTCCTTCTTGATTGACAGGCCCATGGGAGATGACTATGCAGGAACCTGGTCTTGTCAATCAAGAAGGCAAAGGAGGGCTGCCAGAGGAAGCAGGAGGAGCAAGGGTGCCCATAGTGCACTTAACTGCTCATCTGCATATGATACAGAAGTCCTTTTTTCTCCAGAATGAAGCAGAGGAACCCTAGGTAAAAGGTCTCATTACATCCAGTTGAGCTAGCCCTACAAGGCATGGTGCCTGGCTTATCAATGAATTTCCTGGTGACTGATTCCCATAAAAGCCCCTGCAATCTATCAGGAGCAGGTCCGATGCCTGGCTATAGGACAGTAATTCCTCAGTAAATAGAGGCAATGTTGCTGCCGCTATAGGATCACTTGATGCCTGCACTGTCCTCTGTAACTGGGGCTCCCGTGGAATCCCTACTTACTGAAGAAAACGTCAAAATAATAAAAAATGTAAATGATGAAACGTGAATGTCCCCCAGAAATGTGTTATCACCCCTGGGAAAAAATATTGGGGGAGATTTCTCAAGCTGGTCGAAAGTAGAACTGGCTTAGTTGCCCATAGCAACCAATCAGATTCCACCTTTCATTTTTGAGAGCTCCTTTGGAAAATGAAAGGTGGAATCTGATTGGTTGCTATGGACAACTAAGCTAGTTTTACTTTACCCCAGTTTGAGAAATCTCCCCCAATGATTTTTTTTGTCATTACAGTAACTACATTATTGTGTGTATTTACATGGCTGCCTGTCTCTGGGTGATGTTATCAAATGGCTGCTTGTCTCTAGTTGATATAGTCATGTTAACACAGTTTTGGTTAAACTGCTATTATGATCCATTATGTTCATATTATCCTCCCGATGACAGATATTGTGGGAAAGAAGTATTGGGCTGTTGGATTGCAACATGCCTGGTCCTTTGTTTTCCCTGGAGATAAGCCACTATCGGAGTTGTGTCATTCCCTTCTCCATACTGAGAACACATGCAGGTTAAGATGAGCGTGTCTGTGTATGGAGAGGTCGGGAGAAATAGCTTTTGGCTGATTGCATCTAAAGTAAATGGCCACTTTAAAGGGGTATTCCCATCTCAGACTTTGATAGCCGATTGCTGGATTATGCCATCAATGTCAGATAGGTGCGGGTCCCACTTTTGGGACCCGCTCCTATCTTCAGAAGGCCTCAAAGTGAAGTAGTGCACACTGCGCATGCACAGATGCACTCCATTTACTCCTATGGAAGGTCCAAAAATAGTTGAGCGAGCACCCTCAGCTGTTGTGAATGGAGACTGCTAGCGCGAGACAACTCTCCGTTCATCTCTGTGGGACTGCTTGTGTGGTGCAGTCTCCTTCACTCCAGGGTCCCTTCTGGAGATGTTTCCAGGTCCGAGAGGTGGGACCTACACCTATATCTGATATTGATAGAATATCCTAGCGATGTACTATCGGTGTCTGAGATGAGACAAAATCCTTTAAGAAAACCCAATTTCACATTTCTAAGGAATGATCGTCACCATTTTTGCCAACTCTGCATTTGTATTCACTGAGGGAAAGAAGATGATCTTGCACTGTACATTATGTACCCGGGGAGGTGGCGTTTCCTGATTCTAATATAATAAACCTGCAGATTATATGGCAGCAGTCGATCATTTTAGCCCTCTTCTCTTTTTACTTTACCCCCAGTACAGGCCAATATGTCATTATTGTCACTGCTCTGCACTGAAATCCTCGGAGACAGTGGGCTGCATGTTCATTTATACTGGTTCAGCCCACAATATGTCTCCCTGCTTTATGTGCATTTGACAAGTGATGGGTAAATGATTCAATCCACTTGTGTGTGGGAGTTTTCTCATCAGTGCTTATCATAGAATGACATATCTGGGGTTATGAATGTGACTGAACACCACGTATAATCAACTCTTTCTCCTTCACTTGGCAGAAAATATGACAGACGTATCAGCAAAGGACAAGGAACAGGATGAGGTGGAAGCCAGTGAGGTGAAGGTCAGCTCATTGGGTTGGGATTTGCCATGTCCTTTTATTTACATAACGGTGTGGATTGGTGCCATCTAAAGGGCACAACCTGGCGCGTGCGGCCAAGCCACTCCAGCAGCCAATAACCATGCGATTTTGTGGTAAATTCGTGCGCCCATTAGTTGCCGTGCCGTGGTCGTGTCTTGGCTGTCAGCCACACCGTTGGGCAGTACCCAAATAACACCAGCCTATTTTCAGTAGGGTGTCTACCATAGAGACACGGCCAAAGGTGGGAGGGTGTCCATGTTGAGAGGGCTCCTGGTACGGAACATCTTCCCTTGCTTGCAGTCATAACAACCACCTTCAGCAACCACTAGATGGAGCTTGATTTGCATATAGTGAAACCTCAAAAGTACACCTTTTTGAGAAGACCACCCACTTATCCACACCAGATTTTCAGTGACAGTTTTTTAGTTCCCCCATATATTATTCATACTGGCCCTCTTTTCGACCCTTTCCCCCCAGAAGACCACTTTTCTTTGCAATTCTGGGTGGTTATCTCATGGTTCAGTACTATCTGTATAGCCCCATATGCACTTACCCCTTCCACCAGAGTCAGTCAACTTCCCTTAGGTATATAATAAAATTAATCAATGCAGAGTTATAGTCCATTACTTATGGCATTTATATTTGTCCATGCTGTCAGTGGGAATGGGGCCTGCTTTGATTTTTCTATGGGTTTGTAGGCCAGCGTCAGGGGTTTTATGTAGACAAAAAGAGGAAGGACCTTTGAGATATATTTAGCGCTTCAGTCTCTTGGCTCTAGAGTGGGAATCCCGTAGGTCAGTCCTCCACCATTCGGCCTTTAATGGTATATCCTAGAACTCCTTGAATTTATTTCCCAACCATTTTTTCCTAATGTCTGCACCATAGTGCTTGTTATCATCTCATAGGCTTTGTGATGTATAGAGTTTGGTTGCTTCTGCGCTGTGTCATATCACATTCAGCTATTATCCTTTGTATTAGAAGGTCCTGGAGATGCAGATGGAAAGCCATCGTGAGGCCCATCACAAGCAGCTGGCTCGTCTCCGGGATGAGATTAATGAGAAACAGAAGATCATTGATGAGCTAAAGGAGTAAGAGAGTGCTCACACGCTGACCATTTGTTCCATAAGAAACACACATTTGTCCTGAGCTGAGCCGCAGAAAACCAATGCAGCCACTACACGGTGGACGGACCTTTCTGCTTCCACCTCTTTTCACTGTGCGGGGCATTTGTCAATGTATTTACTTCACTATTGTCGCAAGTTATGGTGCAGGCCATATTTGAACTCTAAGGCTACATGCACACGACCGTTGTTTGATTCCGTGTCCGTTGCTCCGTTTTTCGTGATTTTCTGCGGACCCATTGGTTTTCAATGGGTCCGTGGAAACCTCGGCAAATGCACCGTTTGTCCTCCGCGTCCGTGGTCCGTGATTCCAGTCCGTCAAAAAAATATAACCTGTCCTATTCTTGTCCGTGAAAAACGGTTCACGGACCCATTCAAGTCAATGGGTCCGTGAAAAATGCGGATGGCCATCCGTGTGTCATCCGCGTTCCGTGTCCGTTTTTTTTGCGGATCCCTTGGCAGGCACTTGGGAAACATTGTCAGCCTGTCTTTTGGTAAAATCTTTTGGGTCATGTCCGCTAAAAAAAACGGAAGACACACGGAAACACAACGGAAGGCAAAAACAGACACGGATCACTGAACAACGGAACCCCTTTTTGAGGACAGCATAAAAAAACGGTCGTGTGCATGAGGCCTAATTTGTGCCTTTTTCAGCTTTTCGACACTTTTCTAAAGTGGTGCTAAAAGGGGCAGGGTTTAGTAGATGTGACGGAGCCTATAGCCGCCCGCCAGATTTACCATAACTTTATACTGGAGTAATGTAGAAATGATGTTCCCGGACAACTCTGTTAATGCTTCAAGTGGTTTATTGAGACTTGACACAGAACATGCGGTTATAACAGTTTCGCATGTAAGGACGTTTCGGCTCACGGCCTTCTTCAGGAAACTGGATGAGCCGCACTGTGTCTCCTGTAAAGTGCCTGTTCGGCTAGCTGGTATGGGCTCTGTGGCCCGTGGGCGGGTGTGTGGTAAGTGGCCAATATGCCTGGGGTGTATGCCGTCGTTAGGCATATTGGCCACTTACCACACACCCGTCCACGGGCCACAGAGCCCATACCAGCTAGCCGAACAGGCACTTTACAGGAGACACAGTGCGGCTCATCCAGTTTCCTGAAGAAGGCCGTGAGCCGAAACGTCCTTACATGTGAAACTGTTATAACCGCATGTTCTGTGTCAAGTCTCAATAAACCACTTGAAGCATTAACAGAGTTGTCCGGGAACATCATTTCTACATGTATATACTGGCTGGGAACCATTTCCTGTGACCAACTCGATCAATAGGAGTGTTACCCAACGGCCACTATATTTATACTGGAGTAAGTTATAGCTTGCTGGCGTAGATTTGAATTTCTGGCGCTAGAGATGTGCCTAATTTATTAAGAGCCATGTGCCTCTTAATAAATTAGGAGCATCTTACTCCCGTGCAGGGGGATCAAGACTAGTGCATGGAAATGTCCCCTGTGTTTTTTTCTGGTGACAGCTGAGCTTATCATTAAGGATGCCCCACCGATCTAATAATAATGACCTTTCCTGAGAATAGAGAACCCCTTTAAAGGGGTTGTCCAATAAATACACCCTTGTCTATATTCCCTATTGGAAAAAGAAGCCATAGGAGCGCCTTCGGACCACTTTTCAGTGGCCAAAGTAGCTGATTTGAGTGCTACTTCAACCTGCTCTGTCTCATTGAAGGGTTTATCCGAGATGCCTCGTGATCCTGTGTGGCCACAACAGGGAACATGTGCCATGCCCTGGGCACATGATCCCAACCTGGATCTAGAACCTGCAGCACATGTGCTTTGGTGAGAGAATCAGACTCACGCTTGCGCTGCAGGTTGTAATTCCAGGCTGGGATCACATGCCCAATGTACCCATGTGATCTCGAAAGTGGCTGCCGTACAGGATCGCGGCACATTTCGGATAACACCTTTAATTTATTAAAGACGGAAGGCCTCGTTCACATTTCTGTATCTGATCTCCGTGGAAAAATAGATCCCTGTTTTATTTGTAAAGATGTTAGTGAATTAACCAATGTTTGGTCCGTGTGTTTTCATTCTTTGTCATCCATATTCCACGGACAATGCTTCGTTGAAAATTAATTTTCAGAGCATCTCCTACCAGTGGTCAGTCAAAAACAGACCAAACACGAATGCCATCCGTGTTGTGTCAGTGATTTTTCACAGAACCATAGATTTCAATTGGGATGTTTTGTAGCTTCAGTCAGTGAAAAACTACCAATGTGTGAACAAAGACATTAAAATAAATGGGTACATTTTCTGTCTGTGAAAAAAGCGGATAGCACACGTGGGTGAGAAATGTAAACGAGGCCTAAGCAGCCATGTGTGCCTCCTTTTTGTCTGGATATAGTATGGAAAACACGAATGCTGGCCATGTGCGATCCATTCCTCAGTAGAGCAGTCCTATCCTTGTCCGTGATACGTACAAGAATAAGACATTTTGGAGCTTTTTCTGGACAGTGTACGTTTTGCGGTCCACAAATTGTGGATCTCCAAAACACAATGCTGGCCATGTCCAAATGCGGCTCAGATGTGGACCCAAACCACGGTTGTGTGCATGAGGCTTTAATATGATTATTTATTTGAAAATTAGTAAGTTTTCCCAAGTAGCAAAATTTTAAGCCAACCTCCTGTGCCGACTGAAGTCAGGTGCTGTTTTTGAGATCAGAAGGACGAGGCAATTAATGTATATAAAATGATTCTCGTAATTAAGAGGCCCACAAATCTCTTCATTTGCATGTTCCAATTTAGTCTTTTATGGGATGATTTGGTAGTTTCCTGAATTATGGTCACCACAAATATGAGGAATATCCATTTTGTTTCTGGCAGAACACGGCTTAGGCCTTATTCACACGTCCGTAGTGTTTATGGATCCGCAAATTGTGGATCCATAAACACATCCGGCCGGCAGCCCCATAGAAATGTCTATTCTTGTCCGCAATTGCGGGCAAGAATAGGACATGCTCTACTTTTTTGCGGGGCTGCGGCCGTAAGTTCGGCGGCGCGCTCCGTAAAAACTGATGTGGAGAGCACAGTGTGTGCTCTTCGCATCGTTCCGTGCCCCATTCACAGTCAATGGGTCCGCATATATTCCGCAGAATTGTGGAATACATGCGGACATATATGCGGACGTGTGAATAAGGCTTTAATGTCTGATCAGCATTAATCCTTTCTCCCTTTCTTGAAGTCTGAACCAGAAGCTGCAGCTGGAGCTTGAGAAGTTGAGAGCTGATTATGAGAAGCTGAAGAGTGAGGAACACGAGAAGAGCCACAAACTGCAGGAGCTGACGTGAGTGTCCATGGAAGCATAACTGCTGTATGTTGTTTTCACACATAGGTTTTTGGCGTATTTTAGTGGCTTTTTCACAGTTTTTTTTAAGAGATGCAGTCCAAACATGATTTTTATTCTTTACTTCCATTGTGTTTCATGGTCCATGGCATTCTTTTGAAAATGACACCATGTTTTTGGCTAATTTTCAGTTTTTTTTTTGTTTTTTTTTGTCATACACATCCATTGGTCTTTGCCCCTGCTTCAAAAAGCAAATTTCTCAATGTGTGTTTTGTTTTTTGTGGTGTTTTTAATTATTATTATTTTTTTTAGAAAGATCTATAGGTGTCATGGGGGAGTGCATACTTTCCTCTTTAAAAATATCTAGCTTGCAAAAAATGCCACTAATGCATGTTCTAAAACGCACGGGGGATGTTTATCAAAATGGGTGCGATGAAAAACTGACTTAGTTGCCCAACACAACCAATCAGATTCCAGCTTTTATTTCTCTAAGCTCCTTTAGAAAATAAAAAGATCAACCCAACTGGCTGCTGTGGGCAACTTTGCACTACTTTTGATAAATCTCCCCCACTATATGTAGAAAAATGCCAAAATACACCTAAATATCACCACAAAAACACGTAACATTAATAAAAGCAGGCTACCATTTTTTTTAATAGCTTTTTTCGGCAAAAAAAAAAAAGAAAAATGCCAACAAAAATTGTGTAAAGGAAATCTTATCGGGGTATTCCAAAATTTTACTATTGATGGCCTATCATCAGGATGGATCATAGATATCTGATGGCAGAGGTCTGATACCCAACACCCCTGCAGATCAGCTGTTCCTGAGTAGCTCTTACGCGGGAACTACACATCCCCGTGCACTGTGTAGTGGATGAAGCTGGCAGCCGCAACACTGCTCCCATTGAGGTGAAAAGACGGAGCTGTGTCGTTTCCATGCCGGAGCTGATTGGTGGGGGCCCGGGGTGGCTAATCAGATATTAATTGCCTATCCAGAGAATAGGTCTTCAGTATTAAAATCATGGAATATCCGTTTAACGATCAAATGTGCATATACCTGCAATACTGAAATATTAACAGTATGTGTTTACTTATTTTATTTGTTGTTTTTATTTATTTTTTTTGAGTTATTAACTCGCTTTAATTTTTTTAAATCAGATTTCTGTACGAGAAGCACGAACAGTCCAAACAGGACCTCAAAGGGCTCGAGGAGACTGTTGTAAGTAGACCTCTTATAGGTTAGCGAATTTCACTGCCCTAGTAAATCTCATTAATATCTTTTACTGAACTTATATCTGTAACAATTTTATAAGGCTCGTGAACTCCAGACCCTCCACAATCTTCGGAAGCTTTTTGTTCAAGACGTCACATCTCGAGTCAAGAAAGTAAGTAGATTACTTATTATCTACTGTAGCTAGGGGGCTTTATAGAAAAAAAAGAATTCATTCACAATGGGCCTTTTCAGTACAAAAATGTTTAGTCTCCTGCTACTTTAAATAGGTTGTTCCATTAGGGCCATATCTCTAGCACACTGCTGCAATTCCCTGCACAGCCAGGTGGCCGCCAGCACAGCGAGCTTCTGAGGAACCGGTTGAGAGGATGAGAGTGGTAGTAGCCTTGATGAGGTGTTGTGTCACAGTGTACTCACTCAGGCTGTTTCTCCCTGGGATTGGTGCAGTAAAAGATCGCTTGACGAATCGGGCCAACAGTAAAAGTATGACAGTCTTTCTTTACTTAGTGCAAAATATAACTTATGGTACATCTAGCAGTAGTAGGTGCAAAGTGCAGTTTCAGTCACCAGGTGATGAGGAATGGTGGCTGTTTAGGTGCCAATTAAATGGCACTTGCAGGCACTTGTGGATATAGCTTTCCACGATATGGTACAGGCCTGGCGTTTGACTAGCCTGGAAGAGATCTTAGTTATGGGTGCCTGAGATGTTGTCCCTCACCTGCAGCAGAATCTGTAAAGCTGTGATTTTTCTGATCACTCTGATGTTTAGGCACACTGAAGCTTTTTTGGGCGCAGCATTCTCAATTTCAACAATTTTACTGGAATGGTAGTCTCACAGGAGCTCTCATTAAGTTCCCTAAGAGTAGGAGCTCTGGCATGGGCTTCCTTTCTCCTTGCTTTATCACTGGAACTCCCCCTCTTGCAGGAAGTAGGAACAACCGACTCCTTCCAAGAGGGGCGATACAGGGTGGTTAGCCCTGTTCCTGTCAACCATACCTCATTCGCTGGAATAGACAGAAAAATAATATGACATTACAATACACATAAAACAATTGCAGATACCCCTAGGTCTAGGTCCTGCACCAGCAGACTCACATTGATCTTAAAGTGATGGTATATGAAGGCACTTCTATGATTGTGTTAAATGTTCTTCTGCTGATAGATATTAATGGAGATGATGCCACACATGCATCTCCTATAAGACTAAGTAGGCAGAAGAGAAAAAAATTCAGACTGTAGGATCTCTTCTTTGTGACAGCCACATCACATGGTGTAAATAAGGACATCTATTTCAGTATACTAGTATTCTTTCCTCATGTACTGTATCTTCTATTATGCTACCAATCTGTCTGTGTAGAGTGCTGAAATGGAACCCGAGGATAGTGGGGGGATTCATTCCCAGAAACAGAAGATTTCCTTTCTTGAGAACAACCTGGAGCAACTTACAAAGGTTCACAAACAGGTAGGTGTCTCAGCTATTCTGTACGTGAGTGAGCTGAAAACAAAGAGAAGCTGGAAATTGAAAAAAAAAAAGTATATTTGTCGTTCACGAACCCAACACTTCATATCATTATGTGTGTAAACTGTATTGAGGTATGACATGAAGAGTATGTGCTGCCTGCGTCTGCTTCATTGTGCGGCATGAAGACGTGACATTGGTGCTAATGCTTGGCCTGCGGAGGTAGAGCACTGCTTCTCAGCGCATGTCTGTATTCTGAGATCATTTTGTTTTTTCTTTGTCACAAAATGAAGTCTCCATACACCATTGAATACACCCACTATATGACCCATCATGGAACAAAGCCTTGCTGATGTCTGTTTAGGGCATTTAACCTATACAAATATCTGAATACCGAAGCAAGTAATGGATGAGGGGGCCTATTTTTTAGGCTATGTCTGGAACTTGGCCGCCATCAAACTGCCATATTGGATCAAGGGCAAATTTTTCCAATGGGAAGGGGCTCATGTAGCATATCAAGGAAGACCAGCATTTTCTCAGAAATCAATTGCCATAATCAGATTGGCAATATCTCTTGTGGTTCAAAAGTTATCAATACAACTGGGAACATTCCCTGTGATGCACAGCTATTTGACGTGTTTAGTGTGTTGTTTCTGGTGCTGTTGATAACTTTTGAACTACAAGACATATTGCAAATCTGATTGTGACAATCGATTTCTGAGAAAATCCTGGTCTTATTTGATACGCTACATGACCCCTTTCCTGGGGTGTTCAGATATTTAATTTTCCCTTCAGCTTCTGAAATAAACGAATGTCCTGTGACTTTTCATTCACCCTGTATATCACTCACTAATATACCAAAAATAATTCCTCGACACTCCCAAGAAGAAACTGAATAGTAGTGTCTTTTATTCACCAGTGCAACTTTTCAGTTGAGGACGGAAATGTAAAAATAAGAGGACGGAAATGTCGCTCCGGTGAATTAAAGATACTACTACTGAGTTTCTTCTTGGGAGAGCCGTAAAATTCTTTTTATTATTTCTTTGGAGGTTACCTGATCACATCCACAGGCACACCTATCTTATTTTTCTAAAAGTGCTGCTCTTCATTTTTTTCTTCACTTACTAAGGCCCCTTTCACATATGCGTTTTTCCTTTCCGTCCTAGAGTTCCGTCTTTGAGGCTCTAGGACGGAAAGATACTGATCAGGATTTCCCTAATGCATTCTGAATGGAGAGCATTCCGTTCAGGATGCATCAGGATGTCTTCCGTTCAGTACGTGAACGTTTTTTGGACGTTGACAAAACCGCAGCATGCTGCGGATTTGTCTACGTCCAAAAATCCAGAAGACATGCCGTAACGCCGGATCTGGAATTAATGCCCATTGAAGAGCATTAATCCGGATCCGGCATTAAGCTAAACGTCATTTTGGCACATCGCCGGATCCGACGTTTAGCTTTTTCTCAATGGTTACCATGGCAGCCAGGACGCTAAAGTCCCGGCTGCCATGATAAAGTGTAGTGGGGAGCGGGGGAGCAGTATACTTACCATCCGTGCGGCTCCCGGGGCGCTCCAGAGTGACGTCAGGGCGCTCCATGCGCATGGATCACGTGATCCATGCGCATGGGGCGTTCTGACGTCACTCTGGAGCGCCCCGGGAGCCGCACAGACTGTAAGTATACTGTTCCCCCGCTCCCCACTACTACTATGGCAACCAGGACTTTAATAGTGTCCTGGCTGCCACAGTAACCTCAAAGCATTTCGAAGACTGATCAGTCTTCTAATGCTTTCAGGCGACTTGCGTTCTGACGGATCCGGCGGGACGGAAGTGCCTGCCAGATCCTCAGAACGCAAGTGTGAAAGAGGCCTAATAAAGTCTTTATTGATATTTTGTGTAGTTTGCTATATTTAATGAGCCATATTAATCTGTTCGGCAGATCTTCTTTGCTGTCCACATAGAGGTCCTGTCCATAAGATGGCTGCTGACGGAGAGTCATGTGATCAGATGCTTCACACCTTATCCATTCAAACACACTGCACCTGCTGTGTATTTGAATGGTGTAGACTGAGTGATTTTCTGGTGACACGACCCTCTATCAGCAGCTATTTTATGGACAGGACCTCTTCGTGGATAGCACAGACTTGGCCAACAGGGGGCATACCTTATGAAATACAGAAAATGGTACAGAATGTCAGCAAAGACTATATTAGTAAGTGCCAAACACAAGGGGGGGTGTTCAGTCAGCACTCCCTGTATGCAGGTGCACGTAGCTATGGCAACTATACATACAAACACAGAAATGCACAGCACTCTGCAACAAGAGCTCTGCCCAAGATGGGAGCAATAAGAGGACATTAGTGATATCGTATGCAAACAGTGGAGACATTGGTTTACATTTTGATCAAAAGGTAGTAAGCCCACTTACCCCGACACGGTTGTCTCCTAGAGTGGGTACTAACGCTAAATCTGACCTGCTATGGGCCATGACAGCCACATAAAATCCTCCTAACGCTAAGTCCTACCTGTTATGGGCCACGACAGCCACACAAAATCCAGGGAGTGTGGGCCCAGCATGCATGCTGGGACAAACCGTACTCATTAACCCCTTCTGGTGCTGTAACAGCCTCCATTAGATCCAGGGATGCAGGTACCAACATGCATGCCGAGCCCAATGTGCACTCCTCCTGGAGCCAGATGGCTACTAGCAGGCAATGTGAGTACACATTCAGCTTTATACTCACTCTGATTAAAAACCAGCATCTAGGGCAGAAACACTAGTCAGGTGTGCACGACTGAAGTGGAGGTCGCCACACCTCCAACTCATATTAAACAGAAACAAACACAAGGGGGGGTGTTCAGTCAGCACTCCTTGTACTCCCTGCACTCCGGTGTGGCGACCTCCACTTCAGTCGTGCACACCTGACTAGTGTTTCTGCCCTAGATGCTGGTTTTTAATCAGAGTGAGTATAAAGCTGAATGTGTACTCACATTGCCTGCTAGTAGCCATCTGGCTCCAGGAGGAGTGCACATTGGGCTCGGCATGCATGTTGGTACCTGCATCCCTGGATCTAATGGAGGCTGTTACAGCACCAGAAGGGGTTAATGAGTACGGTTTGTCCCAGCATGCATGCTGGGCCCACACTCCCTGGATTTTGTGTGGCTGTTGTGGCCCATAACAGGTAGGACTTAGCGTTAGGAGGATTTTATGTGGCTGTCATGGCCCATAGCAGGTCAGATTTAGCGTTAGTACCCACTCTAGGAGACAACCGTGTCGGGGTGAGTGGGCTTACTACCTTTTGATCAAAATGTAAACCAATGTCTCCACTGTTTGCATACGATATCACTAATGTCCTCTTATTGCTCCCATCTTGGGCAGAGCTCTTGTTGCAGAGTGCTGTGCATTTCTGTGTTTGTATATATTAGTAAGTGCCATTTTACAAACACATTGATCAACAGTAACCAGAAAGTGGCCAACCCCTTTAAGGTTATCACAAGAAAAGGATGTATAGAGCTCTTTCTATCCCACGCACGAAACATCATGGGCAATAGCAATTCCAGTTATTTCTGAAGTTAAAAATACGATATATGACCCATTTCAAAGCTTCAACTAGAACAAAAAAAAGAGAGAAACCAAGATTGTGGTCTCGACCCCTACTATCCAGCCGGGAACAATAAAGGTGTAGTTAGCTACACCCAAAGCAATGGACGCAAACATCAAATAAACCCCGGAAACACATGTCAGTTACGACTTGAAACCAGCCAACGCTCATCAGGAGTATATGAAAAGTCATTGACATAAAAGGCACACTAAATATCCACGAGGTGAATTATTCCATGGCGACCAAGAGAATCGACCAGATATTCCCTGATGTAGATACACAAGTTGTTGAAAGGGGAAGGGAGCTGTTCACGTTGTGAAGCCACTGAACATAATTTGGTATATCATCGTTCATCCAATGATGAGAAATGAGTTTTCTGACAGGAAAAAAACATCTCCTGCATCAATTGGGCGTGAGAGGAGGGCAACTGCAGTGAACCTAAAAGTCAACTCCAGTTTCTGGAGTCATGGGGACAGGAAGCCCCATAAGGTCATTCAAAAATGAGCCCAATATCCCTAATTATGTATGGACACTGCCGTATTACATGATGCAAAGTGTCTGGCTCCGTTTTACACTTGGGACAAATGTCTGGTCTACTGGGGCAATATTTAGCGGGCCACTGCTGTTTTAACGCCGCTTTGGTCCCTACTGTTCTTTACATACTGGTCCCAGTTCAACATGCCCAGAAAGGTCCACTCAGCCAGTCACAGGCCGTAGCTGTGACCCACTTTTATAAGACAGTGGCGCTTTAAGTGCAGGCATGTATAAGATGCTTATGATCAGTTAAGAGAGCGGGCACAATTCTTGTGGGCGGCACTTAAAGGGGTTAGTTTCAAATTTCCTTCATGCCAATAAATGTTATAAACTAAAAAATTCTTGAGACGTTACCACAGAATCCAATCACAGTCTTCAATGGTATATGGCATGAGACTGCTGAGGATTGTGATTAGCTGTATCGGGGTGCCATATACCTCTGCGTCATCGTTGCCTTGTATACAACCAGGAGGAGGACTGGAGCTGTTACACTGAGAACGTTGCTGGAGAAACAGGTGAGTATAGTTATGTTATTTTATAATATTTCGTGGCATTGGGCAGATTTGGAAATAACTCGGACAACCCCTTTAAAGGGGATCTGCTCCTTAAGGGCTTATGCACATGGCCGTAGCCTCTTTTGCAGTGTGCAAAACACGGATATCCGCCGCGTGTGTTCCACATTTTGGAGAACAAAACGTCCTGTCTTCTATAGACCTATCCTGTCTTTGTCCGTAAAATGGACAAGAATCGGACGTGATCTATTTTTTTTTTTTTGCAGGGCTGCGGAAGGAACATACGGATGCGGACAGCACGTGGAGTGCTGTCCACATATCTTGTGGCCCCATTGAAGTGAATGGGTCCGCATCCGATCCCGCAAAAAATGCAAATCATGTGGACAAAAACAATGGCCACGTGCATAAGCCCTAAAGGGGTATTCTGGTAATTTCAAGTTATGCCCGGTTCACAGAATAGGGGATAAATATTAGATCGGTGGAAGCCCCTGCTGAAGGTCCTCCACCGATCTTGACAACAGAGTCCCAGTACCCCACAGGGCCCTCGAAATGAATGGAGCAGCCAGTCATGCACACATACTGCTGCTTCATTCATCTCTGTGGGGCTGCCGAGTGCAGTGCTTGGCTATTTCCTTCAGGTCCCTTATTGATGAATGGATCAGCAGTGCACATACTTGATTTGCTGGTGTTTTCATTTCAGAGAGCCCTTAAGGGGTACAGGGCCCCCATTCTCGGGATCGGTAGGGGTCCAAGTTGTAGTGCCTTCACTGATCTAATAGTTATCCTCTATCCTGTTGAAAGGTAATAACATGAAATTGCCTGAATACCCCTCTAAGGAGAAGATCCCTGTCGGTCAGCTACTTGCCTCTAAACAGGGATACTCTACGTTCATGTGTAGCCTGCTGTCCTAACTGCTCACTGGTAGAGTTGAGCGAACCTTTTGGCAGGTTCGGGGTTTAAGTGAATTACATAATGGATTCCGTTCTAACGGAATCCATCACGTAATTCAATGCCGCATAGTACAAATGAATGGCCAGCCCAGAGTATTCCGTTCTGCTGGCCGTACACTTGTATTATGATGGCATGCAAAACGGAACGCCTCTAAAGGCATTCCATTTGGCATGCCGGCATTGAATTACATTATGGATTCCACTATATTCATATAGCACCGATACATAGTGTAGGCCTGTATGCACCGTGACGTGTTTAAAGGGTTTGTTCCACCTTTAAGGTTTTATTTGTATGTGTGGTGTTCTGTCATGGGATTTATTCAGCCTTATTTCTCTAGTTATTATCATTTTGGTGTTTTGTAGCTTATTTGGTTAAACTAAAATTAAGCATACAAACTTTTGGAAGCATACTTTAAAAACTGTGTTTGGGGTTGACCAAAGTTAAACAGATCTGATATTTTCCAGAATCAGCGACACTTTTATCCATGGGTAGTGTCTGCCAGACACAGAAAAAAAGCCTGGAAACTACTTTAGGTGCTGATAAATATATACACTGGCATGCAAAGTTTGGGCACCCCTGATCACAATTACTGTTACTGTGAACATGTGAACAGTTAAAGGGGTATTCCCATCTGAGACAATGGGGGCATATCACTAGCATATGCCCCCATTGTCTGATAGGTGCCGGTCCCACCTCTGGGACCCGCACCTATACCGAGAACTGAGCGGGGAAGGTGGTGGCCAGCCACCACCAAGCACACTCCCCGTGGTAATGAATGGGAGCACACCGCACTTGTCCGGCCACTGCTCACATTAATTTCTATGGGGCCGACAAAAATAGCCGAGCCGCACCTATCAGACAATGGGGGCATAGCGATATACCCCCACTGTCTGAGATGGGAGAACCCTTTTAACCAAGTTGAAGATGAAATGATCTCCAAAAGGCATAAAGTTAAAGATGACGCATTCCCTTTGTATTTTAAGCAAAAATATTTTTTTTATTTTTATATTTTACATTTTTAAAATAACAAAAAAGGAAAAGGGCTGGAAGCAAAATTTTAGGCACCCTGCATGGTTAGTACCTAGTAGCAACCCATTTAGCTAGTATTACAGCTTGTAAACGCTTTTTGTAGCCAGCCAAGGGTCCTTCAATTCTTGTTTGAGGGATTTACTTCCATTCTTCTTTGCAAAAGTCTTTCAGTTCTGTGAGATTCCTGGGCAATCTTGCATGCACTGCTCTTTTGTGGTCTATCCACAGATTTTCAATGATGTTCAGATCAGGGGACTGTGAGGACCATCGTAAAACCTTCAGCTTGTGCCTTTTGAGGTAGTCTATTATAGACTTTGAGGTCTGTTTAGGATTAATATATATTTGTAGAAGCCTCTTTTCAACTTCAGTTTTTTTACAGTTGCTGTTATGTTTGCTTCCAGAGTTTGCTGGAATTTCATTGAGTTCATTCTTCTACCCGAGAAATGTTCCCTGGTCCATTGGCTGCAACCCAACCCCAAAGCATGATTGAGTCACCCCCATGCTTAATGGTTGGAAAGGTGTTCTTTTCATGAAATTCTGTGCCCTCCAAACATACCTTTTCTCATTGTGGCCAAAGAGTTCTATTTTAACCTCATCGGGCCACATGACTTGTTTCCAAAATGCATCAGGCTTCTTTAGGTGTTCTTTTGCAAACTTTTGCCGCTGAATTTTTTGGTAAGGACAAAGGAAAGGATTTCTTCTATGAAGGCCATATTTGTGCAGGTGTCGCTGAAAAGTAGAACATTGTACCACAACTCCAGATTCTGCTAAATCTTCCTGAAGGTCTTTTGCTGTCAAGCAGGGGTTCTGATTGACTTTTCTAGCAATCCTACAAGCATCTGTCTGTGAATTTTTTCTTCGTCTTCCAAACCTTCCACTGTTCTTGTTAAAGGGGTTGTCCGGGTTCAGAGCTGAACCCAGACATATACCCTTCTTCCCCTACTCAGCCCCTCTGACATGAGCATCAGAGCATTTAATTCTCTGATGCTCTCCCTTGCCCTGCGCTGAATTGCACAGGGAAAGGGCTTTTTCTGCAGATCCGGTGACGCATCGGGTCTCTGCTTGGCGGATGCTTCCGTCTAGCAGTGAGCCCGGTGACTTCACCAGCACTAATGGGTGGGCTGTAGCGCTGCCCTAGCCTGTAAAACAGCTAGGGCAGTGCTAAAGCCTGTCCATTAGTGTCGGTGATGTCACCGGGAACAATGCTAGGTGAAAGCTTCCGCCCAGCAGTGTAAAACTAAACTAAAAAAAAAAGCCCTTGCTGAATGCGATACACTACAGGGCAAGGGAGAGCATCGGAGAATGAAATGCTCTGATGCTCATGTCAGGGGGACTATGTGGGGGAAGAAGGGGATATGTCCAGATTCAACTCTGAACCCAGACAACCCCTTTAACTGCTATTTCCTAATTACATTTCAAAGTGAGTAAATGGCACCCTAAAACTACCTCAAAAGATGCAAGTGGTGGGGAACAAATAAGTATGCTTCCCTTTGCAGATTTGCCCATGATAGGGGAGTGGTTGCCCCCTCCCTTCCCCCCCAAAAAAGGTGGTTAACCCCTTTAACAAGAAACTGGTCTCCTCCATTTCCAAACAGGAGCATGGACCACTTTGGGTAGGTAATTTGCTTATCTGCTTCCAAAGGTATCAGCTAGCTAGAGGGCACATAGACAGTCCAAAAGAATCTGCTATGTTGCTCATGAAAATTATTACAGGACAGACACCATCAGGGACGGATTGGCCATAGACCTTACAGGGAAATTTACCGGTGGGCTGATGCTCAGGGGACCACCCAAGCCTCCCTCTATGCCGCTGGTCAGGTACATAATGACCTCTCAGTGGTAATTAATGCTGTGAGAATCAAGTACTCATGTACCCAGCCAGTCACCACACAAATCCTCCTGAATTACACTGCTGTGGCCACATCTCATCTCCTGAGCCCCCCCGCTCCATATCTTAATCAGAGGCAACTGGAGGAGGAGAACAGAAAATGGCAGCTTTTGATGGCCACCACAGAGGACAGCTTTTGGGGCAATATATTGTGCTGCACTGTGGTTTATGGTATTTTGTGTTATGGTATTGCTGAACCCTCCTACTTATGTTTCCCCACCTCTTGTCAATTTAGACACTCCTACAACATGGGGCCACATTTAGGGCCACTTTAAGTTCCCAATCCACCCCTGGACACCATATTTGCACTGTGCAGTTAATTGACTGGAAAATTTCTTCAAGGCTCCTTGGCTCTTATATGTACACATGCTTGATCGTAATTCTATTTACAGTATTACACAATCTTCTTTGCATATCCGGTTTTCAGATAGTGTTTGCCATAGAACAGGTGTTACAGTATGTGTTGTCAGTGCTTCGATACCTATTGAGAGGTCCAGTCAAAGACTTTTAGGACCTTTGTTAGACCTCCTGCACATGACCGTATTTTTCATCTTTATGCTATATGCATTTTTTCTGGATAGCACACGGACCCATACATTTCTTTGGAGCATGCACACGTCCGTATTTTTCAACAAATGATAGAATGTCCTATTTTGGTCCTCATTGTGGACAAGAATAGCCACTTCTATTGATGTGAGTGATAAAAATACAAAGTGCACATTGAAGGTATCTGTATTTTGCAGACCAAAATACGGACACGGCCATGTGCATGAGGCCTAAACATAATATTCTGTAGAATCGGGATAAAAGCCTGCGACATCTTTTCTTTTTTGCTTAATAGACTTCCTGGACCTGTTCCAGGTGCCAGCTCCATATAAACTCAATTAGGAATTGAAATGATATTGCTATATTTAGTCAGCATTCTCAGCAACGGTATCTGTCTTCATTATAAGTGCATTATCACCCCGCATCCATTATTTCTATTTGTTCCACATTCTGCTTTTTTCAGTTTGCACGCTCACTCTATATAGGAATAAGCATTCTCTTTTCAATGACTCCCATTTGTATCCCCCATTCCCTCCCTGCTGCCTTCCATTTAGCTGGATGACTGGGTTTCCAAGGTACTGAAAGATATTAAAAGAGATGTTTGCCTAATTCCAGGTCCGCTGGCCTCTATCATCCCAGATTTTATGCTTACAACCATTCATCCATTTTCCCGGTCTCTAATGGAATGATTAAATCTTGATGTATTCAGCTGACATGGAGTTAGAGGAGCAGCTCTGACATGAATCATCACATGTGGTGTTAGTAAATGGGGCTTGCGGGGCTCAGCACGCCGTTCCACACCCTCCACCCTCCGGTTTTGGATTATAAAGGAATAATAGATTTTCCTTGTTTGCATCTCTTCAGAGCTCATGCATATGGCAATGCACACAAGAAGTGGTACAAGTTCCCTTTTGTAGAGAACCATGAGTATCATATATTTGTCAGCAGATTCTACCTATTAAGTAATATGGTAAAAATAAGTTACATTGCAGAAACCATATCCTGGTTTCTGATCGCTTTGCCACAGCAGCATTGTAAATAGTGAGTTTTAACTTGAATTCAAAGATTCAAGAATAAATAGGCTTACACATGCTAAATGAATACATTTATTTACTAAATGCGATAAAAAAGTATATGCATACCTACAAACAAATTACATTCAGAAATAACAATCACCTGGCTGGCAAAAACAATGGGGGAGCCACCAACATGTTCTCTGGAACATGGCCGATGCCCCATGGCAATAGAAGAGAAAAATAGTCAGCCACAACATTCTGCCTGAATGATGTCCTCATGGGAGCTGAGTTCTTTGTCTTGTGCACTGAAGTTTTCTAACTTAATGACCTCTTCTACTCCGGATGTCCAGTGTGCAGTAGGCATGTCCTGAGCTATCTAATCAATCAGAAATGCAGCCTTTACAGAACAAAATGGGTCTTGTATACATTGTACTAACTAAGTCACTACATTAGAACTAATATAGTAACATTAAAGGGTAAATGAAAAAATATTAATGATTAAAGGGAAAGAACCAATAAGAATAATTAAAAAATACACTCCTAACACATGAGCGAAAACGCTTAGAATGGCTCGTAGCATGTGTGAACATAGCTTAATGCACCATACAGTATAACAATGCTGCCGTACTGAAGCCTTTGTTGAAAATTCTGCATGGTTCATGTCCTACATGGTTCATGAACCACAGAAGCTGCAAAATCTTTCAAATACTATATATAAGAAACTGCATATGAAATATATTTTATACTGCACACAAGGGCTGATGCTTATCCCTAATACGGCACCCATAGACTACCATGCGCCTCTACTGTACCTCTGTTTGTCTGCAACTTTACTATTAATTTTATATGACTCCATTACAAAAAAAAAACAGAACATTCTCCATCGCATGTTGTATCGGAGGCCTGCAGAGGAGCCATCCTGCAACACACAGACACATGTACAAAACTACGTGGATCCCGTGTATTGTTGAAGATCATAAAAAAATTAGCTACTGGGGTGATGTACATTTTATGTGACGTGAACATGTAAAAGTTTTGCCATGCAATTAAAGTGGTTTTCTGGGAGTAGCGTATTCATTACCCATCTTCAGGATCGGTCATCAATATCTGATCAGTGAGGGTCCAACACCTGGTCTCCTCACGGCATACCAAGCACAGTTGTATAGTGGCTGCACTTGGAATTAAAGCACAGGCCTGTTCACTTGAAAAGGACTGAGCTGCAATTAGGCCATGTGACCAATAAACGTGACATCACTGGCCTGGGAAATGGCTTCAGTGCTTAAACGAGTGCCACTGTCTCTTCAAATTGCTGATTTAGGGGGTGCCGTGAGTCAGACCACCACCAATCAAATCTTGATGACCTATCTGTAGGATGGGTCCTTAGGACAGGTCATAACTCTTCAATGCCTGGAAAAAAAAATCCCTAAGCCATCTTCAAGGGTAGCATGTTATGTGAATATGTCCGCTATACTATTAGGCCAAATGGTACAAAAAACTCAATTTTGCTAATAACACCAAACAAAGGGGTTGTCCCATTTCTGAAAACAGTTGCCTAGGGGTAAAAAATGTGATAAGTATAAGCATTTTCGACCTGTTTATTCCCCCACTGATCCAGTGCCGTTATTGTGGTCCTCTCGCCAGTCTCTGTCTACTTGGCTGTAGTGGTGATGTGCTCTCGTACACATACGACCACTGCAGCCAATCCCTGGTTTCATTGGTATACAGCATGAGACTGCTAAGGCCAGGGAATGGCTGCAGTGGTCACGTGTATATCAGTGTATGGGAAGCAAATAAAACAGAGACTGGTGGGGTGGGCTGCAGTGGCGGTGCTGAAACGGAAGGGCAAAAGACAGGGTCATACTTTTTTTTTTAAATATATTTATATATTTAATATATCTAATATATAAAGCTGAGTGTATGTGTGTGTATGTATGTCCGCTAAAGAAATCTGCACCATCGCATTTACACACAGGTACATTAGGTGTCCGGGAAGGTTTTAGACCGGGTCTTAACTTTCTAGCACGTACGTATATTCCCAAAAAATGCATTAGCCAATAGAAGTCTGGTCACATGACCCTTATCAGCCAATAGACTCTCGCAGGCCATTAGTCTCCACATACACACAGTTTTACACCAAGCCATTTTTCATCACTGCTGTTGGTCAGTTTTAAAGGGGCAGGGCGCTGTGGATGACACTGTTAAGGGAGTCGAGTGCTGTGGAGGTCACAGTTAGGTTCTATTCATATGTCCGCAAAATGGGGCTGCAAAAGATGCGGACAACACACTGTGTGCTGTCCGCATCCACACTTCCTTTCCGTGCCCTGCAAAAAAATAGAACATGTCTTATTCTTGTCCACAGACACAGACAGGAAAAGGTATTTCTATTATAGTGCCGGCCATGTGCGGTCCGCAAAAAGCCGAACGCACATGGCCGGGGTCCGTGTGTAGTGGATCCACAATTTTCGGAACACAAAACAGTTGCAGACGTGTGAATGGACCCTTAACGGGGCAGGTAGGATTCAGGCTACCCTCAAAAGACGGACTTAAAAACCCCGCCCCCAGATCCCACTAAGCTACGCCCCCTCCTAAAAATCAGCTTATGTCAGCTGCAGGGGTGGGAGGGAGGGTGACTATCTCCCTGCACAGTGCTGCTGTCTGAGAGTGAGCTGTTCAGAAGGACATCCCTTTGTCCGTCAAGGCTCTGCGCTGGACGGAGGACAGGGAGTCTGAAAGCTGGACTGTCCGGCTTAAAACTGGACCTCTGGCCACCCTAGGGGCAGGCTGCTGTGAAGGTCACAGTTAAGGGGATGGTCCGCTATGGAGTTCAGTGTTAAGGGGCAGATTGCTGTAGAGGTCGCTGTTAAGGGACGGAGTGTTGTGGAAATCACTGTTAAAGGGGTTGTGTCATCATAGACAATGGGGGCATATCGCTAGGATATCGCTAGCGATATGCCCCCATTGTCTATGATGAGACAACCCCTTAAAGGAGATGTTGTACTGTGGAGGTCACTAATAAAGGGACAGCCGCTGTGAAGGTCACTGTTAAAGGGGCGGGCTGCCGTGGAGGTCACTGTTAAGGGAGCTTGATTCTGTGGAGGTCACTGTTAAATGGGTGGGCGCTGTGGAGGTCTGTTTTAAGGGGGCAGGGAACGGTGGAGGTCACAGTTAAGGGGACAGTCTGCTATGGAGGTCAGTGTTAAGAGGATGGGGTGTTGTGGAGATCACATTTTAAGGGAACGGAGTTCTGTGGAGGTCACTGTTAAGGGGGCGGATTATTGTGGAAATCACTGTTAATGAGACGGGGTACTGTGGAGGTCACTAATAAAGAGGCTGCTGCTGTGGAGGTCACTGTTAAAGGGGAGGGCGCTGTGAATGTTACTGTTAAGGAGGCAGGCCGCTGTGGAGGTCACTGTTAAAGGGGTGGTATACTGTAGATGTCACTGTTATGGTGGATACTGTAGATATCTTTTAAAGAGACACACAAACATTAAATGAAATAGATGAACAATTATATATATTCCCCCCTCAGACAACCCCAATTAATACCATATTATGGGACATGGAGTAGACTGGAAACTCAGACGGACTTGGAACTCGGTCCGTATATAAAATTTCCAGCTCACCTTGTATTTCCAACACCTCGTGCACGGAACAAAGCAGGTTAGTCCTCTAGTCAAAGATAATAAAAGATGGTTCCTGCACTCATAATGTAGTTGTGTTGCTCTTTTCTCTATTTCGTGGTAACCAAATAATACATAGGGACAAATCCTTCCACTTCAGAACAGTTGACGCGTTTCAAACAGAAATTTCTTAGTCCTAACTGAATTGAATGCCAAACTTAGGAGTTTTAAAAGGTGATCCCATCCCCAACACTGCATGGGGGGCTACCGAGCAGGGCATTCATTGTTCTTTCATATGACACACATGAAAAAACGACACTATAACCATGCAGAAATAAGTTATGTTGCATCAGAATATCCAAGTCTATTAAAATATCACATGCAATCATATAAGGAATAAACGCACAATATAAATAAATCAATAAAGTCTGTTGTACAGGATGTTGCTGTATTTATGTAGGTGGCATTCTAAAGTTCCATAATGGTGATCGCGCTGCTAGGTACAAGTGAAGGCTTCTAAGTCAGGTCAGATTATTTCAGGCTCTTCTTATGCAACCGAACATCCGAGTAGTTCCGGAAATACAAAAGGAAATAAAACAGTTTACATGGTGCAGCTTTTGCATTCCATGCAGGAACTGCACCATATAGGAAAAAAGAAGAAAAATACACAAGTAGTACAATCAAAGAAGGGTTTAACTTTTTAAACTAAAGGAGAAATGACGTGTGAACAGATGGGGGTTGTATACCTGTTAGAATGTCCTTGCGGGCTTCAATATGTAGGTAGGACTATGCGTAAATTAAAAACCAGGGTACAAGAACACAGAAATATAAAAAAAGGTTTAGAAAGTCACAGTGTGTCGTTGCATTTTAAAAAAATTCATGGGAAAGATCCAAAAGGACTGATGTTTACAGGTATTGAAAAGGTGAATTGGTGTGGCGGAGATCCGGTGGCTAACATCAACCGCCGTGAAGTTGAATGGATTTATAGAATGGATACCCTACAGCCACATGGGCTGAATTGATTTTGACCTAAAACCCTGCTGAGTGGAGTAGATGAATAGGGATAGCGTACCTGTATGACAATAGCCGTGCTTATATTGTGTATTTTTAGTGAGAATAATTTAATTGGCTGAAAGACAACACGTGACCTAACCAAGAATGAAAAGAAATGGAATGGTAGTAGAGGCGGGGTTAGGGTGAAGTACTAGATTATTACTGGTTAGGAGTGGACGTGTGATCATTTTATGAATGAAGACCTAGCGCTCTGGGAAATTGTCAGATCTTACAATGCGTATGTTTATATTATAGTGCGGACGAAGGTTTTTTTTAAAAGGAAACTTTCTATATTATATTTTATAATACTTACTAAATGTTTTTGATATCTATTATGTATTTAAAGTGATTAAGGCATAAAGGAAAAAAAACAAGAGGAAGGGTTCTCTAGTTTTAACCCTTTCCCACATAAATAGCACGCCCCTATGTCGGTGTAACTATCGCCCCCCTGACGAAGCGAATTAGGCGAAACCTAGCTCGGGCGGATCCATGAGTGTGGATATTTGTTCAATCCGTGTTTTTTCATCTCCTTTGTGAGTATAATAAAACCTCTTTGGTGCATCTTCACTATGTGCACGAAACTCTAACTTCCACAGAAGGATCGTTTGTGATGAGACTATCCCTGTTGGAACTCGGATGTTCGGTTGCATAAGAAGAGCCTGTTATAATCTGACCTAACTTAGAAGCCTTCACTTGTACATGGCAGCGCGATCACCTTTATGGAATAAGTACTGTTGAATGTGAATTGAGACACCATCTCAACGTAAAAGAGAACCTTTTTGTTTATTATTTGTTTATTTTTTATTATATTTTATTTCACATACTGGCTTTACTTTAGGTGGTATTCTAAAGCCAGCATGGACTTCCGTTCTTATATGGTATATTTTTAACTTTCAGTTGCTATCTTATTATTACCATGAGGCATAAACCTCTCCTCACACGCATTAGTTGGGAATGAGCAGAATCTTGCAGACAGCATGCACTTTACATTGGACCCATGTACCACGAGGTTATATTACAGCAGTAGCCATGCATAAGTATCTACATTTTGTGAATAGTTTACTAGGTTATTAAGGCAGCAGAGACACTTTTTGATGTCTCTATGCAATGTTACACTGTGACTTATTCTCATTTAACCATCAATTATAAGACTTTATCAGCATTGTACTACAGTAGTTGACGGCCATCGATGTTACATCCATAAAGCAATTTTATTATTAGTTGTTTTTGTGTCTTTTACTAATTTTATATTAGTCATATTTCTGACCGGGTTGTAGTCTGTTACTATCACAGAGATTTTGACCCTCAGGCTGGCATCATCTAAACTCACCAGCTTCTTGAAAACCAATTGTCATGCCTTCATGCTATACACAACATAAAAATTAATGCATGTTAAATACACATACTACATCTAAATTCACATCGTCCGGCAATCTATAATTCTGCAAAGGTAGCTCAAATCATAACAGTCTATATATAATCTTTATGACTATGTAGGTAAAATACCATTAGGTTGGTGTCTCTGTGTTTTTTTTATGCATTTTTCCTTATGTTTTTCAGCAACAAAGGGCCTAAACCACAAAACTGGTGTAAAAAAAAAAGTCACAAACTGCAGGCCTAAAAACGCATCACTAGAAGGCTAGGTTCACACTAGTGTTAAAATCTTCCAGCAGGCAGTTCCGGCAGAGGAACAACCTGCCGAAGTTCATGGTATGTGGCATAGCCGAATACTGCCTTTCCCTCCAGAGCCTATTGGGACCCGGAGGGATGCAGCCTGTTTCCAAAATTAGTGCTGGGATCCGGCCAGAAAAAAAAATACTGCAAGCACCAGTTTTTGTCCGGCTGAATCCTGAATCCCGACACTAATGCCGTGTGGACCTGCCCTTAGGATGGTTTCGCATTCTGTGATTTCTGGAAAAGTGCTGCAATTTTTGATGCAGATTTTTGACAGGAGTGGATTAAAAAGGAATGGAAAATGTAAACGAAAATCTTAAGTACATTAACATGACAGTAAAAAAAAAAATATGTTAAAAATAGCATAAATGGCCTTTTTTAATAGAGGTTTTTTTCACTGTGTCTTTCTGAGAACCAGACGTTAAAAACAATCACTTTCAACTGTATGGGGGATGTTGGTCCATGAAAACAGAAAAGTAGAACACGTTCTATTTTTTTATGTTGTTTTTCACTGGCTGTCAAAAACTGCCCATGTGAATAACCCCATAGACTACTCTTGTTCTTAAAACACACATGTTGGGCATTAAAATAAAACCATGTGAATGCAACCTAAAGGGGTTGGCCCATCTTGCACTTTGGTGGCATATTGCTAGGATATGCCACCACTGTCCAATCGCTCTGTGACCCTCACCTATCTCTAGAACGGGACCCCCCCAAAGTGAACGAGGGCGCAGTGAGCAAGCGTGAAGACCCTCTATTCACTTCTATGGGAGTGATGAAAATAGCCAAGCGCCATAGAGGTGAATGGAAGGGGACTTCACTTGCGTGGTGCCCTCTCCATTCACCTTTATGGAAGTTCCAAACATAACCTCGGCTCTTTTTGGAACACCCATAGAAGTGATTGGCGAGAACGCCGCGCATCTGCGGTGCACTCTCCTCCTTTCTGAGGGCCCTGTTCTAGAGATAGGAGTAGGTCTCAGAGCCACCAAAGAGCGAGAGGAGCCAACCTCTTTAATATACAAGTATGCATTGATGAGCGTCAAGGTCTGTTTAGCTCATTTAGGTTGAAGCTAAAAATGTGAAATGTGTTGTAAAACCCAAAAAATTGTGCAGCTTGTCTGCAACTATTATGTGTGACCATTTTAGAGCTGTGATTTGGATGTACACTAAAAACACAGAAGAATCACAGGAAAGTCGCTGTCGCATGTGACTTGCATTGTGTCTGTGGTGGCAAAGTTGAATGTGACCTTGCGAGCAGTGTGGGATTTTCTTGCGCCCGTTGCGTTGCAGTTGAGTGCAGCATTGCAGTCCCACTGACAATCATTAGATGCATTGTCGCAGTTCAATATCTGCATGTAGTGTTACACGTCACCATGTAGCCCCAGCCTAAGGGCTCATGCACATGAACGTATTTTTGGTCCGCATCCAATAAGCATTTTTTGCGGGTCGGATGCAGACCCATTCACTTCAGTGGACCCCAAAAGATGCGGACAGCACGAAATGGATGTCCTGGAGTGCTGTCTGCAAATTAGGGACAAGGATAGAACTGTTCTATAATGGGCCGGACGTTCCGTTCCACAAAATGCGGAACGCACACAGCCTGTATCCGTGTGCATGAGCCCTAAAGGTAAGATTCTCAGCTCTGAGATCGTCTGGGGCCTAGATCATTTGTGACACAGCTGGTGGGATGAAACACCTGCATTGGCTGGAGGCATGGATAGTCTCGGATATCCTCTGTCACATAATACGTGATGCAACTAGGGGATGTTACCACGAAGATCATCTAGATCAGGGATCAGCAACCTCCGGCACTCCAGATGTTATGAAATTACAACTCCCAGAATGCTCCATTCAATTCTATGGGAGTTTTGCGAACAGCAGGCTCCTATGTCACTTTTCAGGCTCCTTTGGGCCTGAAAAGTGACATAAAAAAGTCGCAAACTATGCCAGTATTGATGAGATAACCCATTATTGTTTCAGTGCAATTTACATTTTTAAATCTTAATTTGTACAGCAAAAATAATCTGTGGTACTGTACCATGTTTAGCCAGAACAAGATGACTGACATGTCTGTTTTAGTAGTTACTTGCATTCCCCATGTAATAACACATCTGGACTCTTATGTTGTGCCATTCTTCTATTATTCCTACTAGACGCTTCTGAATGATTTGCCAGCAGTCTTCAAGAAAGGTCCAGCTGGGTTTTACCAATTGTGGGTGTGTCCATGCACAGTCTGACACTAATTTAATCAGTGCTGCCAGTGTCCTACTGTTCAAGAACACACCTCAACTGGTAACACCCATCTGGACCTTCAGTGCAAACTGCTAGCAATTCATTCAGAACTTGTAGTAGGAATAATGGCTGAATGTCACAGCATAGCATCATATGTAAGAATAGATGCTCCAGGATTGTTATTACATGGAAAATCTAAATGGTTACTTAAACAGAGATGTCTGGAGAGGTGACCGGTCACTGTTGTGTAATAAAAGGCAGGTCTGCAGAGTCAGTAAGATAGATCTCCAACTCTGACTCCAGCTCATCTCTTTTTTAACAGTCCGACTCCAGCCATCCAAAACTGACTGACTCCACAGCTTTCTGGTTATCACATCTTTTCATAAATAAGGGCCTTACATAGAAAGAACATAACATATATTTATATGATTACAGTTTCTGATCTTTCCTATATTCCTAGGAAAGTCAATATGCAACAAGCCATGCTTTTAATACATTTAATATACAATATTGGTAATATATTATTTTTAATATTTTTATTGTGAAGTTGGAGTTGGTGGACTTCTACTGACTCCAGCTTCGGCTCCACCCAAAACTGCCTCCGACTCCACAGTCTGGACAAAAGGATTATAGAAGTGATACCTTTTTTGCTAACTAGGAAAATTATAATTGTCTTCCTTTAAAAACTATTGCAATTGATTCCCAAGTGACTGAAGCCTTAGAGTGAAATATAGATCCTCTCTGGTCCTTAGTGAATATTTCATTACCTTATATAGGTGATAGTATCATACCTGTATGAGTGAAATATTGCTTTTATTTATGTCTCAGAACCCATACGATTAAAGGGGTTTTCTGGGATTCATCAATATCAGATCGACACCCCCCCGATCAGCTGGTTAAAGGGATGGAGCGTGTGAGCGCAGCTTTACCTCCTCGTTTACCTGCTCATCGTTGACATTGCAGCGGTGAGCAGTTATAATTACAAGCCGTCCCATTCACTTCTATGGGACAGCTCGTTCCTAATCAAGTGTATACTACAGATCCGTTTCATAGAAGTGTATAGGGACAGCTTGTTATTACACCTTCTCGCCGCTGCGATGTCGACAGCAAGCAGGCAAACAATGAAGGGAAGGCTGTGCTCGCACGGCCCGCTCCTTCTCTTCAACCAGCTGATTGCCGGGGGTGTCGGACCCCCGCCAATCTGATATTGACTACCTATCCTGAGGATAGGTCATCAATATTAAAATCCCAGAAAACCCTTTAAAAAAAACTGCACGAGCATATGATCAAAGCAATAAAAATCCATTATATTTCTTGCTGTGATTCTCTCATGGTCATACTTCCAATCTCTCGCTTTCTTCGGTGCCTTCCAGTTGGTTCGTGACAATGCAGATCTTCGTTGTGAGCTTCCTAAACTGGAAAAACGTCTTCGGGCTACGGCTGAGAGAGTTAAGGCCCTGGAGGGTGCACTGAAAGAGGCCAAGGAAGGGGCTATGAAGGACAAGAGAAGGTATCAGCAGGAGGTGGACCGCATCAAGGAGGCTGTACGCTACAAGAATACAGTGAAGCGCACACACACTGCACAGATTGGTAAGACATGGCCAGTTCTGGTTTTGTGCGATGTTCTTTACTGTCTGTCCCAGTATATTCCTGTGGTCAGCACCGTTCATCTATATGTAATGTATTCTTTATGTAGTTACCATCTTATGAGTTTTGGAAGGAGGGTCTGCAAATGAGCTCTTAGCAAGCTCTGCCTCCGATGCCTTTAGATGTATCTTTAACCTATTAAACAGACCTAAAGACGTGACTTGGATAAAAATTAAACCAGTCATTTTTTCCAAGTCATGTCTGACAGTCGAACATTGACTTATAGGATAGCCATCTTGCATCTGGTGGCATTAAAAGCAGAGGCTGCTTAGAGCTCATTTGCAGACCCTCTTCCCAGAATTCTAGAGAAGAGTTGGTTGGCCTATAAGACTCCTCGCGCCGTTTCGGCACTGATATGGTATGCCCCCGATTTCTGAGGTTTAGCACATACTTTATTCATTATTAATCTGTATGAAAGCGATCTTCCTAATTGTGGGGTGTTGTTGTTTTTTTTTTTGCAGCCAAGCCAATAAGGCCTGGACACTACCCTGCCTCCTCCCCTACTAATCCCTATGGAGTCCGCAATTCTGACTCAATAAGTTACACTAACAACATCTTTCAGCAATACCAAAATATGTACATGCATCCATCCAGCCCCACCAGTGACACATTGTAAGTATCGTAACTATAATTGTGTCTATGAAACTAAAAAGCAATCAGTTCTGCTTCGAACATATAATTCATGCATTGGAATTTTGAAGAGGGAATTCACCTAGAATTTATTCTTTGACATACCACATCACGGAGCATCAGGGGCGTAGCTATAGGGGGTGCAGAGGTAGCAGTTGCTACTGGGCCCAGTAGACTGAGGGGGCCCAAAGACCCATAAGAAGATACAGGTATTACAGAAAGTGCATGCTGGTCAAGTTACACTTGTGGCTGGACAGAAGGGGTTAAGTCAACAATTTGCTTCAATTTTTGCCTCAGGCAGCACGAAGGCAATGTGCTTCCCTGGCCGCAAAACACTGAGGAAAGGGGGGGCCAGCTGAACTCCTACACTAGGGCCCATGAGCCTTTAGCTACGCCCCTGCGGAGTGCCCAAAGTAGAACATCTCTGACACAAGATACTGAGCTAAGATTTGGGTGGCCCTCTGATTCTCATGAACTTCATTGGCCTGCACATATCTATGACATGTCTGAAGATTAATTTTGGGTGGATTTCTTCTTTCACAAATAGTGGTTTGTAGGAAAAGTCTAGCATACTACATTTCCCATGATATAAATATTTCTCTTTCTTGGATTCTATATGCAGTTGGCGGATTAGGCTGGAGATTTGAGCCATATCTTGTAGCCTTAGTCTATGCTCACACTTCAGATTAGCCTCTGGCATGCATTTCCCTGGCAGAGGCTTTACCTTCGGCTTTAGATTTTAACATATAGTAGTTGGAATGCTAAAAACAGCAAAGGAAATCCCTGTAGAACACAATAATAAAGCCATGCTGTAATACCATAAAACATGCCAAACATAGATAAATAATGAAACCATACCGTAGTACAAAATTTCCTATGCCAACCATGTGAAAAATTAGATAAGTACATCCAGAGGACTTGCTGATACAGCACATGCATAATATAAACTTACTGAAGTAACAATGTACGGCAAGGAAGCTGCTGGAATAAAGAAGATGGAGAAACCAGTCATGTCGTCTGTAGAGAGGATATCAGAGAGAACAGGGACACCAGGTCCCAGAAGGTGGCCAGAGCATAAGGAGATAAGAGAGGCCAAGCTCCCCCGGGAAGCCAGAGAGCGCTGTGCTTTACAAAGACACCAAGCCCCGACTGACTCAAAACAGAGCAGCGCCCTGTGTATAGAGTATCACACTATCCATCAAATAATCAAAAATGACAAAAGGTTAGTAAAGGAGATTAACCCAGGAGGGGCAGTCACTTACTCTATCAGTAGTCTTAGCAAGTCTAAAAATTGATTAAAATAGATCCATCGAAAAGGCAAGATGTGGACATCAAAAACAGTAAGGACAAGAGAATCGTGAGTACATATGAAACTCTCATTTTAGACCGTCAGGGGCCAAGGTTTGGAGCTGATGAATCCAGTTGACTCTCATTTTTTGAGCATGTGAATAGTTAATGGATCTCCCCTGTAACAAGACTTTTTTCAGGCTGACTTCATCCAATTCATAGTTTTAAACCATATGTTTATTTTTCTATCTTTCTAAGGGATTAAAGGGCATCTGTCAGCAGATTTGTACCTATGACAATGGCTGACATGTTGCAGCTCAAGACATCTGTGTCTGTCCCATGTTCATATGTGCCTGCACTGCTGAGAAAAATTATGTTTTAATATATGCAAATGAGCCTCTAGGACAGGGATGCCCAACCTGCGGCCCTCCAGCTGTTGCAAAACTACAACAGCCAGCATGCCCGGACAGCCTACAGCTATCAGTCTACAACAGGGCATGGCGGGAGTTGTAGGTTTACAGCTGGAGGGCCGCAGGTTGGGCATCCCTGCTCTAAGAGCAAAGGGGGCGTTGCCGTTACTCCTAGAGGTTGCACTCTCTCTCTGCAACAGCACTTTGATTGACAGGGCCAGGTGTGATGATGTTTTCACTACCTGGCCTTATCAATCAAAGCGGAGCAGTCGCAGGAGTTGCAGCCTCTAGGAGTAGGGGCAAAAACTGCTGACAGATGCCCTTTAAGATTTTGTTGTTGTTCCTAAAATGTTTAGTTTATATATTTATAGCAGTATTTTATTCCGCATCTTTCGTTATCTTATTTAGCAGCATATTAAGTAGAGCGCAGTGACTACATACTGCTTTAACTTATGACTTTATTTTTCACTAGTTTCACCAACCCATGTTCTACTGCAAGAAGCAGTTCTTCCACTAGCAGCTTGCTTCCCTACCAGAAGATGAATGTGGACAATGGTAAGACAACTCCGTAGCAGGACAGAACAATATTAGACTGAGTTCACACCACGCTTAGCCTAGCCCTCTGCTCGGCTTTTCGTTGGGGGTTCAGGTTTGTATACCCGAAAAATGTTATTTGGACGTATACTGCGAAGAAGCCTTTCACTTTATTGAGGCAAATGGAGTCTAAAGGATTAAACTTTGGACTCCATTTGACCTTCTTTCCGTTTATTTCTGCCAGACAGAAATGTATTGGATGGATAGTGGTGCTCTTCATTTTAAAGATGGCCATACACTTTGGTTGATGGTTGAACATCAGTCGAACAATCATCTGGTGAATGTTTGTTTTACACACAGCCATACACATTTTAGTCCATATTGACTGTTACAGTTGTTACAACTGCCCATAAATGTTAATGAATGCAGACAATCGACAAAAAGATGTTTCTGGGAACCTTCTTTCAAAGAAAGATCTCTTGTCCAACTATTGGAGTAAAATAGTAAATGCAGTTGGCTTGTTCTCAGACCATAATGGTCTACTATTGGCCGGCTGAATGATCTTATGTTGACCTGACAAACGTTCGTTTTGGTCGATATCACCCATTTTGATCAACTTGAGACTAATAACTATGGGTGCCTTTCGAGTCTATTCACACTGTGTTTGCCATGTACATCAAGAGAAATTCCAGACAGACACACCTGTGCCATTGTATAGGTATGAAACAGATAAATTCCCATCAACTCAGTATACCTTTTTTGCCAATATACTGTGTCTGCCACTGTCCTTTAGCAACACAGGTACAGTATGTATTACTGTACTACTAGCGTATGTCTTAGCCTACATGCACACGGCAGTGGTTTTTTGCGTCTCCGTTCCATTTTTTTTTGCAGATCTGATGGTTTCCCATTCATTTCTATGGATCCGTTAAAAATGCGGAAGCCTCTTCCGTTGCTTGTCCGCGTCCGCTGTCCGCATTTCACGTCTGAAAAAAAAAATGGCATGTCCTATTCTTGTCCGCAAAAAACGGTTTGCGGACCCATAGAATTCAATGGGTCCGCAAAAAATGCGGATGACCAACGGAAGCCATCCGTTTGTCATCCGCATCCGGGTTTTTTTGTGGATGGTTGCTTGGAAACCAGGGCACTTGCACAGGTACTTTAAGAGACTGGTTCAAGCCTTCCGTTTTTTTTTTTTTTGCGGATCGCCAAAAAAAAAACGAGGACACACGGAAACACAACCTACAAAATTTGGGGAAACACGGAACGGATGTGGATGTGAAAAAAAAAGGAAGACGGATCCGCGATTTGCGGACAGCAAAAAACAACTGTCGTGTGCATGTAGCCTTAAGCTGTTAGAAACCTACAGGCTGATGTTTTGATCTGATAACAAAACTTCTAGATGAGTTCTAGTATTTTTAAAGGGGTTCTCAACTAAGCTGTGGAAGGGAGTTTGTGCAGCACTTAGCATTCTATCGCTCCTCTGATTCCACAATATCGGATGTGACCGCCAGACTGGCTGCAGGCTTTTATGCTCAGTTCTCATCCAAATGTGCTCCACAGGGGTGTAGCTATAGTGGAGGCATGGTAAGCAGCTGCTACGGAGCCCAAACTGAGAAGGGGCCCACCCAGGAAGAGGACTAAAAGATTTTATAATCAGGGCCCACTCAACGACGGAGTGACCGCCTAGCCTGGTCTGAGAAAGCCATCTTGACTAGCCACAAGAGTGGGGAGTTGCATGGGAAAGTTGTGAAGAAGTTTCTGTGGGTCCCAGTCAGTTCTAGTTACGCCACTGGTGTTACTGTTTCTTCCTGTTCAGCTATATGTACATTATACAGCTGAACAGGACGAACCAGGGACTCATCCGGTCAAGACATCGGCGAAAGAGCCCACAGCCAGTCGAGCGGTCATGCGATCACAGCGGAGATTGCGGAATTGGCGGAGCGACAGAATGATAAGTACTGCGAAAACTCTCTTCCTCCCACAAATAATAGCTAAAACCCAAATTTAGTTAAAGCCCCAGAAAACCCCCTTTAACATGCCAGAAGGCATGCTAGATACTTTTATAGCTTCTGCAGCAGGGGAAAGGTATGGGATTATGGAGGTTATTACTGCTCAGCCCTAGAATGATTGCTATCAGGCTTGTAAAATAATAAACCACAAGATAATGAGTAAAACGATAATCTCCAAGTATGATAATACGTGTTCCTGCTGATGTGCCGTATTCTCTAGTATTTACTAACACGCTGCTTAAAGGTGTTGTCTCATCATGGACAATGGGGGCATATCACTAGTATATGCCTCCATTGTCTTATAGGTGCGGGTTCCACTGCTGGGACCCGCACCTATTTTGAGAACGGAGCCCGGCAAGGTGGTGGCTGGAGGACTCCGGTCCGGCCACCACCAAGCCGGCTCCCCATAGAAGTGTATAAGAGCGTACCGCACATGTGCGGCCCCCGCTTCTGTTCATTTCTATGAGGCCGACGGAAATTTTCGCTGGCCCTATAGAAAATGAATAGAGGGCTGCGCAGTGCGACCTCCTTCACTTTCAAGGCTTCGTTCTCGATACACTGGGAGTGCAGGTTCTGCTGCCTTAAGTAAAAATGAGTGTTCCAGGGCGTGCAAGTGGATGAGGTGAGTATTTTTTATTTTATTTTTTACCCCCTGAAAGGCCCTTTTTCACAGTGTACCTGTTTTTAATGACCTTTAGGCCCCATTCACACGTCCGCAATTCTGTTCCGCATTTTGCGGAACGGAATTTCAGACCCATTCATTCCTATGGGGACACTCTATGTCCCGCCCGGGGCCGCAATTGCGGATCCGCACTTCCGGGTCCGCAATCGCGTTCCCGAAAAAAATAGAACATGTCCTATTCTTGCGGACAAGAAAAGGCATTTTCTATATAGTGCCGGCGATGTGTGGTCCGCAAATTGCAGAACGCACATCGCCGATGTTCGTGTTTTGCGGATCCGCAAAACGCTTGCGGACGTGTGAATGGGGCCTTAGATGGGTGCATTCCTATCTATACAGTCATTCAAAACGTTCAGTTGATTTCACTAAAGTGAAAGCAGCAAAAAATAGGACGTCCTATTTTTTGACGAGTGCTATTCAATATCCATCTTAAAAAAAATCACCCATAGACTTTAATTGCTTCTTAATTTTCACTGTTGTGTGCATGTAGCCTTCTCCTATATTATACTATGGGATGTAGCAGTGAAGTTTGTACAGATCATAGGTAAATGGTGTCATATTAAGCAAATGTTTAACAAACTGCTCTTTTCGCCCATTGTGCTGACAACAGGCAATGCTACAGACATCAATGATAACCGGTGAGTCAGGGGAATACATCTGTAGGAGTGACTCTTTTCACTAGTCTGCATGACCTGTATGTGCTAGATGTGGGTGTAACTGGGCTAGAAGCTGATGATGTGGATTCCGATATTGATGACCTATCATCACCGTAGGTCACAATATTCAGTAACCCCCATCTGTTCCCTGCAGCCTCCTGCACTGGAATGGAGCCGGAAGCACAGCTCTGTTCAAAGATTGTCGATATTGCCTCCTTTGCTGGCTTGATTCATTTTTCCATTGCATTATTCACTGCTCGTTTCTAAGGGTTTTGGCCACAGATGCAACGTGGCCAGGACAGGAGCTGCTGCGCATGCAATCCTGGCCACCACAGAGGCAGGCCCTTTTTCCTATAGTGTGCATGCGCGACCACCACTGCTGGATTGCATGGTGGTCGTAACCCCTGGATACGAGCAGTGTATAACTTGATGGAAAAATGAATCAAGCCAGCAAAGGAAGCAATATGGAGAATCACAGTGCATTAGAAAGTGCCTTCTATTAACTTTGTCTACATAAAGAGCAGCAAAATCTCCCATTGAAAACATTGGGAGTTGTTTTCCTCAAGGCCGACCTGTGTTTTTTGGTGCTAACTGCATGCCAGATTCCTGGGGCAAAAACCTCCATGTGAACTAGCCCTTATATGGGTAATTATTTTTCATTGTATCTATTTGCAGAAGTGATTTGCCATGCGGCTGTGAGGCGGATGAACAGTCACAGTTATTTCCCCTTCACCAGGAGACTGCAGCCAGCTAATAACAGGGTTCACTAGATTTGTCTTTTCACCTGCACTTCCAGGTAAGTCAGCGGTATTAAAGGGGAATTAGGAACTAACACATCTATGGCATGTCCACAGGAAACGCCGTAAATGCCTGATAGGGACAGGTCCCTTGTCTGGGACCTCTGTCTATTGGCAGTCGGTCCTGTAATCCCTATTCATTGATTCAGCACAGGATGATTTTCCTACTGAAATCACTAGAGAGTTAGCAACGATTTCATGCACCTCTCTCCATTGAAGTCTGTTGGAATTAAACGGAACCTGTCACATTGAACATGGTGTCTGATCTACAGACAGCATGTTATAGAGCAGGAGGAGCTGAGCAGATTGATATATAGTTTTATGTGAAATTCTTCAGTATAACCTGTACTTCATTCATTAAAATTCCTGCTCATTCTGGCCTTTTACGTCAAGGAGGAGGTCCTATCAGTGATTGACAGCCTTCCCTCTATGACTGTGTATACAGAGAGAGCTGTATGGAGGAGGAGGTCCTATCAGTGATGACAGCCTTCCCTCTATGACTGTGTATACAGAGAGAGCTGTATGGAGGAGGCGGTCCTATCAGTGACTGACAGCCTTCCCTCTATGACTGTGTATACAGAGAGAGCTGTATGGAGGAGGAGGTCCTATCAGTGACTGACAGCCTTCCCTCTATGACTGTGTATACAGAGAGAGCTGTATGGAGGAGGCGGTCCTATCAGTGACTGACAGCCTTCCCTCTATGACTGTGTATACAGAGAGAGCTGTATGGAGGAGGCGGTCCTATCAGTGATTGACAGCCTTCCCTCTATGACTGTGTATACAGAGAGAGCTGTATGGAGGAGGCGGTCCTATCAGTGACTGACAGCCTTCCCTCTATGACTGTGTATACAGATATAGCTGTATAGAGGAGGCGGTCCTATCAGTGATTGACAGCCTTCCCTCTATGACTGTGTATACAGAGAGAGCTGTATGGAGGAGGCGGTCCTATCAGTGACTGACAGCCTTCCCTCTATGACTGTGTATACAGATATAGCTGTATGGAGGAGGAGGTCCTATCAGTGATTGACAGCCTTCCCTCTATGACTGTGTATACAGAGAGAGCTGTATGGAGGAGAAGGTCCTATCAGTGATTGACAGCCTTCCCTCTATGACTGTGTATACAGAGAGAGCTGTATGGAGGAGGAGGTCCTATCAGTGATTGACAGCCTTCCCTCTATGACTGTGTATACAGAGAGAGCTGTATGGAGGAGGAGGTCCTATCAGTGACTGACAGCCTTCCCTCTATGACTGTGTATACAGAGAGAGCTGTATGGAGGAGGAGGTCCTATCAGTGATTGACAGCCTTCCCTCTATGACTGTGTATACAGAGAGAGCTGTATGGAGGAGGAGGTCCTATCAGTGATGACAGCCTTCCCTCTATGACTGTGTATACAGAGATAGCTGTATGGAGGAGGAGGTCCTATCAGTGACTGACAGCCTTCCCTCTATGACTGTGTATACAGAGAGAGCTGTATGGAGGAGGCGGTCCTATCAGTGACTGACAGCCTTCCCTCTATGACTGTGTATACAGATATAGCTGTATGGAGGAGGAGGTCCTATCAGTGATTGACAGCCTTCCCTCTATGACTGTGTATACAGAGAGAGCTGTATGGAGGAGGAGGTCCTATCAGTGATTGACAGCCTTCCCTCTATGACTGTGTATACAGAGAGAGCTGTCAATCACTGATAAGACCGCCTCCTTGACGTCAAAGCCCAGAAAGAGCAGAGATATAAATGAATAAATTACAAGTTTTACTGAATCTTTTCCCATAAAACCATATATCAGTGTGCTCAGCTCCTCCTGTACTATATCATGCCGCCTTCAGCTCAGACACCATGTTCCCTTTAAAGAAATTGGCAAACACTAGTTGTTCCTGGATTTCAGTGGGAAAAGTGGCCACGTTGAATCTGCAAATGAAAGTCACGCGACATGCCCATTCTTCTGTCCGTTGAAGGTCTCAGAGGCGTGGTGAGATTCACACATCTTGTGAATGTGCCTTACGTGTATACGATAGGTAGACGTGTATCCCTAAATGTCCAACTTTAAATAAGAAGCAAAGATTATTTACAAAATTTCATGTAGGATCCTTCTTTGGTGCTTTGCATTGGTCTGCAGAAGTTAGCTCAGACACATAGCAGTCAGAAGTAGGTATGTAGGCGTAGAACAAGCACAGCGCACTTTCCGCCCAGTAATGCACGCGTTTTTTTCCCCTCTAATGCACTAATCTATTGATCTCTCTCTGCTTTGTCTTCCTTCTTTTCCACTTCCAGTCTCCAAAGGAACTGAAGCTTATTCCCAGCATGCTGCAAGTTAGCTTCCTGTGGCCTCTGCTGCCAACCATTATCTTCCCTGTATGACTCTAGCTCAATGTCTTTCTACTGTGCTCTGTTAACGTACTGTATACTAACAGCTGCTAATGTTTATTCTATACCTTTGCAATGCACTCAATGATGTACCCACTTGTGTTTTCAACTCAGTCCTCTAGACGAACTTAATGTATACCTGTCCAATCACACACCGTGTTATTTACCTGGGGTTAGTAATGTATCCAAAGGAATGGAATAAAATGTGACAATTAAAATGTATGTATAGTTGTCTTTTCAGTGCTATGGCCTCGACAGTATGCTGGATGAGAAACATGGGTAAAGGGAAATTTTCATGAAAAACATCATGTAGAAATCACAGTTTGCAAGCCTTCTGCGTTCAATCCCCAGTATTGAAGCTGATGCAGATATTGACCTCGGAGAAGTTTTATAGTAGCAAACGCAGCAGCCTCATATTACGTGGTCAACTACTCAGCAGAGTAGAAATCAAGAATAAGGCTCGCCATACACAATAGGTAGCGATCAGCTTGAACGAGCATGCATGCAATAGGGAGCAGGGAAAAGCCGCTGCAAGACACCTCTGGCCGCAGCTTATCTCTCTCGAGAACAGAAGGACCGGGCATGTTGAAATACAGATGCCTGATCCTTTTTCCCACCGTCATCTGCTGTCAAGTTGCTGGGAGCTGAGAGGCTCCATAGACATTAGTCAGCTGGTCCTGTAAATCCGCGGGTTTGGCCGACATTTATCTAATGTGTATGGCCACCAGAAAACTGTTAAATGGGGTTATCTCACAATTAATGTAAAAAAATGAAAATCAGACACCATATAGCACGATCTCTTTTAACAAATCTAGAATCAGCCCTGTACCTGACGTGGATCCAGAGATCTCCCCGTTCATTGCTCCAATTACTCTGCTAGATTTATATCAAGCTGGCTGCTCAGGAGGGTATGTCCTTTCTGTTGCAGCTCAAGGGTAGTGCGCCCTTTCTGCTGCAGCTCTCTGCCTATCACAGCTCAGGAGGCAGCGGACGGATAAAACTGAGCATGTGCATGCGAGCCAAAGACATAAGAAAAACAAAAACAGCAGGTGGTGCTATACAGATACATTTTGTTGAATAACTCGGACAACCCTTTTAAATGTTTAATTACATGCAATTACAAAAGTACTAGATCCAGGTGCTGGTTTGAAAACTGTAGAATATTTTTGGCGGGCAACCTCTTTAAGGGACAATGTAGAAGAAAATCTAATATCAATCACTGGCCTTAAAATCAAGATGAGTAATGAAAGTCACGCGACATGCCCATTCTTCTGTCCGTTGAAGGTCTCAGAGGCGTGGTGAGATTCACACATCTTGTGAATGTGCCTTACGTGTATACGATAGGTAGACGTGTATCCCTAAATGTCCAACTTTAAATAAGAAGCAAAGATTATTTACAAAATTTCATGTAGGATCCTTCTTTGGTGCTTTGCATTGGTCTGCAGAAGTTAGCTCAGACACATAGCAGTCAGAAGTAGGTATGTAGGCGTAGAACAAGCACAGCGCACTTTCCGCCCAGTAATGCACGCGTTTTTCCCCTCTAATGCACTAATCTATTGATCTCTCTCTGCTTTGTCTTCCTTCTTTTCCACTTCCAGTCTCCAAAGGAACTGAAGCTTATTCCCAGCATGCTGCAAGTTAGCTTCCTGTGGCCTCTGCTGCCAACCATTATCTTCCCTGTATGACTCTAGCTCAATGTCTTTCTACTGTGCTCTGTTAACGTACTGTATACTAACAGCTGCTAATGTTTATTCTATACCTTTGCAATGCACTCAATGATGTACCCACTTGTGTTTTCAACTCAGTCCTCTAGACGAACTTAATGTATACCTGTCCAATCACACACCGTGTTATTTACCTGGGGTTAGTAATGTATCCAAAGGAATGGAATAAAATGTGACAATTAAAATGTATGTATAGTTGTCTTTTCAGTGCTATGGCCTCGACAGTATGCTGGATGAGAAACATGGGTAAAGGGAAATTTTCATGAAAAACATCATGTAGAAATCACAGTTTGCAAGCCTTCTGCGTTCAATCCCCAGTATTGAAGCTGATGCAGATATTGACCTCGGAGAAGTTTTATAGTAGCAAACGCAGCAGCCTCATATTACGTGGTCAACTACTCAGCAGAGTAGAAATCAAGAATAAGGCTCGCCATACACAATAGGTAGCGATCAGCTTGAACGAGCATGCATGCAATAGGGAGCAGGGAAAAAGCCGCTGCAAGACACCTCTGGCCGCAGCTTATCTCTCTCGAGAACAGAAGGACCGGGCATGTTGAAATACAGATGCCTGATCCTTTTTTCCCACCGTCATCTGCTGTCAAGTTGCTGGGAGCTGAGAGGCTCCATAGACATTAGTCAGCTGGTCCTGTAAATCCGCGGGTTTGGCCGACATTTATCTAATGTGTATGGCCACCAGAAAACTGTTAAATGGGGTTATCTCACAATTAATGTAAAAAAAAATGAAAATCAGACACCATATAGCACGATCTCTTTTTAACAAATCTAGAATCAGCCCTGTACCTGACGTGGATCCAGAGATCTCCCCGTTCATTGCTCCAATTACTCTGCTAGATTTATATCAAGCTGGCTGCTCAGGAGGGTATGTCCTTTCTGTTGCAGCTCAAGGGTAGTGCGCCCTTTCTGCTGCAGCTCTCTGCCTATCACAGCTCAGGAGGCAGCGGACGGATAAAACTGAGCATGTGCATGCGAGCCAAAGACATAAGAAAAACAAAAACAGCAGGTGGTGCTATACAGATACATTTTGTTGAATAACTCGGACAACCCTTTTAAATGTTTAATTACATGCAATTACAAAAGTACTAGATCCAGGTGCTGGTTTGAAAACTGTAGAATATTTTTGGCGGGGCAACCTCTTTAAGGGACAATGTAGAAGAAAATCTAATATCAATCACTGGCCTTAAAATCAAGATGAGTAATGAAAGTTTCCCTTTTCGCGAGCATGGTCCATTGCACTGTTCTGTCTCCGGTGTACGTCTGTGTCTTGAATTTACAGATACTATTTATTAATGTTTTATTTTTTAATGATCAAGTAAATTGGGCAATTTACAATAAAGATAATTCAACTCCTATTTCGTTTTATAACTTTTATTTTTGAAAGCGACGTAGTTTGGGAAACTAAAAAGAAATCATTGACGCATTCTTTGAGAAATATTACATGGAACTGATGATCCAGCTAGAGGGACGATTGGGAATCAAAAGGGCGTACCGGTCTGCAAGTGATTGAGATTTGGTCAATAGTGAATTGATTTTCAGTTCCAGCAAAAACTTTCTTCTTCCAGTCAGTGTTCGGTTGACTCCTATATATTATTTTAGGAAGGTTGCATTTCTAAATTTGGTTTAGGGAATGCAGTCAGGTTTCCACCATTTCAGCCGGATGATACTGACACATATTGTACAGATTTCAGCCATTGGAAAAGTTCATGTTCAATACTTTCCAGTCAGTGTCACCATCAAATGCATAATGAAGTGGGTGAATACCATCAAGACAATATTTTGTTGCCACAGCATTTACCCTTCTCTTACCAGTAATCTAGCCTATGGGGAAATAGAGGTAAGAAATAGGATATCCATTTAAAGGGGTTGTCTCAGTTTAGCAAATGGCATTTATCATGTAGAGAAAGTTAAAGCGGTTTTCCCATCTCAGACAATGGGGATATATCACTAGGACCCACACCTGCACTGAGTATGGAGCCCGGAAAGTTATAGAGGGCACACTGCGCAAGAACAGCCGCCTCCATTCATTTCTTTGGGGCCGGCGAGAATTGCTGAGCGCTGGCTCGGCTATTTCCATCTGCCCCATAGAAACGAATGGGAGCGGTGGACGCGCGAAGCGCGGTGCGCTCCAATTCACTACTACAGGGAGAGCGCTTAGTGGTGGCCACCACCTTCCCCTCTCCGTTCTCGGTCTAGGTGCGGGTCCCAAAGGTGGCAACTATCAGACAATGGGGGCATATCCTAGCAATATACCTCCATTGTCTCAGATGGGAATACTCCTTTAATACAAGGCACTTACTAATGTATTGTGATTGTCCATATTGCCTCCTTCGGTGGCTGGATTAATTTTTCCATCACAGAATAGACTTCTCATTCCCAGGGGTTATGGCCACCGCTACAGCAGAGATAGCAGCTCATATGGTCCCTGTCCCGGCTACCAGAGAGCCCAGTGCCTTTTCCTATAGTCTGTTTCCTATAGTCTGAACACTGTCATCACTGCTGGATTACAGGGTGGTTGTAACCATGGAAACGAGCAGTGTATAATTAAATCTGCTGCAAATCCGCAGCCAAATGGAACACATGCAGATTTTGCTGCATAGTTGTTTCTGTGGAAATTTGGCCCAGTGTTGCTATACCATAAGTGTCATATAGCAAACACAGCAAATGTGAATGAATCTGTAAGGCAATGCTAAACCTACAGTTTTTCTTACATTGCAATTTATACAAATGGAATCTATCTTAAGTAGGGTCTAGCAAGAGGCTGACTGTAAAGTTTCTCAATGGAATTACTATTAGAAAGTCCCAAAAAAATGTCTGCCCTATGATCAGTACTTTATTGTACCTTGTATATCTCTAGGTCTGAGAACTTGAATGTTTTCAGAAGCTGAGCTTTTTAAAAGTTTTATAAGATTTATACTTTAGGCTTTTATTGCCCCTTAGAGGGTTTCTCTAGAATATACCTTGGACATCAATAGGACAGAGCTGCAGTACCAAGCAAAGATATACAGTATATACAGATGTGCCAAAGTAATGTTTTTCCCACCACGTTCCGTTGTTCAGCTGATGTATGGGATCCTGACAGTCCGAACACTGCCAATAATATGTTGATGGCGTGTCTTGTGGACCATCAGTGTTGACTCAAGGCCTACCTGGATAGTTTGAATCCGTTGCCAGTTTGTAGTTGCAGAATCAAGAGACAGAATGCGTATTCATTCAAGCAAAAGATCAGAGCTGGAAGTTCATGGAATACAACCATCCAAGTAGATAAGGATAAAGGAAAGCAGCTGAAGTAATGCTATCCAAGTTAGTCCACACACTACAGCAGATACAGAACCTGTTTGCTCAGGCAAGAAAAAGAAGGGGGGTCCTTAAATAGCCATAGAGTTAAGTACTGACAGATTTAAAAGGACTGTTTAGTTGTGTGTGGTCCAGTAACATAGTAGAGGCAGTGAGCAGAGATAGCAGAGCACACTTGAAAGTATGGCATCCTGTCAGCGGTGATGGACATAGTGGGCACAGTGCGTGATAAATGTTTTCTATTTTTAGGGGGAGAAGCTTATGTCATTCACCATAGTTACCTGTTGTAACAGGCAGAGGGTTCGGACCCACTGTACCGTGTAACTGGTTTGGCTTTAGGCTAAATCGCAGGGCATTATCCTGGTATTGACACTTTAACCCCTATGCAGGGATCTGGTCTTCTCTGCAGGGAAGCCACCAGGCTGCTACCTCCTGATATGTCCCAGTATAATTGATGGCTGACCCACGAGAGTCAGAGACACTGGTGCAAAGTACTGAGGGATCAGACAATACTCGTAGCCTGCTAACAGGTCACAGTGTGGTTAGGTAGCATATAAACAAACCCGATAAACAAGTATAAGGTCACGGCAGATGGTAATGAGGCAATATGAGAAAAAAAGGCTAAGGTCAGGGCAGATGGCGTGGAGTCAGAGTCAGTTGTCAGGCAGGAGATCGTTACACGAGTAGTCAGACAGAATATCACTCCTTCACTGGTAATTACAGACTAGGACCCTATGCTTTTGCACCCTTCCACTAGAGAAGGTGCCTTAATTACCAAGGGACAGCCAGCCATGGGCTGGGGAAGAATTTGGACAGGCTACGCAGGCCTTAGCCTTCAACAGAGGAGGAGAGCAACGAACACATGGAGCGCTGGCACCTGCAGCAGATGACAGAAAAGGGTGCATGGGTCTGGACTGCTGGCAAAGCAGAGTGTAGGGCCAGGTAAGACTCGCAGTGCCTGTGCCTGCTCTGGGAATCAGGGCAGTGGTGGGCACAGGCCACTTTTGAACACCTGTCTACACAACTGAGGTTTTTGTGTTCCCTTTCGAGGGATCCCAGCATAACCCCCATGTGTTCCTTCTACTGGGAATTAATTCCTTTTTTTTTTTGCCAACAAATGGAAGGTGACACAGATTTCAGATGACTATATCTACTTATGTAAACGAGCACTACATCAGGAGTGTCAATAGGAAAGACCATGTTGGTTGTAATAGTTAGTTTCAGCCATGTATTAACATCATGGACCTTGGAAGAAGTAATCTGTGTGAATGTTTCTGGGTCTTATCACATATTCAGTCATCAGAGTAAAAGTACCTGAATTCACAATGCACCGCTATAAATACACCAATAAGTACAGTAGCACTGCATCCTCTTCATTCTTCAGATCATTAGAGGTCATAGAGATTGGACCCCCACTGATCTTAAGGTGATGCCATAGCCTAGCAATTTGCCATCACAAGTTAGAAATACTCTTTAAAATACATAGGTCTAAAAAACGTTATATGAAAAACTGTGTTGTGGTGTGTATTTTCAGTTGGGAAATGTAAAGGAGACGTTGGCCAATAAAGTCGTTTTTATTTACAATGTGGGAATGGGTTTCCTATGAGTCCCATTTACTTCAACTAATATTTTCCAGAAAGATATCAAGCATGGAAACATACAGATAATTCCTGGCTATCTTCTTTCTTGGTGCTCCAGCTGAGGCTTTGATGATTGTCAAACTTGAAGACCACATGTTCATGTCTATACCCACACCCGTTGTGGTCTGATATTTCGTTTTTCTTTACGCCATTGATCTGAGGAACAGTTGAGTAGACTAAGGCACCATGCTAGGGATCAGTTGTCACTAGTGTTAGAGGAATCTGATCCCCCTACATCTCTTTAAAAAAAAAGAACCTTCCAGAACCAAACCGTCCCATCGGAGGTGTTGTCTCTGGTTGCCTGTTTGAAATTCAGTTCTGATTTTTGCTTATAAAAAGGTGCACAAAGTAGATACTACCAACCCATGTGGGATAGCATCCTTGTTAATGCATAATTCATAGAACTTGTCTAATCTTAGCCTTAGTGTATTTGTGTTAGTCTTTATCTTACTGAGAGCTGTGCATTTTTAGTCAGTGGTCAGTTTTAGGTAAAATATATGAACAGTAACATGATATAGATGCAGGGGTGGACTTTACCGCTGCCGGCCACAAGCAGCGGACAAACAACAACCAAGGAGCGGCTATACCACCTGTGCAACCAGTTAGGCTGCACAGGGTCCTAGGGGCCCTCCCCATCTGCAGACCAGTAGCCAAAATGCGTGGACTGTACTGCTAAAATGAGAGTGGGGCTTAGCGGGCCGATGAGTGCATCAGGGTAGAAGTTAGTGGGGGCCAGAAGTTCCAACTCCATCCCTGTACATAAGTAGCATGCTTGCATTGTTACCTATATATCGACAGGGGTATACTGCCATTATTTGGCTCAGACAGCAAGAAATCCAATTTGGTAAGCAGGAAAAATACAATGCTATAGTACATGATTATGTATGAGAAGTTCACAGAAATCTGGGCGTATATGTTAAAGGGTATTCCCATCACGCCGTTTTATACTTACCTGCTACCGGCGCACCGTCCACCTCCTGGTTTCGTCAGGGTTCTGGCTTTATCTTGATTGAAGTCTTCTCCCGGCCGGGCCTCGCTCTGGACTGAACACACACCGCCAAGCATGCACCATAGTGAAGTCAGTTTAAACTCATGATCTATCCTCTGGATAGATCATCAGCATCTGATTGGCAGGGGTCCGACATCCGGGACTCCTGCCGATCAGCTGTTTGAGAAGGTAGCAGCGCTCCAGGAGCGGCCTTTTCACTGTTTACTGCCGGCCCAGTGACGTCACAACTGGCCTGGGCGTGTATAAGCTCTGTTCACTTAAATGGAGCTTAGCAGCGCCCAGGCCAATTGATACTAGTCGTGATGTCACTGGGCCTTCTCAATCAGCAGATCGGCGGGGTTCCCGGGTGTCGGACCCCTGCCGATCAGATGCTGGTGATCTATCCAGAGGAAAAATCATCAGTTTAAACAAAGTGCAGAACCCCTTTAAGCAGGGAGGAATCATGACTTCAGATGGAAAAAAATAACGAATATTCTAAAAAACGAAAATATAGCACTATATTCTATAGTGCTATATATTCGGGTGTTAGAATATTCGCATTCGCCGAATATTACATTGCCGATTTTTCGCATAAGAGAAAAAAAAATTAAATAATAAAGAATTTTCTAATTTACTACAGACTACAATACTGCAGCCTTCTCACATTGGCCCACAAGCAAGCAGCAGGTAGGTATACTAGGTAATGGTTCAGATGAAGAAAAAAAAAAAACTAATATTCGTTTTTACGAATATATATATATATATATGTAGTGTCGATATTCGCGATAAAAATTCGAATATTCGCGCTCAACACTAATCTGGAACATCTATTCTTATGGCTCTATGTTGTGCCGTTCCTTTATTATTTCTACTAGAAGTTATGGATGAATTGCTAGCAGTCTGCAGTAAGGGTACAGAGGGTGGTAACCAGTTGGGTCTGTGTACCTGCACAGACTCACTCTATCCAATCACTGCTGACATTTTCAGACTGTGCAGGTACACCCCCCCAAATGGTTACCTCCCCTCTGTACCCTTACTGCAGACTGCTAGCAATTCATTCATAACCTCTAGCAGAAACAATACAGGAATAGCACAACATAGAGCCATAAGAATAGATGTTCCAGGATTGTTATTACATGGGGAATGCATGGAGCTATTAAAATAGACATGTCAGGAGCGGTGAAAGGTGCTCTTTTTAACACAGTATTCCAGAAAGAAAGAGAAACCAGACATCTGAGAAGCCCATAAGGCCATGCATTGGACTCAGACAGCAAGGTATTGTGCTTGTGTATGACAGAAAGGCTTTGCCTCTGTAGAGAGAGAAAATTGCTAAAGCATACCCCATACTTTGAGATGGATTGGCCACCCGTACCTCAGTTCTGCACCCCTCAGTCTGGGCATTGCAGAGTGACTTAACAAGTGTGGAGATTGCCACCATGATCTGTGAGTACTACCACTACCAGCGATGCATGAAAAAAGGAGTTGTAGTCTAGCAATTCAAATCCAAAATCAGCTCTCGGCTTATTTATTGAGGTGAATGCAATACAAGTCACAGCATAGCTTCCATAGTCAGTCCATACAACGTTTACGCGTTTCGAACACAGGTGTTTTTAATCTACCCTCAGAACCACAACTACTACTCCCATCCTGCACGCACTCCTCAGAGGTCCAATGCACATGTATAACTCCCTTCCCCTCAATCAATAGTCAGCTCTGTTGCACTGAGGTGCTGGGTTCCTAGGGTCAAACCCGACCAATTACAACATTTGTAGGAATTTCGCATGTTCTCCCCATGTTTGGATGTTTCCTCCCACATGCTGAAGAACATATCAGTAGGTTAAATGACCTCCTATGACAGGGATCAGCAACCTCCGTCACTCCAGCTGTTCTGAAACTACAACTCCCAGCATGCTCCATTCACTTCTATGGGAGATACAAGAACAGCCAAGCAAGTGTGCATGTTAGGAGTTGTAGTTTCACAGCAGCTGGACTGCCGAAAGTTGCAGAACCCAGTCCTATGAAATTGGCCCTGTGTGTGTGTCTGAGATAGGGAAATGAAGTAGTAACAGAGGACCACGCCTCATGTGAGTATTGTCAGATACCGGGGAAGAAAAGTAGCCGCTTACTAAATAGTGATGTGGGCACAACACTGGCATGTAAGCGGATCAGTCCCATGTGGCAAGCAGCACCCTCCTACTGCGGGAATACCACCTGCATCCCGTATAAAAGTGGAAGAAAGGGGGAAAAGGAGAATGAGGGGCGCTAATAAATAGGTTTAATAATAAAACTGATACATAAATTAATAAACAGTGTGATCTGTTTCACAGGGGGATTGCTGCCTTCTTCAGGCACAATGGCACTGGCATCGGTATTTTATTGTGCCTGAAGAAGGCAGTAGCCCGCCAGCGAAAAGTGTCACACTGTTTATTATTTTATGTATCAGTTTTAAAGGGGTTATCTGGGAAATAATATTGATGACCTATCCAGGGTTAGTTTGGGAAGCTGCAGAGCTCACCAGAGCTTTAGTGAGTGTGGCAGCCTCCTGGGAGCATACCCAGCACAGCGCCATACATCGTATAGTGGCAGTGCTTGATATTGCAGCTCAGCCCCATTGACTTGAATAGGACTGAGCTGCAACTAGGGCATTTGACCGATGTACTGTGACGTCACACGGCCTAAGAAGAGGATGTGGTGATCACGGAGCTCCGCAGATCTGATATTGATGACCTATAGGTTATAAATATTTATTCCCAGATAACCCCTTTAAGAATAAACCTATTTATTATTAGCTCCCCTGATCTGCTTTTCCTCCCATCTTTCACTGAGATAAGGAAATTACATTATGGGAACAGAGACTGAGGTGAATGATGGCGCTATATGAATAACCCAAATGGTTTGCTCTGCTCTTTCTGTAATGACTAACATGGAGCCGAGGCTCTGAAGAGTGTCATACAGCACTTCTAGCGGAGAGTACCTCCATACGGATCCAGTGGAACACACCACATTTTTTTTTCTTTCAGAATTGGTATTTGCGAGAGATGAGCGAATTTCCGGTTATGTTCCGGTTACGTTGCAGGACAACCCATCCTCATGAAAGGAAGCAGGAGGCGACCCTCGTCGACCCCTGTGCCTCCCCAGAGATCCAGGGGAGCCATCTCCCGCTTTTTTAGCCAGCGCAGCCAGCCTGAAGACGGCAGTGAAGGAGAGGATTCCTCCTAGATGGCGACGGTCAGTGGCAGAACCTCCGAGCGTTCTGCTTATTCCTCCCGCTCGCAGCCTGTGGAGCAGGAGCCACTTGGCTCTCAGTTACCTGGGACCCCTGAGAGGGTGTTTCGAATACAACAATAAGAGTGGGAAGTGGCTAGCTAGGGTGCTCCATCCTAGGGCCCCTTTGACCCATGTAGAGGCCCTAAATTCTTCCTCCGGAGGTCTAATTCATGTGCCGTCAGAGATTTCTGAGGAATTTAGATCATATTACAATTTACACCCAAGGGATGTGTCTCAAAACTCCCATCCGAGTGAAGATGTACTACAATATATCTCCCGTTTCGGTCTGAAATGCATCTCCACCGAAGCAGCAGCTTCTTTTGAGGGAAACTTCACTCTCTCGGAGATTAAATGTGTTATTAATGATTTGAAAATTGGTAAATGCCCGGGTCCCGACAGATTCTCAGCCCGCTTTTACAAGGTGCTAGAGGATGACATCGCCCCCACCCTTGTGACCACTTTCAACTCTATATCTAGAGACTGCCCCTTTCCGTTCCAGGCTCTGCAAGCGCACATAACAGTTATCCCCAAGGGGCGTGATCCCACCGCTTGTTCAAACTACCGGCCCATATCTATCTTGAATATTGACCTTAAACTCTATGCTTAACTTCTCGCCCTGAGACTACACCCTTTTATCCCTGAATGTATACATAAAGAGCAGGTGGGATTCGTACTGGGCCACGAGGCCCGAGACAATACCCTTAAATCTCTGAGTTTAATTGCCAGAACTACACAAAGTTCCCCTGTGCCTTCTCGCCGTTGATGCTGAGAAGGCATTTGATAGGGTTAATTGGCAATTTTCGGCTCCTGACGAAGCTTTTCATAGCGAAACACGTGTCGAGGTTCTGTACTGTGGGGGTTCCGGGCCCTGTGTATCATTGATATGGGTATGTACCACTCTATTAGATCTTATTGTTAGATCACTAACAACATCTACATTGTGTACTATAGCCACCTTGTTTTGGGGCTTTGTATAGTCGATACCTTTGTCTATGATTAATATTGGCTATAATCATGTTTTGGACTGATTCATGCCCCGTGATAATCATGTTTTGAACCGGTCTATCCCTGACTGTGTTCTATGGGATTGATTCATGTCTTGCTGTAATCATGGTTTGAACCGGTTTATCCCTGACTGTGTTCTATGGGTGAAAGCCCTTAAGTATATGTGGTAGAACTCCACCATGCTTATGGCCAATATGGAATATATATCTGGGTCAAGCTAACTTTAAACCTATAATCAATTGACCTGTGCTTGATACCTAGGCATCTAGACCTTCCGCAGTAGTTTTTCCACTATCATATACCTCACCGTTTTCTGATTTGTAAACATTTTTGATATAGAGAATTTTTATGAAATTTTGTATTATACTGAATAAAGGTGTAGCTCAATTTTACATAAGAGTCAGTGTTTTGTTTGGATGTTTTGTAGTTATATGACTCTCGGTTTGATGTTGTGGGGCATGTAGGTTTACAATTTTCGGCTTTTGTACATATTCCAAGCAATACCGTGCGAAGTTCCTCTCACTTATTTTCATAAGCTTAGAAGCTTGATATCCCGCTTCGTTTGGCATATTTCTAGGGCTAGATTAAATTATTCGTTGCTCACTAGAGCCAAGTCAGCGGGGGCACAGGGCTTCCTAACCTCCTCACCTACTACAGAGCTACGATTATGAATTGCATCATAGACCTATACAATAATCGCTCCCCCAAGTTGTGGGTAGGACTCGAACTCGAGGAGGCTCCCAACTTGGCAACTGGTATATTTTGGCTGCCGAAAACAGCGTTTTATAAGTTGCCTTTATCCAAATCTAACCTGCTCATCTACTCTCTGAAAAGATCCTGGTTTAGATTTGCAATTAAATTTAGCCTTGCAAACATACCGGGCCCTCTTACTACCTTGTCTGAACATCCGGACTTACCACAGGGTCTCCAAAATTCTCCAGCCCTAGGCCCCCATAGTGACACCCACGTAAGGATACGAAATGTATGTAACCAACAGGGGATTTTACCTTTAATCAGTATCTCACACATCATCCCCCCCGCCCCGGGGCAATGGTTTCTATACTTCCAGCTTTGTAGCTTTGTATCTTCATTGTTACCTGGTATGCAGGTGCGCCTTGGGTTATCCGACTTTGAAAAATTATGTATATCAGGCAGTGCACCCAGACACGCCATCTCAATGTTATACGCTCTGATGAACACCGAGGAATCTGGGGGCTCTTGTACACTATTGATCAGTGGAAAAGATCTCTGCTTTTCACCCATGCTCTGTCGATATCTTGCAATTTGCAAGAACTCAATTACAAAGTATTGACCCGGTGGTACAGGACCCCAGTTAAACTCCATCAATTTTATCCGGCAGTACCTACTACTAGTTAGAGGTGCTCATCGACTGTTGGATCTATGTTGCATATCTGGTAGGAGTGTCCGGGGGTTGTGCACCTATGGGAGGAAGTCTTCTCCCTTCATAATCATATATATGGAACTAATGTGGTTGCAACGCCCGCCATTGCTCTTTTGTCTATTTTCCCTGGTCGGGTGGCCTAAGTTAAGAAGGGGTCTCTGTGCCTGTTTGTACTAGCTGTGAAACAAATAATTCCCCGTAAGTGGAGAGCTTGGGAAGGTCTCACTGGGTCGCAGCTCTTGACTCCCTGGTGCATATGGAGGAATTGGGTGCTGCGGATCGCAATGCTTCTTTGGCCTTTTTTCGGATCTGGGATCCTTGGAATCAGTTCCGCGTTTCACCTGCGTTTTTTGCACTGGGTGACTTCTGGTGCCCTACCCTCAGGTGCTCCTCTCAGTGCGCCTGCGCCGACTGAAGACCGGTACGGCTCAGGCACGAGATTTTGAACGGAGACGGGGCCAGCCAGAGGAGGAGAGCGCTCGCTGGCCCTGTCACTCAATAGGAGGATGGGGCGTTTTTTCGAAAGGAGGATGCGGCGGCTTCTTATAAAATTGCGTTTTTTAGCGAAATTAACCTACAGAAAAAGTTAAAAATAGTAGATATAGAATAATCGCCCTATAAGCATTTTTGTGAGCCCAAAAAAAAAAAGACTTTTGGGGGTTGACAGAAGCCCTTTAAAATGCAATCCATTATCCCTATAGTGCAGAGATGGGCAAACTGCGGCTCTCCAGATGTTGTAAAACTACAATTCCACACCATGACCTGTTGTAGGCTGATACCTGTAAGCAGTCTTTGCATTTTATTCTGTCTCCTCTTCTACCGTGTCTCTGCCAGGTCTTGAACCCAGGACCTTAAGGCTGCATTCACACGAGCGTGATTTCCACGCGGGTGCAATGCGTGATGTGAACGCATTGCACCCGCACTGAATCCTGACCCATTAATTTCTATGGGGCTGTGTACATGAGCGTTTTTTTTCACGCATCACTTCTGCAACGCGTGTAAATCGCAGCATGCTCTATATTCTGCGTTTTTCATGCAGCCCTAGCCCCATAGAAGTGAATGGGGCTGCGTGAAAAACGCATTGCATCCGCAAGCAAGTGCGGGTGCGTTGCGTTTTTCACTGATGGTTCCTAGGAGATGTTGTTTGTAAACCTTCAGTTTTTTATCACGCGCGTGAAAAACGCATCAAAACGCATTGCACCCGCGCGGAAAAAACTGAACGCAATCGCAGGCAAAACTGAATGGCTTTGCCTGTGAAATCGCACAGTTTTCACTGAACGCATCCGCAACGCATCCGCACCTAATCCGGACACGCTCGTGTGAACCCAGCCTAAGGCCCCTTTCACACGGGCGAGTTTTCAGCGGGTGCAATGCGTGAGGAGGACGCATTGCACCCGCACTGAATCGGACCCATTCATTTCTATGGGGCTGTGCACATGAGCGGTGATTTTCACGCATCACTTCTGCGTTGCGTGAAAATCGCAGCATGTTCTATATTCTGCGTTTTCACGCAACGCAGGCCCCATAGAAGTGAATGGGGATGCGGAAAATCGCAAGCATCCGCAACCAAGTGCGGATGCGTTGCGATTTTCCCGCATTGTTGCTTAGCAACGGGACCCAATCTCTATTATTTCCCTTATAACATGGTTATAAGGGAAATAATAGCATTCTTAAAAAGAATGCATTGTTAAATGATGAGGAAGGGTTAAAAATAATAAAGTTAACTTACCTTAGCCACTTGATCGCGTAGTCGCGATCTGTCCTCTCTTTCCCTGCAGCATCTCTGATCTAAAGGACCTGTGATGACGTCACATCACATGGCCCAATCACATGCTCCATCACTATGGTGATGGAGCATGTGATTGGTCCATGTGACCATGTGACATCATCCAAGGTCCTAACCACTATCCTCAGGCTGTGGATAGTGGTTAGGACCTGGATGATGTCACATGGTCACATGGACCAATCACATGCTCCATCACCATAGTGATGGAGCATGTGATTGGGCCATGTGATGCTGTGACATCATCACAGGTCCTTTACATCTTTCAAGCTAACGGAGAGGAGGCCGGGCTTCGCGATCAAATGGAACAGGTAAGTAATTATTAGTTTATTATTTTAACTCATTCTGCACCAGTTTGAACATTAGGGAGATGGCCAAGGGTATTATTTTACATTATAACTATGTTATAATGTGAAATAATACCAGCGGGACTATTTCTGACCCAAACATGCACTTCTGTGAAGAAGTGCAGGTTTGGGTCTGGGTACCAAAAGTGCCGATTTTTCTCCCGCGCGTGCAAAACGCATGACAGCGCTTTGCACTCGCAGGGAAAAATCGCGGCGATTCCCGCAACGCACCCGCACTGTTTGATGGAGTGCACCCGCAACGCCCGTCTGAAAGAGGCCTAAGAGTATTTTCTCTGACTTTTTTTTAAGAGGATAAAAGCAGAAGTATAATTTTATTATCTTTTTAGTAACTGCAAAAACTGTAATGGCACAAAATAAATTAGGCTGTGTTCATATCACATTTTTGTCCCATGTTTAACATGACGTATCAGTGAAACAGATGTCTCAGACGGATGTCATCAGGGGCATTCATCACCATAGTTCCATTGTAAAATTAAAAATGTATCCATTAACATACGTTTAGCTTTTTTGCTGGATTCTGAAGAATGGGAAAGCTTAGTGGGCTCCACTTTTGCATCCCCCCCAAAAAAATATAAGTTAAATGTAGGGCAAAAACAGGAATTATGCAATCCATAACAATAGTCACAAAACCATCCATTATAGGGAGAGAACAGTTAAGATAATGGAAGTGACGTTTCCATCAAATAACGGAAATGGACACAATGAAACATGCCTCATTGACTATCTGGTTGCTTTTAGAAAATGCAACATGCTGAGATATTAGGGGTCATTTACTAATGCAAAAGTGACATAAAAGAAAGTTGCAAAACCCCATTTTGCAGCTTCATATGGCAATATATTGTCGCATGTAGCACTTTTACGCTCTCCTCGCAACCTGGGAGTGTTGGGGGCCGAGCTGGGGCCACGATTCTCTTACATTTATACTAGTTTTAGGCATAAAAGGTGCCAAAAATCGAACTCTCAGGAAGCGGAGTGGATTTTCACTCTAGGTGCACTGACTGCTGTTGATCTGCCTATTTTATGATGAGGCGCTCGCCTTGTCATAAATTAGGCACATCTCCTGGGAGAGCAGGCGTAAAACACCGGTCTTTGAAAATGACCCCCATTGTGTGGTATCCTGATGGATCTTATAAGTACAAATGTGCCCGAAGCCTAACATGAACTTCTGTGCAAGTAATCAGTCCCCCCATCACTCAGAGCATAAGGGGGGGTTGTAAAAAAGGTCTGAGAAAACGACCACTTGCCATCTAATCCCCTCTGCGCCGAATTACACTGTTTTATTGACACCACAGATATTTACCAGCGTCCAGGTGACAGCATAAGATTAGTCGCACTAAACACACAGACATCAGTAAAGTCTCCATGTTACACTGTCCTCCTGTCCATAAGGGATCTTCAGTGTAAAACCTGCGGAGTGCTTCCTTAGCAATACCAGTTACATGCTGCAGCAATGGTGACGATTCCTAGAGAAGAAAAACTGACAGATGAGGTTTCGGTCAGTCAGAAAAGACAATTCTCTGTCACCATAAACCACCTATTAGTTTTAGGGTACTTTCACACTTGCGTTAAAGTTTTACGGTATTGAGTTTGGTCCTAGAGACCAGGGCTGAGAAAAAAACTGATCAGATTTTATCCTAATGCATTCTGATGGAGAGCAATCTGTTCAGGATGTCTTCAGTTCCCTCGGTCACTCTTCACGGTATTTGCGGAGAAATACCGCAGCATGCTGCAGTATTTTCTCCGTCCATTCAGAACACTTGCGGATCGGCATTGTACCATTGAAATGCATTAATGGCGGATCCGGCACCAAATGTTCTGGCAAAACGGATCCGGTTTTCCAGTCTGCACATGCGCAGACCTTTAACTTCTTGCCGGCCGCCTCACGCGGGATTGCTGTCCTGCGAGCGATCGGTCTGTTCCTCGTTGGCGCGCCCCGGCGCGTCATCTCGCGAGCGAGCCACCCCGTTACTGATTAACCCCACGATCACCCATATCACCCCCTGTACCCCCTGACACTAGTACCCCCTGTAAGACTCATTCAGAGCGTCCGTATGTGTTTTGCGGATCACGGATCAAAACACGAGACACCAACAATGTGCTTTCCGCATTTGCGGATCGCATTGCCAGAACTATAGAAAATGCCTTTTTCTTGTCCGCAGTACTAGGACAGAATAGGACATGCTCTATCTTTTGCGGAGCTACGGCCAGGATGCTTGGGGGCAGAAACCGGAAGTTTGCGGCCATGGCTCATAAATGCTGACTGCGGCGGCGCATAGTGTGCTCTCCGCATGCCGCCAACCCCATTCACACTGAATGGGTCGGCATCTATTCATAGGAGCCGGACGTGTGAATGGGGCCTTACTACTTTTTTTTTTTTGCACATTTTTGGCGAGATTTATTCATCCCACGATCGTGCGAATGAAAAAATCTGTGCCGTTTGTTTTTGCACATTTTTGGCAGAATTTTTCATCCACATTGATTGATGCAGATAAATGTGCCCGTTCATTTTTTCTTTTTCAGCCCAGAGGCTGAACGGAAAAAAAATCTCATTACCGTATATACTCAATATACGGAGAATCGTAGAAACTCTAATACTGTACTCACGTGTAATGATTAGGAACCCCTCAAATGCCAGGGCAGTATAAATACACATGTGACCCCATTTTGAAAGACTCCCCAAAGGTATTCCGTGAGGGGGTATGGGAGTTCATGTAAAATATTATTTTTGTCACAAGTTAGTGGAATATGAGACTGTATAAAAAAAAAGTCACATTTCCACTAACTTGTGCCAAATTTTTTTTTACGTGAACTCGCCATACCCCTCACGGAATACCTTGGGGTGTCTTCTTTCCACAATGGGGTCACATGTGGGGTATTTATACTGCCCTGGCATTTTAGGGTTCCTAAAGTGTGAGAATCCAAATGCGTAAAAATGGCCTGTGAAATCCTAAAGGTACACATTGGTTTTAGGGCCCCTTTGCGCATCTTGGCTGCAAAAAGTGTCACTCATGTGGTATCGCCGAACTCAGGAGAAGTAGGGCAATGTGTTTTGGGGTGTATTTTTACATATACCCATACTGTGTGTGAGAAATATCACTGTAAACGACAACTTTTTAAATTTTTTATTCAAAGTTGTCAATTTACAGAGATATTTCTCTCACTCAGCATGGGTATATGTAAAAATACACCCAAAACACATTGCCCTACTTCTCCTGAGTACGGCGATACCACATGAGTGACACTTTACAGCCTGGAGTGCTAAAGGGGCCCAAATTCAACAGTACCTTTAGGATTTACATGGCTGCTCACAATTTAGCCCCGCCCAAAATGCCAGAACAGTACAAACACCCCACAAATGACCCCATTTTGGAAAGAAGACACCCCAAGGTATTCGCTGAGGGCATAGTGAGTCCATGAAAAATTTTACTTTTTGTCAAAAGTTAGCAGAAAGGTAGACTTTATGAGAAAAACAATAAAAAATCAATTTCCGCTAACTTGTGCCAAAAAAAATCTTCTATGAACTCGCCATGCCCCTCACAGAATACCTTGGGGTGTCTTCTTTCCAAAATGGGGTCACACGTGGGGTATTTATACTGCCCTGGCATTTTAGGGGCCCTAAAGCGTGAGAAGAAAAATGCGTAAAAATGCCCTCCTAAAAGGTACTCATTGGTTTTAGGGCCCTTTGCGCATCTTGGCTGCAAAAAGTGTCACTCATGTGGTATCGCCGTACTCAGGAGAAGTAGGGCAATGTGTTTTGGGGTGTATTTTACATATACCCATACTGTGTGTGAGAAATATCTCTGTAAATTGACAACTTTGAATAAAAAATGTAAAAGTTGTCGTTTACAGCAATATTTCTCAAGCGCAGCATGGGTATATGTAAAATACACCCAAACACATTGCCCTACTTCTCCTGAGTACGGCGATACCACATGAGTGACACTTTTTGCAGCCAAGATGCGCAAAGGGCCCTAAAACCAATGAGTACCTTTAGGATTTCACAGGCCATTTTTACGCATTTGGATTCTCACGCTTTAGGGGCCCCTAAAATGCCAGGGCAGTATAAATACCCCACATGTGACCCCATTTTGGAAAGAAGACACCCCAAGGTATTCCGTGAGGGGCATGGCGAGTTCACAGAATTTTTATTTTTGGCACAAGTTAGCGGAAATTGATATATTTTTATTTTTTATTTTGTTTTTACAAAGTCTCATATTCCACTAACTTGTGACAAAAATAAAATTTTACATGAACTCACCATACCCCTCACGGAATACCTTGGGGTGTCTTCTTTCTAAAATGGGGTCACATGTGGGGTATTTATACTGTCCTGGCATTTTAGGGGCCCCTAAAGCGTGAGAAGAAGTCTGGAATCCAAATGCGTAAAAATGCCCTGTGAAATCCTAAAGGTACTCATTGGTTTTAGGGCCCTTTGCGCACCAGGCTGCAAAAAGTGTCACACATGTGGTATCGCCGTACTCAGGAGAAGTAGGGCAATGTGCTTTGGGGTGTATTTTTATATATACCTATACTGTGTGTGAAAAATATCTCTGTAAACGACAACTTTTAAAAAATTTTATACAAAGTTGTCAGTTTACAGAGATATTTCTCTCACCCAACATGGGTATATGTAAAAATACACCCCAAACACATTGCCCTACTTCTCCTGAGTACGGCGATACCACATAAGTGACACTTTTGCAGCCTGGGTGCACAAGGGCCCAAATTCCAACGAGTACCTTTAGGTTTTGCATGGCGGCTCACAATTTAGCCCCGCCCAAAATGCCAGAACAGTAAACACACCCCACAAATGACCCCTTTTCGGAAAGTAGACACCCCAAGGTATTCACTGAGGGGCATAGTGAGTCCGTCTGAGATTTCTTTTTTTTGCCAGAAGTTAGCAGAAATTGAAACTTTTTTTTTTTTTCTCAGAAAGTGTCATTTTCCGCTAACTTGTGAAAAAAATGAAATGATACATGAACTCACCATGCCCCTCCGCGAATACTTTGGGGTGTCTTCTTTCTAAAATGGTGTGATTTGGGGGTATTTATACTATCCTGACATTCTAGCACCTGAAGAAACATGACAGGCGCTCAGAATGTCAGAGCTGCTTCAAAATGCAGAAATTCACTTTTTGCACCATAGTTTGTAAACGCTATAACTTTTACCCAAACCAATAAATATACACTTATTGGACTTTTTTTATCAAAGACATGTAGAACAATAAATTTAGAGAAAAATTTATATAGAAATGTAGTTTTTTTTGAAAAATTTTACAACAGAAAGTGAAAAATGTCATTTTTTTGCAAAAATATCGTTAAATTTGTATTAATGGCAAAAAAAGTAAAAATGTCAGCAACAATGAAATACCACCAAATGAAAGCTCTATTAGTGAGAAGAAAAGGAGGTAAAATTCATTTGGGTGGTAAGTTGCATGACGGAGCAATAAACGGTGAAAGTAGTGTAGTGCGGAATTGTAAAAAGTGGCCTGGTCATTAAGGGTGTTTAAGCTAGGGGGGCTTAAGTGGTTAAAGATGCAAAAAAAATTAAAAAATACCGGATCCATTTTTCCATATAACACCGCAGAGACGGATCCGGTGTTTCAATGCATTTGTTAGACGGATCAGCATCCAGATCCGTCTACAAATACTAATTCCGTTTGCACACGGATCTCCGGTTCCGGCAGGCAGTTCCTGCAACGGAACTGCCTGCTGGATCCTCACAACGCAAGTGTGAAAGTACCCTTACAGGGCAAACTGGGCTGTTGCATAAGGCCACGCGTTTCGGGGCAGCAGTGAAATAAGTGGAGGGGTTGGATATTTCACTGCTTTGTAGTTATTTGCTTCTCCATAATGGCTCATTCATTACACTGGTTCACAAATAAGGCCGGGGCAGCATTTTATATTAAAATCAACTAGAAAAAAATTGTTTTATTAAACAAAAAGCAAACCTCAAAATATTATCAAACCACTGACGTTAATTAACACCCCCAAATCACACCCTCTTTTTCCCCTGTAAACTTGACTGGTATTTAAATAGCATGTCAATTATTAGGGATGTCCCGATACCGATACCAGTATCGGTATCGGGACCGATACCGGCATTTTCACGAGTACTTGTACTCGTGAAAATGCCGCCGATACTGCTGCCGATACCGGAAGTTCCGGTCCGGCAGCTCCCATACACTATTAAAGTAAACCTAACCTCTATTAATGTGGCCGGAATTACTAACTATTAATGTGCAGTCTCCCTCAGGTCAGGCGCTCAGTCCCTCCATGCTCCTCCTGCCCCGCCTGCCTTCTTCATTCATAAAAGTGGGCGGAGCGAGCAGGCGGGACATGAGGCGCATGGAGGAACTGAGAGCTCAAGCTGCCCGATTCCTCCAAGCATCTCACGTCCCTCCTGCGCGCTCCGCCCACTGAATGTAGAAGGCGCGCGGGGCAGGAGGAGCATGGAGGGACTGAGCGCCTGACCTGAGGGAGACTGCACATTAATAGTTAGTAATTCCGGCCACATTAATAAAGATTAAGTTTACATCAATAGTGTATGGGAGATCTCTGGATGACACTAATGGGGGGGATCTCTGGATGACACTATGGGGGATCTCTGGATGACACTATGGTGGATCTCTGGATGACACTATGGGGGTCTGTGAATGACACTAATGGGGGATCTGTGGATGACACGTATATAGCATAATATGCTATATATGTGTCATCCACATAGCCCCTGACAGTGTCATCCAGAGATCCCCATAGTGTCATCCAGAGATCCCCATAGTGTCATCCAGAGATCCCCATTAGTGTCATCCAGAGATCCCCCATTAGTGTCATCCAGAGATCCCCCATTAGTGTCATCCAGAGATCCCCCCATTAGTGTCATCCAGAGATCCCCCCATTAGTGTCATCCAGAGATCCCCCATTAGTGTCATCCAGAGATCCCCCCATTAGTGTCATCCAGAGATCCCCCCATAACGGCGTCATCCACAGATCCCCCCATAACGGCGGTCATCCACAGATCCCCCAAAACGGCGTCATCCACAGATCCCCATAACAGCGTCATCCACAGATCCCCCATAACAGCGTCATCCACAGATCCCCCATAACAGCGTCATCCACAGATCCCCCATAACAGATCCCCCTGGAGGCACATTGGTTGGAAAACACTATTATATTCCCATTTATCAATTTATTAACACTTGTACAAAGGAAAAGAAAAGCCGTTGTCCATAGCAACCAAATTCCAGCTTTAATTTTTTTTATTGCTATCAGCAACTGCGCCGCTGTTTATACGAGGTATCGGTAATTGGTATCGGCGAGTACTTAAATAAAAGTATCGGTACTCGTACTCGGTCTAAAAAAAATGGTATCGGGACATCCCTATCAATTATGTTTTCGGTTTTAGCTGCGGATTTCACCCTTTTCAATGGAAGGGTGAGATCTGCAGTAAAAACGCTGTTAGACATTGCGGATTTGGGGGGAGATATGCTGCAGAAATGCACCTAAATCCGCACAGAAATTTGCGTGGATCTTTGTGCAGGTGGCCTAATTGTGAAGCACTGCAGTTTCCTACCTCCCAAAAATCGCAAAGAGGGACAATATGTGCGGCAGTTATTTTCATACTAGGCCACGCCTCTAACTCCGCCCAAAGCATAATTACTGACTCCGCCACAACCGCAGCAGCCGGGGAGCCGTTATAAGTTCCTTTATTTCTTTTTTTACAGCGTGTGGAGCTCCGGGGACGATTTTCTTCTTGTGCTTCAATATCCATTTAAATATTTGCATAAAGATCATCAGGTTATAGATATTTTAAGGTCCAAATTGCACAAAATAATGAAGTTATAGGCTAATCTGCAGATAGAAACCATACAGACACTTTAGTAAGGAGCAATTTAGTACATTTATTAACACTGCACATTTATGCATTAATTCCCCAGCTCAAAAAGAGGGAGGATTAAGGATCAAAGAGGGACAGAGGGACTTAGGTCAAAAAGAGGGACACTTGGGAGGCATGCAGTTATGCCGCATGTCCATCTTCTGTCGCAAATCTGCAGGGTATCTGTTCCGTGTGAACTTGTCCATAAACTCCAGTTCACCCTATAACATCTGGCGAGTGCACAGCCGCCATGTATAAGCACATCCACAGTAGGGCCCTTCAAGAGCAAGGGTCAAAAGTCTCCAGAACTAGATCGTCTGTACTGTACAGCCACATAAGAATGTGACATAACATTGCCCTCAGTCAAGATGGTTTCCGCGGTATGACATTCCAGTAGGGATAAAATCTCCATGGTGACGCGGGCGCGCCGAGCGCGCGGTCACGTGACCCATGAGCCGGCTGGGTGGAGGTGGGGAGCTATTGCGCAGCCGCGCTCGGCGCCCAGGTGAGTTAGAAGGGGCGGAGAGAGCCAGTGGCCCGGGCGGGCGGGGGAGCACCCGCTTGGGACAGCCGAAGAAAAAGAGAAGGCTCGGGGGTCGCTGGCAACACCGAGAAGCTGTCATGTCTTCCAGCGGGGCTCCCGTTACTTCCTCTGCTGCTGTCAGCATTCAGTCCACCTCTACAGCCAAGACTAAGACGAAGAAGAAGCACTTCGTGCAGCAGAAAGTGAAGGTGTTCCGGGCCAGCCACCCGCTCGTCAGTGTCTTCATGTGGGGAGTCAATCACTCGGTGAGGCCCGGCCTGCTGGTCACCTGTAGAGCAGCGAGCGCCCCCCGCAGGGTGACAGGAGGACTGCACTAGATGTGCTGTGCCCGCCCTGCGCTCACACGCCCGGCTACAACCTGCTGCTCCCCCTGGTTGTAGAACTACAAGTCCCAGGTGTCGGTGCAGGCTGACAGTGGAGTCTGGTGATACAGCAAGTGTACCTCCTGTGACATGGTGCAGTATGTATGTATATATACAGGGGCGGATTGGTCATAGACCCTACAAGAAGATTTCCGGGTGGGCTGATGCCCAGAGGGCCCCCAAGCTCTCCTTATGGACATAATGATCTGTGCGGCCGCAGTTTCCCCCCGATCTGTAGTACCGTCCTCAGGGCGGTGATACAGTATATACTGTGCAGAGGAGGACAGTATTTTGATGGTCTGCTGGGGCGGTACGTTGTGAGGCACTATGGTATCACAGGCCCTGCCTATTTATGTTGCCTCGTCTTCTATCAATTTAGTCCCGCCTACAGCATGGGACCACTTTTAGTTTTTTTTTCCAGGGCCACTTTAAGTTTTCAATCCGCCCTGGTATGTGTGCGTGTATATATGACTAATGTATGGTGAGGGCGGCTGTGCCCTGTCTTACTGTACTGCACCCCGCCATATAGTCATATTATAGTGCACCCAGCTATATAGTTATCTAGGCATAGTATAGTGCACCCCGCTATAAAGTTATGTAGTCATAGTATAGTGCACCCTGCTATATAGTTATGTAGTGATAGTATAGTGCACCCCGCTATATAGTTATGTAGTCATAGTATAGTGCACCCTGCTATATAGTTATGTAGTCATAGTATAGTGCACCCCGCTATACAGTTATCTAGTCATAGCATAGTGCACCCCACTATATAGTTATCTAGTCATAGTATAGTGCACCCCGCTATATAGTTATGTAGTGATAGTATAGTGCACCCCGCTATACAGTTATCTAGTCATAGCATAGTGCACCCCACTATATAGTTATCTAGTCATAGTATAGTGCACCCCGCTATATAGTTATGTAGTGATAGTATAGTGCACCCCGCTATATAGTTATGTAGTGATAGTATAGTGCACCCCGCTATATAGTTATGTAGTGATAGTATAGTGCACCCCGCTATATAGTTATGTAGTGATAGTATAGTGCACCCCGCTATATAGTTATGTAGTGATAGTATAGTGCACCCCGCTATATAGTTATGTAGTGATAGTATAGTGCACCCCGCTATATAGTTATGTAGTGATAGTATAGTGCACCCTGCTATATAGTTATTTAGTCATAGTATAGTGCACCCCGCTATATAGTTATCTAGTCATAGTATAGTGCACCCGCTATATAGTTATGTAGTCATAGTATAGTGCACCCCGCTATATAGTTATGTAGTGATAGTATAGTGCACCCCGCTATATAGTTATGTAGTGATAGTATAGTGCACCCGCTATATAGTTATGTAGTGATAGTATAGTGCACCCCGCTATATAGTTATGTAGTGATAGTATAGTGCACCCCGCTATATAGTTATGTAGTGATAGTATAGTGCACCCTGCTATATAGTTATTTAGTCATAGTATAGTGCACCCCGCTATAGTTATCTAGTCATAGCATAGTGCACCCCGCTATATAGTTATCTAGTCATAGTATAGTGCACCCCGCTATATAGTTATCTAGTCATAGCATAGTGCACCCCTCTATATAGTTATCTAGTCATAGTATAGTGCACCCCGCTATATAGTTATCTAGTCATAGTATAGTGCACCCCGCTATATAGTTATTTAGTCATAGTATAGTGCACCCCGCTATATAGTTATGTAGTGATAGTATAGTGCACCCCGCTATATAGTTATTTAGTCATAGTATAGTGCACCCCGCTATATAGTTATGTAGTCATAGTATAGTGCACCCCGCTATATAGTTATTTAGTCATAGTATAGTGCACCCCGCTATATAGTTATGTAGTCATAGTATAGTGCACCCCGCTATATAGTTATGTAGTGATAGTATAGTGCACCCCGCTATATAGTTATGTAGTGATAGTATAGTGCACCCCGCTATACAGTTATCTAGTCATAGCATAGTGCACCCCACTATATAGTTATCTAGTCATAGTATAGTGCACCCCGCTATATAGTTATGTAGTGATAGTATAGTGCACCCCGCTATATAGTTATGTAGTGATAGTATAGTGCACCCCGCTATATAGTTATGTAGTGATAGTATAGTGCACCCCGCTATATAGTTATTTAGTCATAGTATAGTGCACCCCGCTATATAGTTATCTAGTCATAGTATAGTGCACCCCGCTATATAGTTATCTAGTCATAGTATAGTGCACCCCGCTATATAGTTATCTAGTCATAGTATAGTGCACCCCGCTATATGGGAACCTCGTCTGTGTAGGAACTGCTTAGCACTCGATCCATAAGTAGCGCTGCAGTGGGAAAGGACAATATGAAGAACGTTCCCAGCAGTTGCGGTATATTCTTGATTAGAGATGAGCGAACTTCTATTTTTAGTTCGGCGTCCAAAGCTCAGGTTCGGGTTATCGTAGCATCCCGTTATGGATTCCGCTACCGCGGACCATAACGGCATTTGGAATCCATAAGGGGCTGCTTCATTGAACCCGAACCGTGGACAACCCTAAGGACCTGCGATGACGTCACCATCATGTGATCAGTGCAGGGGGCGTGGCTCAGCACTGGATCACCTCTTATCCAATCCACTGCTGAGCCACGCCCCCTGCACTGATCACTTGACGGTGAACTCACCCCAGGTCCTTAGGGTTGTCCAAGGTTCGGGTTCAATGAAGCAGCCCCTTATGGATTCCAAATGCCGTTATGGTCCGCGGTAGCGGAATCCATAACGGGATGCTACGATAACCCGAACTTTGGACGCCGAACTAAAAATAGAAGTTCGCTCATCTCTATTCTTGATAGATTTTTATTTCATACATTTCAATACAGAATACAGGACGCGCTTCGGGCCCATCCTAGGCTTTTTCAACTGAGCAGTTAAAGAAGCCTAGGATGAGCTGAAACACATTCTGTATTGAAACCTATGAAATAAAAATCTATCAAGAATATACCGCAGCTGCTGGGAACGTTCTTCATATTGGGAACCTAGTCATTGTGCACCCCGTTATCTTACATGGTGAATCTATATAATATAGCCTAACAAATATACACTAGCATACTATATAGTGGCTTTTTGGTAGTGTAACTGGTTGTACCATGGGGCTTTGGGGGCATTGTAGCTATTTGTACCGCGTCACTCTGGGGGCGGTACACCTGGCTGTACTTGGGGGGGGGGGGTGTACCTGGCTGTACTGTGGAGGCTCTGGGGGCGGTGTACCTGGCTGTACTGTGGAGGCTCTGGGGGCGGTGTACCTGGCTGTACTGTGGAGGCTCTGGGGGCGGTGTACCTGGCTGTACAGTGGAGGCTCTGGGGGCGGTGTACCTGGCTGTACAGTGGAGGCTCTGGGGGCGGTGTACCTGGCTATACGGTGGGGGCTCTGGGGGCGGTGTACCTGGCTGTACTGTGGAGGCTCTGGGGGCGGTACACCTGGCTGTACTGTGGAGGCTCTGGGGGCGGTGTACCTGGCTGTACGGTGGAGGCTCTGGGGGCGGTGTACCTGGCTGTACAGTGGGGGCGGTGTACCTGGCTGTACTGTGGAGGCTCTGGGGGCGGTACACCTGGCTGTACTGTGGAGGCTCTGGGGGCGGTACACCTGGCTGTACTGTGGAGGCTCTGGGGGCGGTGTACCTGGCTGTACGGTGGAGGCTCTGGGGCGGTGTACCTGGCTGTACAGTGGGGCGGTGTACCTGGCTGTACTGTGGAGGCTCTGGGGCGGTACACCTGGCTGTACTGTGGAGGCTCTGGGGGCGGTACACCTGGCTGTACTGTGGAGGCTCTGGGGGCGGTACACCTGGCTGTACTGTGGAGGCTCTGGGGGCGGTGTACCTGGCTGTACAGTGGAGGCTCTGGGGGCGGTGCACCTGGCTGTACGGTGGAGGCTCTGGGGGCGGTGCACCTGGCTGTACGGTGGAGGCTCTGGGGGCGGTGCACCTGGCTGTACTGTGGAGGCTCTGGGGGCGGTGCACCTGGCTGTACTGTGGAGGCTCTGTTGGCGGTGCACCTGGCTGTACTGTGGAGGCTCTGGGGGCGGTGCACCTGGCTGTACTGTGGAGGCTCTGGGGGCGGTGTACCTGGCTGTACGGTGGAGGCTCTGGGGGCGGTGTACCTGGCTGTACGGTGGAGGCTCTGGGGCGGTGTACCTGGCTGTGCGGTGGAGGCTCTGGGGGCGGTGTACCTGGCTGTACGGTGGAGGCTCTGGGGGCGGTGTACCTGGCTGTACGGTGGAGGCTCTGGGGGCGGTGTACCTGGCTGTACGGTGGAGGCTCTGGGGGCGGTGTACCTGGCTGTACGGTGGAGGCTCTGGGGGCGGTGTACCTGGCTGTACGGTGGGGGCTCTGGAGGCGGTGTACCTGTTATAACGGTGGTGGCAGTGTACCTGCTTGTTCTGCGGGGCCCTGGTTGTGCTCTGTGATCTTATACAGAATTTGAGTTAGCGGATGCTAGTTGGATGAGTTCAGAGGACTACGAGGTCAGGGGCCCGGGCTGCTCACAGCATGGTCAGGTAGCATTACCCTGGTTGTACAGCACACGGCCTGCAGCTGGTATCTCTCTGGTCTGTTACGGAGGCCGGTGGGCACTAGGCTTGGCAGGTGCCCTTTGCTTAGTGTCCTGATATTGCCCAGCTCTCCTGGTCTCTGGTGTGTAGCTGGCAGCCGGCCTCTGTTACTCAAGGTTACAGGACAATCTCTGGGTCAACCATCTGCATTTTTCCAGAGGCTGTTTCACAGTAAACGTTCATTCACTGGAAATAATCACTTCTTAAAGCAGCAGGGGGGTAACTGATGGGGAAGGGGGGCGCAGGGAGGCATAGCTGGGAGTCAGTGAACCGCTCACTTCCTGACATGGGCCTACTTGTATGTGTGCAGCTTCCCTCTCTGTTTTGTCTGGTTCAGTGGCGCCCGGGCCAGCTCGTCAGTGTAAATCCTCAATCACACGTCAGTGGGCTATACGTGTTCTCCACAGACGGCACACGTCCCCATTCATTTTAATGTGTGTAGTCACACATCAGTGTTTTTAGCACGGATCGGATCATTAGGAAGAGATGCTTTGAAAATGATTTTATAGCCGTTCAGTGTCAGTGAAACACGGATAACACAGACAGCAAAAAAACGGACACACAGACCCAACACAGATTTTTCACGCATGCATGTGGCTGCACTTGTTACTGTCATGCAGATAATATCTTCCTTTGCCAGCCATTAGCGCTTGGACGTTTTCCCGGCCGCAGTGGCTCCATAAAGACCACTTGCCACCTGCCCGCCACCACCCAGGGAGCCAGAAACATGTAGAATACTATATAATCGTATGTAGGTTCGCCTCGGTGCTGTACACGGCAGCATAAGCTGGAAACATCCCAGTGTACCAAAAGAAAAATGGGCGATGTGTAAGTTTAGGGTGTTCACTTGGCAGTCCTTATCTTTCCTACTTCCTGACGACTCCTAGATTTATCTCGCTCCATAACATGGCGTTACGTTATCCACCCAGAGACGCATTTCTGTTACTGCGCGGCAGACTTGTCATACACTTTGTATATCATTTACTCCTTTTCAGGACCTCTACTTCTTGTGGCGGATTGATTTAAAGGGATTTCATTTTTATAACGATTATTGATATAACTTATAATATAATAACTTATAGTCCTAGCAGGACACTCCAGCTGTGGCATGTGGATGTCCTAGATGAGGGGACCCCACCTGGGCAGAGAGCCTCTAAGGGTACTGTCGCACTAGCATTAGCTTGATCCGGCAGGCAGTTCCGTCGTCGGAGCTGCCTGCCGGATCCGCCGATCAGTGTGACAACTGACAGCATTTGTAGACGGATCAGTCTACAAATGCATTGCAAGAACGCATCCGTCTCTCCGCTGGTCATGCGGATGGATGGATCCGTCCTGCACCCTTTTTCCCAGTTTTCCCGGTCTGCGCATGCGCATCCGTCCTTCAGTTGTTTCGCAAAGCCGGATCCGGCACTAATGCAAGTCAATGGGAATGAACGCCGGATCCGGCATTCTGGCGATTGATCAGGCATTTTGGACGGACATAACACCGCAGCATGCTACGGTATTATGTCCGCCCAACACGCCTGACAGTGACTGAACGGAAGGCATACTGATGCAAACTGAACGGATTTCTCTCCATTCAGATTGCATGGGGATATGCCTGATCAGTTCTTTTCCGGCATAGAGCCCTCTTGACGGAACTCTATGCCGGAAAAGAATAACGCAAGTGTGAAAGTACCGTAACAAGGAGAGGGTTGTTGAGGTCATTTATTTGGTGTTTGCACAATTCTCAGTAGGGAAAAATGTATATCAATTTGTTTCTCTTCGAGCCTGCGGTCACCGGATCTGGGTTCTAATAAAACCCTCATAGCGGGCATTGAACCCAACTGACCTGAGAGGGGAACAGGGTCCTGTAAGAAATTTTTTAATACATGACCATTTCATTTTCATCAGGACAGTAAAGCTAGACGCAGACGTCCGTTAAACCCGGACGTGAGCAGTCCGTGGTAGTGCGGGCTGGATTTGATCTTTACAGCCAAAGCGCACGGCGTCATTGGTTGCTATAAAGCCGTGCGCTCCTTGCCGCCGCTGCAGGATAGTAATACACTGGTATAGATCATACCAGTGTATTACTGTAGTGCAGCGGCGGCAGAGAGCACACGGCGTCATAGCAACCAATGACGCCGTGCGCTTTGGCTGTAAAGAACAAATCCAGCCCGCACTACCACGGACTGCTCACGTCCGGGTTTAAACTTTCCTTCACATCTTGCGTTTCGAAACACCCCCAAAAAGTCTTCAAAATTTTCCGGCAGATATGGCGTTTGCTTTGGCTGTTAATTCTCTATCCACACCTAAATAAACCGGGATACAAACTAAACCCAAGGGTAACAGAGGTGACACCCCCAACAAAGAATACCTCACCTCAAATAATGAACAAAATAAGCTTTATTACATAATCATTAAAACCAGAAATATCCCCGGAAGAAGCCTGTTCAGGCAAAACGGCGTTGGGAGGAGGACGTTGCTCCGTCGGTCGGTAACCCGCATGTGATTGCTCTTTTTGATTTTTACTATTCCAGCACTGTTATATTGATGTCGCCCTTTGGGTGAGTAATGATATATTTATATTGGTGTTGGATGCTGTCCTGATTCATAGTGGATTGAACGCGGCTCATAGTGCAGCGCCCTCTGTGTCCGCTCTCAGTTGATTTATATATGTATTTCTGGTTTTAATGATTATGTAATAAAGCTTATCGTGTTCATTATTTGAGGTGAGGTTTTCTTTGTTGGGGGTGTTAATTCTCTATGCGGCAGTGCCGGGTTTTCTTTTTTTAGAAAAGACAAAGAAATAAATAGGAAGGAATGCAGGTGGGAATTGAGGGAAATCTTTACCTCCCTTGTTGGTTCTGTTGGGGTGACAACCCGCATAGCACAGCCCAGTAATGCACAAACTATGCATAAGAGGTAGACCCAACGAGATCTTCTAGATAAAGGCCAGACATGTTAGACTGTTGTGGGTCAATTTTATTAGGATCAGACGTCCCTCAAATGTTCTGTATGGGGTGTCCTGCCTTAACCTTCATGGCAGATGCCACGGCAGAGAAGGAACAGGCACTTGGACTTCAACGTGCCAGGTCCCCGGGGGATAAGCCACTGCCGGCTGTTTCCCAACTTTGACCACCCCTGGCTGCTGCATATTCCAATCTCTGCCACCAATGGCCAATATGGGAATAAGCGTATGGCCAGATTACTAATGAGAATGGGGAGAATGTAGATGCCAGTATATCAACAGGTAGTTCAGGCCATGCCGAAACCATTCACAGAATTCAGCAATCTGCACAGAACTTGACTTTAGTAGAGGCCTCAGACTTTGGGTTTGTAATTCCAAGTGATTAATCTCTGCCTAGAAATAGATGGACACCTCCTGTTTTCTTTGGCTCACTTGTCGGGTTTACTGTCTGGACTAAAAGAGAAGGAGCAAAGGGCTGGGTTTTTAAAGGGATGTCTCATGACTACAATCCTGGTCTACACGCCTCAGTAGTGCATATGGAAGTCACAGAAAGTGGGTCCGGTTCTAGAGCCACTCTGAGACTGGATTTCTCTGTCAATTAACTCCCATTTATTTCAGTTGCTGTCAGGCAAAGCAAAAATGGCGTCTCTCAACAGACCTAACTCATTAGACGCAATGTATCAAGCCCTCACTCCAGAATTCTGACTTCTAAAAGTTACAAAAATACTTAGGCTTTTGGGGCTTATTTGCACACAAAATTTGCTACCTTTTGCTTTTTTTTACACCACTCAAAAGTGAGCGGTAAAGTGATGTGGTTGGTCTGTCCATGTCAAGCTGATTGAAGCCCGATTTATCAACTGCGACGTTTTAAAAAGTCACAAAAATGGTCTCAATCCAGTAGAGTGGTGGCCACAGAAAGTTGTAGTAATATCTCAAGTTAGCCTTAAAGATGCACCAGATTTATCAAACATTGTGCACCTTTTAATAAAACCGCTAAACTGACCTATAGGGATGTCCTGATACCAGTATCGGGACAGACACCAGACATTTGCACGAGGACTGAGGCGGCAGGTCCCGTGTCTGCTTCCATGCGGCGCTCCCTCCCGATCAGCGTGGGGACGGCAGCGTGTCCCAGCTGATCGGCGTGGGGGCAGGGACTTCTGTGCGGCGGCTCTTAAGTCCCATGCAGTTGCCTAGCACTGGGAGGAAGTTAAAGCCACTTCCTGCCAGTACTTTGGTGCATGCTTGGGAAGGATACAGCAGGCCAGGTGGGTATGGGGCACATTGGTTGGGAAACACTGTTATAAGCCCATTTATTAATTTATTTACCCTTGTACAAAGGAAAAGTAAAGCAGTTTTCCATAGCAACCAAATTCCATTTTTAATTGCTATCAGCAACTGTGCCGCTGTTTCTTTGTACAAGGTTTGATAAATCTCCCCTTTGACTAAATTATGTTTTATTTATTTAATTGTTATAATTGGTATCGGTGAGTACTTAAATAAAAGTATCTTAAAAAAATTGTATCGGGACATCCCTACTGACCTATCCTCAGGGTCGGTCATCAAAATCTGATTAATAGGGGTCAAACACCCATCACTTCAGCCAAGCAGCTGTTTGAAGAGGCTGCTGCCCTCCAGTGAGCACTGCGGCCTCTCGCAGCTTACCTAGCACACGTCCGCCCATTGAATAGCAGCTGTGCTTGGTATTGTAGCTCAGGTCCATTCACTTACCAGAGACTGATCTGTGCCTAGACTGACAAACGAGATGTCACAGGCCTTGGCACTTATGGAGCGCTGCACCTTATTTAGGCCCCATTCACACGTCCATGGTGTGTTGCGGATCCACAACACACCCGGCCGGCACCCCCCATAGAAATGCCTATTCTTGTCCGCAAGCTGCGGGCAAGAATAGGACATATTCTATCTTTTGCGGAGCTGCGGACCGGAAGTTCGGGGCCGAAACCCGGAAGTTCGAGTGTGCTCTCCACTTCACGTCCGGCCACATTGAGAATGAATGGGTCCGCACACGTTCCACACCCATTTGCGAACGTGTGAATAGGGCCTTAAACTGCTGATCGGCGGGGGTTCCAGGAGTCAGACCCCCACCCATCAGATATTGATGATCTATCCTGAGGATAGGCCATCAATATTAAATAAAATCCCCCGCATGGTAACCCCCCCCCCCTGACACACACACACTCACTCACTATTTCTTTTCTACAGATTTATTAGTAAAACTAACATTGAATCCCTGAGTTGCTCCCTTTTAGACTGTTATCTGCACTGCCGCTGACACACGTCTGTATTGTTTTTCAGGTCAATGAGCTCAGTCATGTTCCTGTTCCCGTGATGCTTTTACCAGATGATTTTAAGGCAAACTCCAAAATTAAGGTCACTAATCACCTCTTTAACAGGTTGGTTGATGATGCCGCAGTTTGCTTTTCCACTTGGTTGCAGTAGATGACCAGCACTTGTCATATTTATCATGTTTTAATCAGAGATGATCCTAGACGGCTGTCGGATCTAAGAGCTGCTTTGGACCTGTTCAGCCTGTGCTAATATTTGACGAGCAAAAGCAACTTTTCAAGTATTTCCAGAAGTACAAATACTGTATATTGCCACACAAGCCTGTGCGGTTTTCCAGGAATAGGCTGTGTGCGGTAGTGTCACAAAACCCATGTCAAAGGCGTCGTCCGCCTGTTATTAAAGGATGGCTTAGCCTCTGGATAGGCCATTAGTAGCTGATTGGCGGGGTCCAACACCCCTCACCCCTGCCAATCAGCGCTTTGGCTATAGTTCCAGCACTAGAAGCAGACAACCTTATAATGAACTGAGCTGGTAACTGCAGCATTATCCCCATCGACTGCTTCCAGCTCTGCAGTGACAGGCTCGGCCCACTACAAAGCTGGAGCCGTCTGCTGCAAGAGCTATTGCCCAACAGTTCATGGGCAGGGGCGATGACCTATCCTGAGGGTATGCCATTACCTACTAAAAGGTGCACAACACCCTTAACATGTTAAATGTTTTCTGGCATTACGTCAACCTGATTCCTGCAGCCTTAAATGAGTTTTCTGCTTCTCAGATGTAAAGGGGTATTCCGCTTACAACAAGTTATCCCTTATCCATAATTAATTTCCCCCCGAAAATTGATGGAGCGCCGGTCAGAAAAGCGTGTCACCATTCTATTCATTTCTATGGGAGCGCCAGATATAGCAGAGTACAGCATTCGCCTATCTCCGGGTCTCCCATAGAAAAGAATGGAGTGGCGATGCCCATTTCCGACCAGCTGCTCCATCTATCTCAGGGGGGTTCCACAGGGTACATTTTCGCTCTATTCAGCTGTACTCGGCTTCTCCTCAACAGTCTCTCAAGAGTTGAATGGAGCAGCAGCGTGCATGCGTGAGGGCCTCCCCATTGTGAACGCTGGGATTCTTATGGTGGTACAGCCCCTTTCAAATAGGCAGTCAGACAGAATGACGGTGTGTTTCGGGCATGCAACGCATCTGGGACTGTGCTGTCTTCTGTTAAAAACATAAGCCACAGCCCCGAGGTGTACAAAGCCTAAAGACTACCTTACATGACCTGATGGTCTGGCCAATTATCGGGAAAGAAATCCTTCTAAAGTTGCCGCAGATCACCCGATAAATGAGCAAATCGGCTGATTCCTCAATCATCGTTTCTGGGCAGCAGATCGTGCCGTGTGGATTTCTAGGAGGACACGTGATCGCAGCAGCCATCGCTCGTCCCCCGTACAGTGGAGGTGATTGCTCCATGTATATGCAGTTCTTCACTTCCACTGATGACCAGGCAGTTATAGGGAACAAACGCCTCCTTCCCGATAATTGCTTGTCAGCACAGTGTTAAATGCGACTTAAGTCAATGCCAGGCATCTGCTTGGTAAAGCGATAATAGGAGGAACTGATGCTGAACGGCCAGTGTACAGATTTATGGAGCATCTGCCCAGGAGATGAGTTTCAGTATGGAGATTTTGTTCAAAAAATATGATTTCATATTGAAGAGCTGATCAGCCTGTCTTCTTGTTATTCGTTCAGGGCTCAGTGGAAAGTTCAGAAATACTTTACTTATCATTCTGTTGTTTGCCAAGATGTCTCTTCCAAAAATGTTAGGAATCCAGAAGCAGGGTTCATGATCTGAAACGCCAGTTGTGCACACACTGACAAGTGGATGTACCAGTCTGTCCTGAGATTTCTATGACGGGGTCTTGTCCTTTTATGTCCTATTTAAAGTAACACTATTCACAGGGTCTTAGATGCATTATTATTATGTGGCAGCACATGTCAGACTGTATTCAGAGTACTGAAAATGATTTACGTATACTTGCATACATCAAAATATAGCCCTTGGGACAATCACCACATGAGAAATGCCAGTTGCTGAAGTGAGACAACCCCTTTAAGGGATACTTCTAACAAAAAAGGACTTGCCATAGGTCCCGAAACTTCTTGGCAAACAGCCATGTTCAGCCATGCTTTTCCCCTGCAGAAGAAATGTAGTATTACATGGTTGTCATTCAGATGAATCGCCATCCATATCATACAGGAATGGCTCTAGTGTGCCAGAGTGGGAGCCGCTACAGAGACCGGAAGCCCCCTCTATGATGCCCATATGCCCTAAGAGTTGTCTTCATTAACTGACTACTTTAAGCAGTCCATGGATGTAATGATCTAATGATTTTACATTACTTGTAAATAATTTACATCTATGGAACTAAAATCTAGTCGTTTCAAAGAGCAGAGGCCCACGGGTGATGTCCGCGACTGGCAATAATGCCGATCGTAGTCATTTAAGCCTTTATGACTACGGCATCTAAATAGGCGATCAGGGATGGCGGTCAGTTATTCTAATACGGTGAGTCTCTCTGAAGAGACCCAGCGTATTAGAACTGCAATTCCTATGTTGGCCTTATACTGTTATTAAATGGGAATACAGTAAAAGTTCTCATGAATCTGAGCACTGTATTTTGTAGCTTCTTAGAGGGGCTCTAAAAGTTTTTTTTTTTTTTTTTTTTTTTAAATGTTAAAAAATATATATTGAAAATTTTTAATCTCCCCCCTTTCCCTAGAATAAAAAAATGTAAAACATAAACAAAAAAAAGGTCAACATTATGGGCATCACCGTGTCCAAAACTGTCCTTTCTATTAACCCATTCACTACCAGAGCTGTGCATGTACACGCACGTGCAGCGGGCCCATGGCCGGCAGGTCTCTGCTGTTTCCTACACAGATCGGCAGTAATGCCGATCGTGGTAATTAAAGTCTTCGGATGCGGTGATCAAGCAAGATCACAGCATCTAAATGCGCAAAGACCGATGCATCGTGCGGCCAATGTGGGCATCGGTAGTTGCGCTGAACACTGTAAACCTCGCTGACGAGGCTTTAAGTGTTCATGCTGCAATTCTTATTTTGGCCACCAGATAGCAGGCCAGGATAGGAAATGAGCAACTTCTAGTTTAAATGTGATTTTTAAAATCCCTAATAGAACAAAATTAAAAAACATTATTTATAGGCTCCTATAAGCTTCAAAATAATCGCTAAAAAAATATAAAAGTTTAAATCACCCCCCTTTTCTATATAATTAAAAAAATAAATACCTAAATAACCATAAATATAAACATCATGGGTATCATCGTGACTGAAAACGCCCATACTATTAAAATATATTTTTTTAAATTCCAATACAGAGAATGGCGTAATGGCAAAAAGGCTCAAAATAGCCAATTTGCCATTTTTTCATTGCTTCTCTAACCCAAAAAAATGTGATCAAAAAGTCAAAAAATGAGCCCCTAAACAGCTCAGTAGACATAAGTATAAAAAAGGTTATGGGGGTGAGAATATGGTGATGTAAAAAAAATTTTTTTTTATCAAAGTTTAAATGTATTTTTACCAGGGCTGTGGAGTCGGAGTCGAGGAGTCGGAGTCGGAGGCAATTTTGGGTACCTGGAGTCGGAGTCGGCAAAAAATGGACCGACTCCGACTCCGACTCCTACTAGATTTAAATTGGAATAAAAAAAAATTGGAATAAAAAAAAGCAAGTTTAAATGTCCCAATTCAGATAAAGTTATAATTAATTACTTCTCTACTGTAAGAATAAAGGCCAATGCATGCAGTGCGTCACGTTACCGCTAAGCAAAGACGTTAAGTGACCGTGAAGAAGCACGCTTTTCATATGCTTCACTATGCAGTTAAAGGGACACTGACAGGCTGATTTACCGGCTAAAGATATATCTGCTGGTATTCATCAGAGGATTAGGAATACAACTAGACGACTGTTACCCCCAGTTGAGGTTTACTTGTGTTTAAAAACGTTTTAATCAATATGCAAATTCTCTACCTTTGTGCCCAAGGGGCAGGTGCACATGTAGAGTACTGGCAGCACTAGACAGGACTAGGTAGTGAGGAGGAAGAGAGAAAGCTGGCACAGCCTCAGCATAGCCAGACGAGGCTGCTGCCAGCACTCTACACGTGCGCCTGCGCAGGAATTCAGCGTTCGGCTAGCCTGAAAAAAAGGCCAGTGCAGTGAATAATAACGAGGGGAACAGCGCTGGGAAGCTGTACTCGGGCGCGGCTGGGCACAAAGCCGCAGGAGACGCTGCCCCATTGGTCACAAAGATAGTGAATTTGCATACAGATTAAAATGTTTTTTAAACACAAGTACAGCTTAACTGGGGGTAACATTAGTATAGTTTTATTCCTAATTCTCTGATGAATACCAGTATATATATATCTTTAGCTGGAAAATCAGCCTGTCAGTATCCCTTTAAGGAGCAGCAATACTTACACTTTCCATTGTCTTGTGGTCTGCTGTTACAGGGAACCCATGGTTATCCTCGCCTCTCACTGATAACTGATTAAGGACTGGAGACACTTGTATAAGTGAAGGGAATGGATAGTCAATAGTTCAAGACTGAAGCTGTAAACCATTTGAAAAACTGCTATCATTCAGCCAAGGCTATAAAACATGTAAACTCAGATTGTTAGCTTAAATTTTAAACATGACTATGGGATTCTACTAGGAAAATCATGTTTTAAAATAAATGCCCCTACCCCTGCCCCGTCCTGGATCCTCCCACTGCTCTATCTTCAGCAGAAGATCAGCCCACAAAGGAGAAGGCAGCAGCTTCTGCTCAACTACCTCTCTGTGCTAGAGAAGATTAGAAGAACTTGGTGGAACAGCTTCGTATTTGCATATTAAATACAGAGGAGTCGGAGTCGGAAGTTTCAAAATCTGAGGAGTCGGAGTCGGACAATTTATCTACCGACTCCACAGCCCTGATTTTTACACTATTTAGACATAAAAAACCTACACATATGGGGTATCGTAATCATACTGACCCAGAGAATGAAGAGCATGGGCATCAGTTTTGCTATAAACGAAATGCCGTGGGAACAAAACCTGTAAAACGGTGGAGGAATCGCGTTTTTTTTTTTTCCAATTCCACCCCATTTGGAATTTTTTTACCGCTTTCCACTACATTTTATACCATAATTAATGGTGGCATTACAAAGTACAACCTGTCCCGCAAAAAATAAGCCCTCCTACAGCTGTGACCTAAAATTTAAAAAAAAGTTATGGCTCAAGGAAAATAGGGAAGAAAAATGCAAAAACGAGAAAACCTCCGGTAGCCTAAGGGTTAATATATTTATCCCATATGGTGAATTGCGTAATGGAAAAAAAAGTATGAAAGTGGCCACTTCACCATTTTTTTCATCGCTTCTCTTACCACAAAGAATTGAATAAAATGTGATCAAAAAGTCATGAACCCTCCAAAATAGTATCAATAAAAACTGCAGATTATCCCGCAAAAAATAAGCCCCTACACATCCCAGGCTCATCTCCTAGGTAACCTGTTAATGTATTACTCTGTGTAATACACGAACAGGCAATGCATTACAATACAGATGTATTGTAATGCATTGTAGACCCCCAAAAGTTGAAGTCCCAGAGTGGGACAGAAATAAAGTTTAAAAAAAAGTGCTTTTAATAAAAAAAAAGTTTCAAGTAAAAAAGAAAAAGGCTCTTTCCCCAGATTTTAATAAAAAAATAGAAAAAAAAAAAAACACACATATTGGGTATTGCCGCGTCCGTAACGCCGGCTCTATAAATATATCACACCCCGTCCGATAAACGCCAAAAAGAAACTGTCAAAAAAGCCATTTTTGTCACCTTACATCACAAAAAGTGCAACACCAATCGATCAAAAAGGTGTATGTTCCACAAAATGGTACTGTCACCTCATCCCGCAAAAAAATGAGACCCTACATAAGAAAATCACTCAAAAAATAAAAACTATAGCTCTCAGAACATGGCAACACTAAAACATAATTTTTTTTTTTTTTCAAATATGCTAGTATTGTATTAAAGTAAAATAAATTTCTCGCCCATTTTCCTTGGGGGACACAGGAATTCATGGGTATAGCTCAGCTCCCTAGGAGGCGTGACACTAAGTGATAGCTGTAAGCCCCTCCTCCAGCAGCTATACCCTCAGCCTGGAGAGAGAGACTGCCAGTTTTTGCTTAGTGTCCAAGGAGGCAAGACACTCCCTGCTTAGGCAGGGTCGCTTTCCTTAAATTCTATTTTTGAGCTTATTTTTTTATTATTTTATTTTTGATATGGGATTCCTCCTATCCCCCACTACCTCCCTAGCCCCTTATTCATGTGGGGCTTATCCCCCAATAGGGCATTTTCCTGGCGGTTCCCCCACAGGACATGCAAGGTACAAGGTGCACACTCATACATCTGTGCACCTCGGGGGTTAATGTGTCGGGTGCCGGCTTCTCCTGCGCGGTGCCAGACAGACTCTGCAGGGACCTGCAGACTTCTGGGTCATACGCTCCTGGCAGAGTGGTGGCCATTTACAGCAATTCAGCATACCTTGCGGCCTACCTGTGCCGGCATCTTGCTTCCGGCTGCCTTCACTATTGGCGCTTCCCCCGCAGCAGGCCGCGCTGCGGCGCCTCGGGGGTTAATTCATTTTGTCGCGCGCGGCTATCTCCACTATCGGGGCGGAGCTTCCTTCCGCGCTTCGCTCCTTCCTGCTGTGCTGCTGTACTGCCTCTTCACATCGTGCCTCGGCTGGTCACTGCTGCTGCCTGACCTCTGGAGACCTCTTCAGTTCCCCTCTGCTCTGCTGCCGCTCCTGCCTTCGCTCCTCTCCACAGCTTGCCTCAGTCTGCTGCTAGTGCCTTTTGCACCACTTCCAGGCTCCGGTAGGACAGTTAACCCCCTCCACACCAATGACCTGTCTGGGTGTAGGCCCCTGTCTTGGGTTTTCTCTGGGGTTTAACCCTGTCAGCGCCTTCTCAAACATGTCAGACCTTTCTGGGGCCGCCAAACCTTGGTACCATGCCTGTACCGCTTGCAGGGAACCTTTCCCCCGTGGGCAGTCTGATCCACATGCCAGGCCCCGCTGCAGCGTCAGTTGCCCACAGCGCCGCCCTCCGTTCCCTCTGAGCCACCTGACTGGGCTAGATCCCTGTCCAAGGCAGTGGAAAGGCTACAGGGCTGTCCAGTCCGCGTGCAATCGGACAACGCCACAGCCGTGGCGTACATAAACCACCAGGGAGGCACTTGCAGCGATGCGGGAGGTCACCAGCATTCTCCTTTGGGCGGAAGCCCACGTCCCGGCCCTGTCGGCGATCTATATTCCCGGGTTGGAGAACTGGGCGGCGGACTTTCTCAGCCGCACCACCATCGACCCGGGCGAGTGGTCTCTTCAGGTGTTCGCGGACGTTTGCCGTCGTTGGGGTCGTCCGGACGTGCGCCTCATGGCCTCCAGGTTCAACCACAAGGTTCCCACTTATCTGCCAGGGATCCGGGGGCGTGCGGTGCCGATGCCCTCGTTCTTCCATGGCGAGACTTCGCCCTTCCGTACATTTTTCCGCCCATTCCTCTCCTGCTCAAGGTCCTTTGGGAAAATCGCGGCGGAGGGCATTCCTACGATCCTAGTTGCTCCGTCCTGGCCCCGCCGGTCTTAGTACGCCGACCTCATGCTGCTCCTGGGAGACGCACCTTGGACGCTGCCTATCAGAGAAGATCTGCTTTCTCAGGGACCGATCTTTCACCCGCGTTTAAAGTCCCTACGTTTGACGGCGTGGCTATTGAGACCGCCGCCTTGGCACGTAGGTGTTTTTCCGCGGACGTGGACCGCACGATGATCCGCGCCCGTAAGCCATCATCTTTCAGGATCTATTATAGGACCTGGAGGACTTATCTGGGTTTCTGTGCTAATCTGGGGACCCTCCTCTCGGTTTCTCTCTCCCCACGGTTCTGTCCTTCCTTCAGTCTGGCCTCGACCACAGGCTGGGTCTTAGTTCTCTGAAGGGTCAGGTGTCTGCGCTGTCCATTCTCTTCCAGCATCCCCTGGCCCCCCTCGGACCTATCAAGACCTTTCTCCAAGGTGTGGCTCACTCGGTCCCTCCGTACCGCCCTCCGGTACCACCCTGGGATCTGAACCTGGTTCTCTCTGCGCTCCCGTCCTTCCCCTTCGAACCGCTGCAGAAGGTTTCCCTACGTCTCCTGTCCTGCAAGGTTATTTTCCTTGTAGCCGTCACCTCCCTCAGGAGGGTGTCCGAGTTGGCGGCGCTTTCCTGTTCGGAACCTTTCCTGGTGTTCCACCAGGATAAGGTAGTTCTTCGCCCTGTTCCTTCGTTCCTTCCTAAGGTGGTCTCCGCCTTTCATCTGAACGAGGACATTGTCCTCCCCTCCTTGTGCCCTTCCCACCCCCGGGAACGGGAACTTCATCGTCTGGACGTGGTCAGGGCCCTGAGACTTTACCTGGAGATCACTAGCTCCTTCCGGCGCACTGACTCTCTGTTTGTGGTTCCGGAGGGTTCGCGCAAAGGGATGGCGGCCTCCAAGGTTGCTATCGCCCGTTTTGTCAAGGCGGCTACTGCCGAAGCTTATCACGCCAAGGGCAGGGTTCCGCCCCTCGGCGTTACTGCTCACTCAACCAGAGCGGTTGGTGCTTCCTGGGCTCAGAGGCTTCGGCGGAACAGATATGCAAGGCGGCCACCTGGTCTTCCTTGCACACCTTCACCAGATTCTACAAGGTGCACACTCATGCGTCGGCTGACGCTGCTTTGGGCCGTCTGGTGTTGCAGGCGGCGGTTACCTGATGCTTTGGGTGTTAGCCTGGGAGTTGTGGTCCATCCCTTCTGGGACTGCTCTGGAATGTCCCATGGTTTCCTGTGTCCCCCAAGGAAAATGGGCGAGAAAACAAGACTTTTGTATAACTTACTAGTAAAGTCTTTCTCGCTCTTCCTTGGGGGACACAGCACCCGCCCTTCCTCTGTTTCTTCGGTTATGGTTTTAGTCTTGGTTGCCCCTGTTGGGTGCTTGACAGTTGTTCTTTCTGGTTGGTGGTTATCTTTCACTACTTGGACACGCAACTGGCAGTCTCTCTCTCCAGGCTGAGGGTATAGCTGCTGGAGGAGGGGCTTACAGCTTTTACTTAGTGTCACGAGTAAGACTTTACTGGTAAGTTATACAAAAGTCTCGTTTTTAAAAAGTATCCCTAACCCTATGCATATGCTATGGAAAATCCCTGCACAGATTTTTGTCTGGACCACAGGAAAAAAAAAGGCAATGCGTAATGGCAGGTTAACACAGGGTAAGGAGCAGCTGATTATTGGGGGGAAGCTCTGTATTTACATGCGGCGATCGCCTCCACAGTTGGAGGACGAGGGATTGCTGTGGCTTGTCCTCATACTGCTGTATTGTTTCTGGGCAGTAGATCACGGTTTAGACAGCACGAGCAGCTGCCCAGAAATGATCATTTAGGTGCCTGCAGGAACAACAGTTTCACCCGATGAGCGTGCGTTTTGCTTGTTTATCGGGTGATCGGCCGCACCTTTAGACGGGCAAATTGTCAGTAATGTGTATTCACAGGAACGTTCATCCCCGAAAATCTGCCCAACAGTCAGCCCTTGTAAACCCTAAATCGCTTGCTACTTATTGCCACAGATTCAGCGTAGCGAAAGTCTGCAGACTAGCTCCATTTACTGGGACTGCTCCTGATGCGGATCTGCTTCACAAAGCAAAGGCTCAGATGTACTAATCCTAAAGATGGCGTAACTTCAGGCTGTCTAGACCTGCAACAGATTTATCACAGGGGCTCAGGCTGGAGGATAAATGTGGTGCAGAAAATATACTCTTTTTCTCTGACTACCAACTGCAGTTTGGTTTATTTTGAGACAGATTATACACTAGAATTGACGCAAACAGATGTATTTTAGGCCCTGCCCCTTTCCTGTGAGGTCTCGTCCTAGTCAAGAATGTCAGAAAAAAGGAGAAACCCTAGATGCGCCAATTTGCACCACTTTTTAGTTCGATTTTTGGAGCAGACCCATTGGTAACTCTGGGCCATAGTGTCATCCTCTGATTTCTACCACAGATCTTGATCCTGTAGTAATACTTGTATATGTAACAGAAACACAAATGGGGGGTCAGTCAGCACGTCGCTGTCTGCAGGTGCACGTTACTGTGGCACATATATATACAAACAAAAAATTTTTTAACAGCACTCTGCAACCAGAACTCTGCCCTGCCTCTTTGACAGAAGCTGTAAGAGGTAGTTAATGTACAGTAATATGCCACTCGCCACACCAAGGCCCATCCGGTTCCAGGAGGAGTACACAGTGGGCTCAGCATGCGTGTTGGTACCTGCGTCCCTGGATCTAATGGAAGCTGTTATAGCACCAGAAAGGGTTAATAAGTACGGTTGATCCCAGCATGCATGCTGGGCCCGCACTCCCTGGATTTTATGTGGCTGTCATGGCCCATAACAGGTAGGATTTAGCGTTAGGACCACTCACGAGGGGGCCTTGGCGTGGCGAGTGGCATATTACCTTTTGATAAAAATGTACATTAACTACCTCTTACAGCTTCTGTCATAGAGGCAGGGCAGAGTTCTGGTTGCAGAGTACTGTTAAAAAAAAATATATACATATATTTTTTTGTTTGTATATAATACTTGTATATGTAACATGCAGATCTGATGCATAGCTGTGTAGATACCGTACGGCGCAGTAGTTCAGTTGTGCATATTTGCTGCTTTGTCTTGTGGTAGGTTTTCATATGTAATAAGAAAATTAGAATCTGCATTTCCTCGGTTGTTTGACTTTGCCGACTATCCTTTTTTTTTTTGTATTCTTATATTTCAGGGAGAATTTACCTAGTCACTTCAAGTTTAAAGAGTACTGTCCACAAGTTTTCCGAAATCTCCGAGAGCGATTTGTAATAGATGACACTGACTATCAGGTAAGCTGATTAAAATTCCCACATCTCTCATGATATAAACCAGGGAATTTTCTATACAGGTAAAATTTATTGCTAAATACATTTGCAGCTTGAGCTCCACAATTAAAAGGGTTGTGCAGGGGTTTTATATTAAAGGGCTATCCTCAGGATCTGATCAGTGGGGGTCTGACACCCGGCACCTCCGCCAATCAGCTGTTTGAAGAGGTGGCCGATAAGTAATCAATATAAAACCCTTGCACAACCCTTTTAACATCTCAAGATTAGAATGACCGGTAAAGATCCCTTGGGACGACAGACCAGCAGATCATCGGGAAGAAAGCGTTCCTTCCTGACCATCTGCTGCTTGCTAGCGGAGGAGGCCGCCGCACTTACGTGCAGCGATTGCTTAAGCTGAGCTCTGGTTGCTATAGGCAACAAACCCACTTTTACTTTTCGACTGTTTTAATCAGTTGCCTCCATTGGATCTTTTTCTGATGCAGATTTCAATGCCCGTGTGGTTACTGTAAGGCACTTCGCAGAGCAGGAGATCTGGCAAGATGGCTGCCCCCATAATGATGTAAAGAAATTAGAATTTAAAAAAAATTATAATCACAAAAATAAGATTTGATGAACAATTTTATTTCAGGATATAGTTTTAATTGGTTAAAAAAAGAAATATATATATATATATATATATATATATATATATATATATATATAATATATATATATAATATATATATATAACATTCCCTTGAAGGAGTCTCTCGGGATTTCTTAGTGTTTTCTTGGTCTCGGTTCGGGGACTGTGGAGAAAGGATGACCTTGTTGCAATTCCAAAGAATGAAAAAGAAAAACTCCATTTTCCCTTAGCCGCTTTGCTCACCCTCCCCATAGGCTTCTGGTATATTTTTTTTATAAACCTGGTAAGTGTTGTAGGTAGTGGAAAATGAATTTAAAAGGGCACTGCAGTAGTTAAAGGGGTCGTCCGTCGATGTGGGACAAACCCTGTATACGCTCCTTCGTGAGTCTGAAATGCTCGGGTGTCAATGAGAAGGTCATAGCTGGTAGGGCTGAAGTTCTTCATGGGGTTTATGTTCTCATTGAGTTTTAAAGACTACTGAAGCTGGATGCCAAGTAGTTTATATTCATGAGTCTCCTACTTTTTTGGAAAATAATCCATAAAATCCTCCTTTATTAAAGCAAATCTGCTTATTGCTGTGTAATGAAAAGTCTGAACTCCTAAAGGCTGCGATGTGAAAGTGGCAGTAATAGAAGATGCCGACTTAGGAGGACTAATCCAATTTATACATATCCTACCGCAATAGTAATCCATGTGCAGTCACATAGTGTATTATTCGGGGTGGGATGACTCCTCATCTCCCTGCCCTTGTTATATCTACCACTGGTTAATATAGTAAGTTTTTTATTTTGCGTTGGCACGAAATCCCTATGATCTCCCATTATCGCTGACAGACTAGGCCACATTCATAGGGAGCTGTGCAACCGTTCAGTCCTCCTCTGATAACGATGGAGCCTGGGAGACGTGAGCACCCATTATGAAACACTAACCCCTTCACTGCCCTGGCTCCACGTCTTTTAGGGCATCGCTCTCCACACGTGCTTTAAATATGCAGCACGCTGTATAATGAAAATTTTGGGGCGTAATTCGGATCGTCTTGATAAACTGCCAAGGAAGCGGCATTTTGTCTTGTCGAGTATCCGGTAAATCAACACCAGTGTGCCCTATTTATCCAAAGTTTTATAGTCTGGATCAGTGGTGGTCAGCCTGACATTGTGGGGTGCGACAGTGTGGCCCCAGATTGTCGCATCTCATCCAGCCAGGGGTGTGCATTGCATATCATTTTTCTTACACACTTGCATTTATGACCAGCAACTGTTGAAAAAATATATATAAAGAAAACCAGTCACAGCCATATACAATCCCATCTATAGATGCCTAAACGTACAAAGCTTTGGGCCCCTAGACCTGCTTTGTGTCTGGCTTCTGTGTGCCTATTTATTCGTCTTTCTTTGATTCTGAAGGGAACGAGGCCCAGGTCTCGGGCTGCTCCGCTCACTTGCTACAAATGAATAGTGAGAGTAGTGATACTAAGATGGGGCTCTATTTAAAGGCTTTCTCTCACTTCAGTTAATGGCATTTATGTAGATAAAGTTAATACAAGGCACTTACTGATGTATTGTGATTGTCCATATTGCTTCCTTTACTGGCTTGACTCATTTTTCAATCACCATTCCATGGTTATGACCACCCTGAAATCCAGCAGCAGTGGTCGTGCTTGCACACTTTAGGAAAAAGTGGTGGACTGGATTGCGCATAGGCTGGAGCTTTTTCCTAAAGTGTGCAGGCACGACCACCACTGCTAGATTGCAGGGTGGTCGTAACCCCTGAAAACCAGCAGTATATAATGTGATGGGGAAAAAAAGCCAGTAAAGGAAGCTATATGGACAATCACAATACATTAGTAAGTGCCTTGTGTTATCTTTATCTACAGTTAGAATAGGCATTTTTGTAGAATGACATTTACAGAAGATCTTGAAAAGACTTTTCTTCAGTTTTCTTTGTTTAGTCGGATTACTTTAATCTCTCTGTATTGTTGAAACGGAGATGAATTAACCATTTATTAAAAATGTTACAAAAAACCACATGCTTTCAAAGGGTGTCCTAATTTTTTCACATGACTGTAATTTTATTGGAGTGCTTCTTTAACATTGACTACCATGTGTCCCCTCTTCTTTTGTACATTATTACAAGTACTCTACAGCTGATCTCTAAACCATGTTTTAGCTCTCCCTGACACGTAGCTCCCCATACACTGAAAATGAAGCTCATGATGGACGATTTCTTCTGTCTTATGACAAGACTCTGGCAGTGAAGGAGATCTCCAGTGAAGATGTGGCCAATGTGCACAGTATCCTTTCTGACTACCATCAAGTAAGTAACGCTGAGAACGTAAAGGGAGTCTGTCTGGAAGTTATCACACAACTTGTACAGGCTCTGATGATGACCGGCACATGCGCAGTGAAGTTGTTCACCAGAGCAGGAAGCATACTATGCATGCGCTAAGCCGAGAACGAACGGCGCATGCTTGAGATTTCAATTGGATAACGGTGACTTTGAAAATGGCGGGCGCTGTCAGTCCAGACAAAGGGGGAGGCACTGGGCAGGGGTTACAAGCAAAACCTGGAGCACTTGCAACCTGATTTGCGTACCAGATTACAGTTAATTTTCTTGGCAGTAAAGCTAGGTACAGCCACAGTCATGTGTCGGCAAGTTTATATGTCCCCTCCCAAGCCTTGGGAGTTATTTGGTAGGCATAATTAACCTGATATTCAATTTAACATGGATCATACTGGTAGTGCTGTCTGATCCCTTATAATAGTTTGTGTTGTGGCAGCATAGGTAGGACGACATATATACGTTTCTGTGGTTTAATTTATGTAAAAAGCTATTTAAAAATTGCCAGGGTTCAGAGCAAAAAATAATAGTGCAGCTTCTCCGCGCTCACACACTGTACATGAAGAGCTGTCAATCACTTGTGGGCAGACGGAAGCAGAACGATTATCAGTCTTGACTGTTTACAGAGGACCTGTCGCCACAAAATGAAATGCAATCAGCAGGCAGTGTGTTATAGAGCAGGAGGAGCTGATTGATATAGTGTTGTGGGTAAAGATTCTGTAAAACGCGTATTTTATACGTTTAAGGCTACTTTCACATCTGCGTTTTTTGCTGGATCCGGCAGTGATCAGCAAAAATGCTCCCATCACGATAATACAACCTTCTCCGCATCCCAGGACGCACTCAAAAACACTGCATGCATTCTGGTGCACTCCGTTTCCTTCAGTTTTGTCCCCGTTGACAATGAATAGGGACAAAACGGAAGCGTTTTCCCCCACTATTGAGACCCTATGACGGATCTCAATAGCGGAAAGAAAAAACGCAGATGTGAAAGTAGCCGAAATCTGACTGTTGTACGCGGGGGAGGTGTTATCAGTGAGGGCATTCCCTGTGTAAATAGCTGGCACTGATAGATGTACACGGGTCGGTCAGAATAAGCAGAGATCTAAACGTATAAAAATACAAGTTTTACCAAATCTTTTCCGTCTGCTCAGCATCTAGTCTTATGGCTCTACATTGTACCATTCCTCTGTTATTTCTACTAGAAGTTTATGAATGGTCAACAGCTTGCAGTAAAGGTACAGATGGGTGTTACCAGTTGGGGGTGTCCCTGCACAGGCTGACACTGGTAGCACTGATTGGACAGAGTCGGGCACACCCACTACTGGTAACACCCAGCAGTACCTTTACTGCAGACTGTTGGCAATTGATTTCTAAGCAAGGAATAATGCAGGAATGGCACAGTATAGAGCCATTAGAATAGATGCTCCAGAATTATTACATGGGGAATGCAAGTAGTTACTAAAACAGTCCTGTCAGGAGGGGGGTGACGGGCCCTTTTTAACTGTCTAAATGTTATTGAGGTGAAGGATTCGCAAACCTGCAGGTATGAATATTTTTATTGGTTCATAGTATACATCATAGTATATATTTTTTTTTTTCTAAATTTCACTTGCCTATAAAATTTTACACAAACAGAAGTTCTCTAGTCGGTGACTTAAAAGGTTTGTCCGAGTTGTCTAAAGTAAAAAAAAAAAAAAGAGGTCCTACTGCCGCTGATTGTTTATTTAAACACTGCAACTGTGACCTGCCAACATACGACACGTGACCACTGCAGCCAATCACTGTCCTCAGTGGCCTCCTGTTTAGGACAGTGATTGGCTGCAGAGATCCCACGTCTTTCGCTTTCCTGTAACCAATCGCTGTCCTCAGCTGTAGACTGCTGAGGACAGTGATTGGCTGCAGCAGTCACTTGCCATATATTGACACAGTAACTGTAGCAGTAAGTAAACCAGCACCAGGACTGGACCAGCGGGGCAGGAAATGGTGCTGGAGAAAGTATAATACTTTTTGTATTTCAAACCATTTGAAGATTTTTAATTGTATCGGACGACCCTTAATGATTTTTCTCTTTGTCTTCCAGCATATTGTGAAATGCCATGGTAGCACACTCTTGCCTCAGTTTTTGGGGATGTATCGTTTGAGCGTAGACAATGAAGAGTTTTACATGCTAGTAATGAGAAATATGTTCAGCCATCGCCTCACGGTTCACAGGAAGTATGATCTTAAGGTGAGCTTGTGTTTTATGGTTTCTAAATAATTGTTCCTTGAGTTCCTTTTTTTTGTTTGTTTTTGTTTTTTTAGTTTTTTTTTGTTTAGCATATATGTATTTTTAATGCAAATTGGGTACGATCTCTACAGACCACAGTAAACGGCAGCCTTAAGGCGAAGGCTACATGGCAACTCTGGTAAGTTGCACACAAGTCACGCAACCAAAACGTGTGCAACTTACCAGCAACTTGCTGTTGTGCAGCTGTATTACAGGCACAAAGCTGTGGACTTATCCCATGCGAGTCATAATGCCACTTTCATTAAGGGTCCATTCACACGTCCGTAGAATTGGTCCGCATCCGTTCGGCAATTCTGTGGAACGGGTGCGGACCCATTCATTCTCAATGGGGACGGAAAGGATGCGGACAACATTGTGTTGTCCGCATCTGCATTTCCGGTCCTGAAAAAAATAGAACATGTCCTATTCTTGTCCGCAATAGCAGACAAGAATAGGCATTTCTATAGGGGTGCCGGCCCGGTGTATTGCGGATCCGCAATGTATTAAACATTACATTTTATGGGTTTTTTACAACTGTAGGTATAGGCTGGCCAATCCTTTCAAGGACTTTGCTGATCAAAATCCAATGGCTTTACATTTTCTGCAACTGTTAGGAGTTGCAGTGCATTCATTATGACAATCATTAGATGCGGTGTGGCACTGGAAGTTATCTTTCTAGTGTTTTTCCACACTATACTTGCCTGATCCCGTCCACTGTGTTTTGCGGCCCCATCTCTGCCTCTGCCCCTGCCCCTGCCCCAACTTCTCTGCGGGTCCCAGGTCTCACCGCAGCAACATCCATTTCAATGCGGGGCACGTGACAGCTGCAGCCAATCACTTGGCTGCAGCTGTGACGTGCTGCAAGAGTGACATCTGATTGCCAGGGATCCATCAAAATCGATGTTTTGTGGGGATGTTGGGCAGATCCAGCGGGGCAGCGATGGAGCCGGAACACAGCTGCAGGGATCAGGTATGCATGATCACCAGCGCAGGTCCAGCCATGCTGCAGAGTCTGTTGAAAAGCGCTAGAAAGCTGAACAACCCCTTTAATGCCAAAGGGCATACAAGTATATTTACGGGATGTACTTACTGCTAATGTACATCAATCTCAATGTGATCACTGTGGTAGCTCTAGCTGACAGCCTGTGTCCCACTACGAGGGCAAGTCTAGAAATATGGTAATTTTGATCCCGGCCGTTTAACTCCTTAGATACCACAGTGAACATTGTCATCTAAAGGGGTTTGACTGCAGTGTATTATAGAATGGATCAAAATATTGGTTTGTCAAGTCCCTCATTTGGACTAAGAAACATTAAAGGGGTATTCCCATCTGGGATATTGATGGCGTATCGCTCTATTTTCAGAACTCCGCGGTGGGCATTCCCTCACCTCGGTGGCCCTGTTCTGGAGATAGGAGCGGATCCCATCTGACAATAATGGCTAATCCTAGCGATATGCCATCAATGTCGTCGATGGTAATACCCATTTATAAGGATCTTTGATAACATTTTTGAAGAGAGTTTTATTAAAGGGAGTCTCTTAGCAGATTAGGCCATACAGAGCTGCTAACAGTGCTAGGTAGGGGCTGGGAGAACTGGTAAAATATCCCTATTAAAGACCTTTTATTATCAGGGGTAGTGTGATTTTATTCTGCTCCTGCAAGTGCTCAGGAGGTGGCGCTTCTCTGTGAAGGGCCCTCAGCCTTCTGCATTGAGCTGATCCACAGCCCCACCGCACTTCTCTATTCATGTTCATCCCGCCTGTCAAAAAAAGCAGTCAGTCGTATGTACCTCAAAATGGTGTCAGTGAAAATGTTGACTTCTCACACAAAAAACTAGGCCTCATAAAATAATAGAAAACAAAAAAGGTGTTTAACCCTTAAAGGGGTTGTCCTACCATAGGAAACCTATGCTCAGGATAGGAGTTAGTATCTAATCATGGAGGGGGGGGGGACCCCCACTGTTCACAAGAATGTGCAAGAGTGGTGTGCGGGGACTTTGGCACCATATTGTTGTGCTTGATGCCAGTGGCCAGACCCCCTCTGATCAGACACTTATTCCCTGTCAATTTAGAGAAAATGGATGGCACTGTGCTTTCATTGAGGTCCGGGTGCACTGTCAGCAGGTCGGATCCCCATCAAAATGAAATGAAAGGACTGGCACTCCGTAATTTCTTTGCAAAAAAGACTTCTTTATTCGTCACCCATATGTATATTTTTTGCAAAGAAATTACAGAGTGCCGGTCCTTTCATTTCACTTATCCCCTGTCGACAGGAAAGGTGGACTTGCTGGATGCAGAGAATGTTTGTTTGTTTTTAAAATGTAAATGTATACCACCTGAAAGCGGAGTCACAAATATATATATATATATATATATATATATATATAATTGTGGTAAGGTGCAAGGTGTCATATGTGATGGCAGGTACGTGTCACCGAGGTTGCTGGCCTCGGTGAGGTGAGAGCCGGGTTTTTGTCTGCAGCAGCTAGTGCTGTTTGGCTTTGTTAAATAGCATGGCTGCAAAGCCGATCCGGGCCGGCTCTTACTGGGAGCAGCTAAAGAGTAGGGTGGGTGGCTGCTCCCCACGGTCCAGTCCATGTTTTGGGCTGGATATAAAACGCAGCCAGCAGCTGTGTCTGGAGAGTGTGATTATCCTGGAGCTGCTAACAGGGCTGGGAGTTCTCTGTCCTGGAGGAAAGCGCTCAGCAAGGAGGTGTTGTGTTCGTGGCTACCTGAAGCTGGATTCTCCTGCGGCTGGGCCGACAGCGTGGTGCGAACCTGCACCTACACCTCCCAGGTGACTGAACCTGTGTTGGACTGTTTTTGTTTGGCTACGTTATTTCCGTTGTGTGTGAACTGTCACCAAGAGACTGTTTTTCATTTTGTGTGCAAGTGTGAATAAAACACTGTTTGTTGCACAATCTGGACTCCTGGTTTTGCCTCTAAACTGCACCCGCACCGCTGACTACCAGAGCGACTCCCCACATTTGGTGTCGGATGCGGGCATGCGCAGTGAGGCTGGCGTGAACGCCGAAGTTTTGTTTTTCTAAAGTGTATGGAATATATTAAGCCAGCAAAGCTGCAAGCAGGAGTTTCTGGCAACATGGAGGCTGCTGTGAAGGCTCTCATAGAGGCTAACGTGCAGCAGCGGGAGACCAACCAACTACTGCTACAACATGTGATGGCGTTACAGGCGGCAGGAGCGTCCCACCACGTCCAAGATGCCCGGAAAGCGGTCCGTGCGGCGATCCCAAAATGACCCCCGCAGACGACGTTGAGACGTACCTGGCGGTTTTTGAGAAGGTCGCCGTGAGGGAAAAGTTACCCCGTGACCAGTGGGCTGAGGTGGTCGCTCCGTTCCTGGCTTCCGGACCCCAGCAGGTGTTTTTCGACTTGTCGGATGACCAAGCGGCAGATTATGACACTGTGAAAGGAGAGGTCCTAGCCAGACTGGGCGTGAACGTGCTGGTCCGCGCCCAAAGAGTCCACCAGTGGGACTTTAAAACGACTGAACCCGCTAGGCCGCAGTTCTACGATCTGCTGCACAGGCTGCAAAAGTGGCTGCAGCCCGATCTACTAAGTCCCACTGCCATGCTGGATCGACTGTTGGCGGACATCTTTGGAGGGCCCTGCCTTATCCCCTCCAGCACTGGATCGGCCAGGTATCGCCCACCAATGCCCTGGAGATGGTCGACCTGGTGGAGCGCTACGAGGCCACCAGAAACCTGCAGGGGACTCTTGCGGGAAGGGGTCAGTCAAACCCCGGAGGCCTCTGCCCCAGTTCCGACGTCCGGCGACAGAGCGGCCTGCCCGGAATATACCCCCTGCGAGTCCGCCTCCCGTGGTATGCTGGAGGTGTCAGGAGCCAGGCCACATCAGGGCCGACTGTCCGCATCGGGATGAGCCGATGGATATGAACTACGGGGGTCGTCACTCCCTGTATGCACGGAAGCTGTGCGCAACTGGCACCCGTGAGGTGCAGGACCATAACCACCTGTGTCAGGTAGAGGTGGGAGACTCTCTGGCGGTGGCTCTGCTGGACTCCGGGAGTTTAGTCTCCTGGTAAGGGCTGCACTTGTACGGCCTGCGGAGTATACTGGCCGTAAAGTCGGGGTCCTGTGCATCCACGGAGACCTGAAAGACTATCCCACTGCACTAGTGACTTTGTCCACAGCGGCTGGTAGGTGGACCCACGAGGTGGCTGTCGCTACTAAACTCCCACACGAACTAATACTTGGGAGGGACTTCCCGGTTTTCCGGCGCTGTGGCCGGCAATAAAGGTATCTGAGGGACCCGAGACAGGGGTGACCCTAGTAGAGTGGCCTGATACCGCTGGAAGGCCAGAACCCTGGGAGCCCGAGTCTGAAGGGCCGGGCGGTAGGGGTGACCACTGCTCCAGCGGTAGAGGGGGAGACAACCCCACTGAGTGTAATGGTGGGAGACACGGAGGACTTGCCACCGGGACCTGAGTTGGCAGACCTCAATGTCTCCGGGAAAATTTTGGGACCGCACAACACCGGGACCAAACCCTAACCAGGGCCTGGGAGAATGTGCTGGAAATTGATGGGAAACCCCAGAAACCAGGGGCTGAATTAATGTTCCCACGGTTTATTGTTCTGCAGGATATGTTGTATCGGGTGAACCAAATCCGAGGCGAACCTGTTGAACAGTTGGTGGTGCCCACAGCGTATCGCAAGCTTGTCATGGAGCTTGCCCACCAACATGTTCTTGGGGGACACCTGGGGTGGCAGAAAACCCAGGACCGCATACTGCAGCGATTTTATTGGCCCAGTGTGTTCAAGGAGGTAGAGAATTATTGTAAGTCCTGTCCGACCTGTCAGATAACTAGCCCCCAGCCACATTTCCGTAGTCCCCTGGTACCTCTGCCAATTATTGAAGTACCGTTTGAGCGAATCGCGATGGATTTAATTGGGCCTGTACCAAAGTCTGCCAGGGGCCACCAACACATTCTGGTAGTTCTCGACTATGCCACTCGGTATCCGGAGGCGGTGCCTCTGCGACATACCTCAGCTAAGCTCATTGCCAAAGAGTTAATGGAGATGTTTTCCCGTGTGGGCCTGCCAAAAGAGGTTCTGACAGACCAAGGGACCCCTTTTATGTCCAAAGTAATGAGGGAACTGTGTAAATTGTTGCGTATAAAGCAGTTACGGACGTCCGCTTACCATCCGCAAACAGACGGTCTTGTGGAGAGGTTTAACCAAACTCTAAAAATATGTTAAAGAGGGTGGTGTCTAGAGATGGGAAGGACTGGGATCTGCTTCTGCCCTATCTCATGTTCGCAGTGCGAGAGGTGCCCCAGGCCTCTACTGGGTTCTCGCCCTTCGAACTGCTTTATGGCAGACACCCTCGGGCCTGTTGGATATCGCCAAGGAAGCGTGGGAACAACAGCCTGTCCCCCACAAAAGTGTCATTGAGTATGTCGCCCAAATGCAGGACCGGATGGAAAGGGTGTTGCCCTTGGTCCGGGAGCATATGGAGGCAGCGCAACAAGCCCAGAGTAGGGTGTACAATCGTCAGGCTCGGGTACGGGACTTCAATCCGGAGATCGGGTTTTGGTTCTGGTACCCACCCTTGACAGCAAATTCCTAGCTAGGTGGCAGGGCCCCTATGAGGTGATCGAGAAGGTAGGGGAAGTAATTACAAAGTACACCAGCCAGGCGGCGCAAGCCGGAGCAGGTGTACCACGTGAATTTACTTAAGCCGTGGAAAGATAGGGACACAGCCGACGACCACAGCCCCGGCCAGGGTTTCTAGGTGAAAGGGTCCAGCCCCACAGTTCGAGGCCTGTGAAGCAGTAACCACGGTAAAATTGCAGACAGCCTGTCTTCCAAACAAGTTCAGGAAGTCAGGAGTTCATCAGTCGGAACACGGATGTGTTCTCGGACCTCCCTGGCCGCACGTCTCTCATCCAACATGACATCGTCACTGAGCCTCAGGCCAAGATCCGGTTAAAACCATACCGGGTACCCGAGGCTCGGCGACGGGCCATCGCGGAGGAAGTACAGTTAATGTTGAAGCTCGAGGTCATTGAGGAGTCGAAAAGTGAGTGGGCCAGTCCCATAGTCCTAATACCTAAGCCGGATGGGACGCTGCGGTTCTGCAACGACTTTCGCAAGTTAAATGAAGTATCCAAGTTTGACGCGCATCCCATGCCCCGAGTAGACGAGCTGGTTGAAAGTTTAGGACAAGCCCGTTATTTTTCTGTGCTGGACCTCACTAAAGGGTACTGGCAGGTACCCTTAACGGAGTCGGCTAAGGAAAAACCGCATTTGTTACCCGCAGGGCCTGTATCACTACAAGGTGTTATCCTTTGGCCTGCATGGCGCCCCGCCACTTTCCAAAGGTTAATGGACATAGTGCTGCGACCACATCGTCGGTACGCCTCGGCCTACTTGGATGATGTAGTCATCCACAGCACCGACTGGGAAAGCCATTTACCCAAGGTGCAGGCGGTAGTGGATGCCCTGAGGAAAGCCGGACTGACCGCTAACCCAAAGAAGTGCTCCATAGGGTTAGAGGAGACAAAATATCTGGGATATGTAATTGGGCGGGAGTCATCAAACCTCAGGTAACTAAGGTAGAGGCCATTCGTAACTGGCCCCGACCGGTCACCACCAGGCAGGTAAAGTCGTTCCTGGGGATTGTAGGTTACTACATGAGGTTTGTGCCCCACTTTGCCACAATAGCAGCGCCATTGACAGACCTGTTGAAGGGGCGAAAGTCTGGGAGGGTTAGCTGGAGTGAGAAGGCGGAGGAGGCTTTCTCCGCGTTGAAGTCGGCCCTGTGTGGGTCCCCGGTTTTGGTGACACCCGACTTCAACAAGGAGTTTGTCGTACAGACCGACGCCTCGGAGGTAGGCCTCGGTGCGGTACTGTCGCAGGAGGTCAACGGGGAAGAACATCCCGTTGTCTTCCTGAGCCGTAAGCTCAGTCCCGCCGAGTCCAGGTATAGTATAGTGGAGAGGGAGTGCCTGGCTATCAAGTGGGCACTCGAATCTCTCCGCTACTACCTGTTAGGGAGGAGGTTCCGTCTGGTGACCGACCATTCCCCCTCAAATGGATGAGTCAGGCCAAGGAGAGGAATGCTCGGGTCACCAGGTGGTTCCTATCTCTTCAAAATTTCAAGTTTTCCGTGGAACACAGGGCAGGCCGCTTGCAGGGCAACGCAGATGCCCTGTCCCGCGTCCACTGCCTCACGTGTGTTCACCCCTCAGGGTTGAACAAAGGGGGGTATGTGGTAAGGTGCAAGGTGTCATATGTGATGGCAGGTACGTGTCACCGAGGTTGCTGGCCTCGGTGAGGTGAGAGCCGGGTTTTTGTCTGCAGCAGCTAGTGCTGTTTGGCTTTGTTAAATAGCATGGCTGCAAAGCCGATCCGGGCCGGCTCTTACTGGGAGCAGCTAAAGAGTAGGGTGGGTGGCTGCTCCCACGGTCCAGTCCATGTTTTGGGCTGGATATAAAACGCAGCCAGCAGCTGTGTCTGGAGAGTGTGATTATCCTGGAGCTGCTAACAGGGCTGGGAGTTCTCTGTCCTGGAGGAAAGCGCTCAGCAAGGAGGTGTTGTGTTCCTGGCTACCTGAAGCTGGATTCTCCTGCGGCTGGGCCGACAGCGTGGTGCGAACCTGCACCTACACCTCCCAGGTGACTGAACCTGTGTTGGACTGTTTTTGTTTGGCTACGTTATTTCCGTTGTGTGTGAACTGTCACCAAGAGACTGTTTTTCATTTTGTGTGCAAGTGTGAATAAAACACTGACTGTTGCACAATCTGGACTCCTGGTTTTGCCTCTAAACTGCACCCGCACCGCTGACTACCAGAGCGACTCCCCACAATATATATATATATATATATATATATATAATTATATATTATATAATGTACAGGTTCATGCGTGGTGGTCCAGAGTTTTTATACGTCTGTGTATGTGTCACGACCCCACTGCAGGTCTAACAGACTCAGACTCACAGTATTATAGGGATCTATGATGCTGTGAGTTCAGGTCGGTTCAACTTTCAGTTGGGCAATGACGCATCTGATTAGTACATCAGGAATACGGATGTGTGAATCCGGGCTTATAAGCGATCCGGGCTGCGGCTTGGCGCTCTTTTAGCAGTATAGGATAACAAGAGTAAATACCTGTTATAATTTGTGAAGTCTTCCACTATAATGGTTTTCTACGTTACTGGAGGTGCCGTTCTCTGATCTAATTTTTTACATCCTTTCCAGGGATCCTTGGTTTCTCGAGAGGCTAGTGATAAAGAGAAGGTACGTTTCCTGCCTGTTTATGAGATCACACAATGTATTTCTGTAACCATTGTCCTTGTGTCTTCCTTCCATTGTTGCATGGCTTGAAAAGCTAGCTTTTGCTCTAGTCTGAATCGGGGATACAGAAATAATCTAGTATTTTGCTGTTGATTGTTGTTAATGTCCCCTGTCTGCTTTCAAAGATCTGATGGAACTTCTAGGTTAGCTCTAAGAAATAGCCGTCAGAAATGTAAGGGTGTCTAGGTGAGACACTTTACTCTGTCCTCTGGAGCCCATAATGTATTACTAATTGCATGTTTGGCGTAGTTCTTGCTAGAAGTCATTTTTATTTATTTTGGGTATAATTTATTGGCTTCTAAGGTTGGAGTGTTGTGGGCATGCTCTGTGACATTTGCAGGATGGCATCGCCTATTACCGATGATGAAATCAGAAAGGGTCAGTCCACTGTCAATAAGTGGCCGTGGCCAGTGTGAAAGCTGTAGTGTATTTGAACAGATTTGAGAAGATGTGGAAATCTTAAGATAACTTTTTTAGATTTGCCATTCTACTCCCTGTTCATATGTATTCATGCAGAGCGAGCTATGTGTCAGTAGCTGTACTTGTGCACATGACCGCATCCTTTTTGCGGTCCACAAATTGCGGAACCGCAGAATACGGATGCTGTCTGTATTGCTCACCCATTTACTGCAATGGATCCGTGGTCCACATTTTGAGGACAAATATGAGACCTGTTCTATCTTTTTGCATTCCACAAAAATATAGTCTGTCCTCAAAACGCAGACCATGGACCCTTTGAAAATAATTGCTCTACATATAAAACGTGGACAGCACTGTATTTTGCTGATCCGCAATTTGCAGACCTCGAAACAGATCCGGTCGTGTGCATGAGGCCTAAGTTGTACTTTTGAATTGGGTTTTCAAATCTTGAAGCATTTGTAAGTTGTCAGACGGCTATGTCTCCGCATGCTATGTTCTGGGAGCAGCCTTCCTTTTCCTCTGCTGCTTAGGAGAAGTGACTCGGATGCCTTATTTGGCTGTCAGAGTTCAGTAGAGTTGAGGCCGCATGCTATAAATGTAACGTTACATGAATTCCAGAAATCACTTTTTCCTTTTAGGAATATGGTATGGGGCTAGAAACAGCTGCTGCTGTAATGTTGTAGCTGTGTCTATGCTATAATTTCTTTTTCTTTAGATAAGGGCGCGTTCATATGTGTCGGTTTCTCCTTAACGGCGGCGTTGTAGTACAATACCGGACAAAATGGAAACGTATGCTGCGCTATTTTGTCCTGTAAAATGCAGGCTGACTGAAACGCGATAGACTCCATTACAGTCAATGGTGTCCGTTGTACGTCATTTGCCTCCGCCATCGTGAACGTGGCTTGAGGTGAATAGTTACAGAATATTCTAGTCAGCACACAAAATTTTCCTTCCTTGGGTCTCAGTGAGGCAGGTTCATATTCCAGATGGGACGCCTCTGTCTCCTACTTCTGAAATGTCCAAGATGACGGCATTTATCAAACGTGACCGGGGTGTTCTCTACTGCACAGGTGATGAAAGCTGCAGAACCACCTGCATCTGCGCTGAATGCTTGTAGCACCTGCACAGTAGAGAGTGCTTCCAGGGAGGTGGGTTATATAAAATGACTGCTACCAATCTGATTACATACTGTATCCATGGGAAGGGGGGCTTCTATGGGTATGTTGGGGTAAGCAATTGGCCACTTTTGTTTCACGCCCATTTATAGACATGTTATACACTGACATGTCATTAGAAAGCCAGCAACCCCTTTAATGTCCACAGAACGCCAAGAAGAAAGCAGTAACTTGTACATCTAAGGTTCAAAATGTAATAAACTAAAGCTTGACTTATGTCACTGTGATGAATACAGTACGGCGAGCAGAAGAAATGCTAAGTGGCAGTATGCCCCTAGAAGAGCATGAGATCTGTGAGATTTAACAGTACACACACACACTTAGAGCCTTGGTCTTGTAGACAAGTGGTCCTCTCAGAAGAATGGTCAATATACTAATATGGAAGGGGTGGTCTTGCTTTAGTTATTGTCAAATACGTCTGCTTTTCTCGCCCATTTTCCTTGGGGGACACGGGAGACCTAAGCTCCCTAGGAGGCGTGACACTAAGTGAAAACTGTTAAGCCCCTCCTCCAGCAGCTATACCCTCAGCCTGGAGAGAGAGACTGCCAGTTTTTGCTTAGTGTCCAAGGAGGCAAGACACTCCCTGCTCTGCAGGGCTGCTTCTCCTTCTCATTTATTTTTTATTTAATTTTTATTATTTTAGTTTTTCATTTTCTTCTAGAAAATCTGGGACAACAGAGACGCCTAGACCTCTCTGTTTCTCCCGGGGTTGAGCTGCGCCAGTGCCGTTCACCCGCACTGCTGCCTCCCCCACAGAAGGCAAAGTGGACCAGGGCAGCCTAGCTCCCCTGTATCCCACCAGGGCAAGAGTCGCCCGCACGCCAAGTCCCTCTTCCAGCATCCTGCCACTATGGTGCCAGTAGCTGAAGGGGCGACCCTGCTGGAACGGACCGAGGGTGAAGACGGCTAATAATGAGTGGCTTCTCCAGCCCAACGCCCCCCACCCCGATCTCCTGCGTGACTGACCCCCACTAGGGGTCCCGCCCCCCCCTACTCTTGGCTACTTTCCCCTTCTGTCCCTGCTGGACCTAGGCTGGCTCTTGGGGTGTCACAAGGGCTGCAATCCTTGCTTCCAGCCCGCCATCACCCCCCTTCCCTCCTGGCCCCCACCTCCATGGGAAGTCACCTCACTGCTCCTCTGCGGCAGCCATCAATGGCCGTACTGCCCCCCTCTACCCTGCGGCAGGGCTGGGAGACCTGCACCATGCTGCCCCAGTCCTCTTCTGCCTGCCCCTGGCACCCGGTCGTGAGGTCCCCCCTAGCCAGCGGCACTTGCCACCACGTTTTTCTCCTACCTGTGCGGCTGCTTTGGGGCCAGAAGGCCTTCCGGATCGGACTCTTCCCGGCCTGCGGGGTGGGCACCCATGGCCGCCTTGTTCATGCGGGCACCTCCGCGCCGCTCCTGGTCCCTCCAGGCCCCGGCCGACTGTCTGTACTCCCGGTCAGGCGCCACAAAATTTAGGCCCCGGCTTCACGGCCTACGGGGCCGGAATTGCATTTTCCTTCCTCTAGGTCCCTACCTTTGCGGCCTGCGGGTTGGGTACCCGCGGCTGGCATGTACTTGCGGACGCCTCGCGCCGCTCCGGGTCCCTCCAGGCCCCGGCAGTACATCCCAGTCGGCCTACTAGACCACAATTCCGGCCTTAGTTGGAGGGGGGGGGCGGGAACTTCTCCCAGGCACAAATTTTTCCCGCCTGGAGGTTCCTCCTCCCCCAGGCCGGATTCCCAGTTAACCCCTTCGGTACCGGCCATCCACAGGGACTGGCTCCTGTATGGGGGCCTGTGCGGTGGCCCCTTCCTGCCTCTCAGAGAGGCTGTGTCCTGTATAGTGGCCCCTTCCTGCCTCTCAGAGAGGCTGTGTCTTTAAAAAAAAAAAAGGGGGGGGGGGAATTCTTGTTGGCTACGCTGGACGCTGCAGCCTGATCTCAGTAGAGCTGGCCATATGCATGCCCCCCTTCCATAGGCGGCATGTCGCGCTCCTCAGATGCAGTGCTGGCCAGGTGCATGTTCCCCTTCTAGGCGGACCCTTGCCCTCTCCCGGAATACGGCGCTGGCCAAGTACATGCCCCCCTTCCATGGGCGGAATCTTGCACACCCATTTCTATAGGCTGAATTCGTCACCCTCACAGGTTACGGTGCTGGCCAAGTGCATGACCCCCTTTCTAGGTGGAATACTGCACTCTCCCTGGCTGCGGGCTGGCCATATGCATGACCCCATTCCATAGGCGGAATACTGCACTCTCACCGGATACGGTGCTAGCCATGTGCATGACCCCCTTCCATAGGCGGTATACTGCACTCTCACCGAATACGGTGCTGGCCATGTGCACGACCCCCTTCCATAGGCGGAATACTGCACTCACTGGATTCGCTGCCTGCCATGTGAATGACCCCCTTCCATTGGCGGAATGCTGCACTCACTGGATTCACTACCGGCCATGTGCATGACCCCCTTCCATAGGCGGTATGCTGCACTCTCACTGGATTCACTGCCGGCCATGGGCATGCCTCCTTTCCTCAGGCGACATACATGCACTCTCACTTACTGTGGTTGTTCTCTTGCCGGTACGTTGCTGGCTATGTGCATGACCCCCTTCTACTACCATTTCCTCCCCTTCGGATGCAGCGTTGTACGAGTCCTTTCCTATGGGTGCCCTCTGCCCTTCAGTTCCGCTTTGCTGCCAGGTTCGGCCCGCTCTCCTCTGGAAGATCACCCAACTTTTCTTGGGTGCTTGGTTATCCAGGTCCGGGGGACCTCCACTTTGGGTTCTTCAGGGTATTCGCCTTCTGCGAGGTGGTGAGCCGGGCGACTCACAGAGTAGCGGGTGTTCTTTCTTTTGGAGCTGTCCTACTCTGATTACCCTGTTACCCACTCCTCCGTTTCGGTTAAAGGATGTTATGCCAGCGTCTGCCTCGACTGCTTCTTTTTGCCGGCTCTGTTTTGGCTCTGGCTCTGGGCGTATCACTCCGATGTGGCTTCTGCCCCGACCAGGCTTCAGAGGCTGTTCCTTCACAGTCCCCTCCTCAGGGGGGAGAGTATGGTTGTTCACTTGGATCTTTCTGAAGTTCCTTGTGTCCTCAGACCGTCTCCCTCGTTCACACCGGCTGTACTAGCTGTGGGCCCACTTACCGGGTCTACCGCGTTCTGTCCTCCCGCTTAGGTGACAGATTGCGTTTTCCATTCTAGGCGATGGTCCTGCTGTAGACTTACCTTCTCGGTAAGTTGGCCCTCGGGCTTGGATCTGAGTCTCTACAGTTGGTAACTGTAGTGCTTCCAACACTTGCCTTCTATTCCTTGCTATATTGGCCCTTAACGGGTAGGCCGTAGCCTCTCACTCTCTGTACTGGTAATCCGTTTGCTCGGGTCTGTGGTAGTGAATGTGCCCTCAATTACACCTCATCCGGCCTGACTCTTCCGCCCAAGTTACTGGTCTGCACCTGAGCACGTCTGTTTTTTTTTTTTTTTTCTCGCTTGCCAAGGCGATTCCAGCGGGCGCGCTAGTTTTTGCTCCCGGCCGTGCTTCATCCAGGATCTATTATCGGTCTTGGAGTTCTTACCTGTGGTTCTATGGGAAGCTGGGCACTCCGCCTTTCTCCCCCCATGGTTCTGTCCTTTCTCCAGTCCGACCTAGGACTGGGACTCTGTTCCTTGAAGAGTCAAGTGTTGGCGCTGTCCATCCTCTTCCAGAGTTCCCTGGCCCTTCTTGGGCCTGTCAAGTCCTTCTTCCACAGAGTGGCTCATTGGTTCCTCTGTACCGTCCCCCGGTACAGCCCTGGAGACTAAATACTGTCCTCTCGGCGCTCCAAGCTTCCCCCTTGGAGCCGTTACAGAAGTCTCTCTACGCCTTCTGACCGATGCGGTTGTGTTTCTTGTGGCCATCATGTCTCTCAGACGGTTGTCTGAATGGCGGCCCTTCTTGTTCCGAGCCTTTTCTGTCCTTCCCCAAGACGGGACTGTTCTCCATCCCATCCATTCCTTCCTTCTGAAGTTGGTATCTGCCTTTAATCTCGACTAGGCCATCGTCCTCCCCTTCCCACCCCCGGGAACGGGCACTACACCGATTGGATGTTGTTTGGGCTTTGAAGTTTTACTTGGAGATCACCGGCTCTTTTCGACGCTCACTCTTTTTGTGCTTTCTCCAGGGTGGCTTTTGCCCCGCTTCATCAAAATGGCTATTGCTGAGGTTACCGCCCCAAGGGCGGGGTTCCTCCTTCGGTGTCACCGTTCATTCCACCAGAGCGGTCGGTGCCTCTTGGGCCAGAGACATCGGGCTTCGGCTGCACAATTGTGCAAGGCAGCCACTGGTCATCCTTGCACGCCTTACCAAGTTCTACAGGGTACATATTCGGGCTTCGGTGGATGCTGCCTTGGGCCGCCTGGTTTTGCAGGCGGCAGTTCCTTGATGCCTACGGGTGCTTCGCCTTGGAGCTGTGGTCCCTCCCCTCTTCGACTGCTCTCGGACGTCCCAAGGTCTCCTGTGTCCCCCAAGGAAAATGGGCGAGAAAACAAGATTTTTGTATAACTCACCAGTAAAATCTTTCTCGCTCTTCCTTGGGGGACACAGCACCCGCCCCTCATTACTTTTTCTTACAAGGTTCTGGTCTTGGTTGCCCCTGTGGGGTAGTTGACTTGTTGTTTCCGCTTGTTGGTCGTTATCCTTTTCACTACTTGGACACGCTACTGGCAGTCTCTCACTCCAGGCTGAGGGTATAGCTGATGGAGGAGGGGCTTAACAGTTTTCACTAAGTGTCACGCCTCCTAGGAAGCTGAGCTATACCCAAGGTCTCCTGTGTCCCCCAAGGAAGAGCGAGAAAGAGATTTTACTGGTAAGTTATACAAAAATCTCGTTTTCTGCAGACCTAGAGGAGGAGAACGTTAGAAATGGTCTTACACCCAGATGACTTCAGAGCAGCATTTAACACGTTTGGGACATCACTGTAACAAATCTTAATGTTGAGAAGTTTTCATGTAGGCAGCTTTATCTACTAGGATGTGTCCTGCAGGAGGGTGCCCATAGCACTGCTGTGCCTACTGCTAATGTCGGTGAACTCTCTAGAGAGGTGATCTGCCTCTTTACTTCAGCTGTTTGTAGCTTAGTTCACACATGACAACTGGGATAACCATTAGCTCGTCCTATGGCCTTCCCTATTCTCCTCAGAGACCATTGGATCTGCAAGGTTTGGGCCTTTTGCAGAGCCTTTATATACTGCCTCTGTGGAGAGGTTGACTAGAGTTTGTAACCTATAGTAGTATATTGGGATCCTAAGAACCGTTTTACAATTAAAGATGCTCGGGTATACAGGCAGTGAAGTAGTCTATACTGACCATTGTGCTTGGAGAGCAGTGCAAAACCACATGGTGTCCTCCATGGGTTCACTGGAGTATGCGGGTGGTTTCATACACAGCATATCGAGCAACTTTTTACACATTTTTAGTTGGCGTATTTTCATGGCCAGATGTTACTTTAAAGTCTTTAGTGCAGTATTAACCGCACTACGTACAAAGCCATTTTGCAATGAGGTTCGGTGTACCTGGATAGTCAGGGAGCAGTGAAGAACAAGAGGCAGTGTTATTTCCTGTACATCGAGGAGGGCAGTGGGCATGTAACCTCATATTTGGTGTATGGGGCATCACACAGGCGGGTGATGAACACCAGCAGCATGGTGCTGTAACTGCATATGACACAGGCGTACAGAGGCATCTCGGCTACATTAGTAAGGGTCGTCTTACACAGCCTGAGGTTGGGCCATAACAAGCGTCGATTGACAAAAGTCAATATCCTGAACAACGAACATAGTCAAAGTGCCCTAAATAATAACTGTGTGCAAATGAAGTAAAGGCTGTATTACACTGGCCGATAATCGCGGACAAGCGATCGCTCCTCTCCGTGCTGCGGAGGAAATTGCCGCATGTAATGGTAGCGGTCTCCTCCGCTAGCCGGCGATTGCCGGGAGGGAACAGTTCCCTCCTGACAGTCGCTTGCTGATCTGCCTGTCTAGACTAGTCAGGGATTGGTAAACGCTCGTTGTGCCGCAGATAAGTAGTGTAGCATTCATTCATTTTGAAATCCTCCTCTTTCATTTGTCTTCAGATTAAGGAACTTCCAACTTTGAAGGACATTGATTTTCTAAACATGAGCCAGAAGGTGTACATTGATGAGGAACAAAAGAAAGCCTTCATGGAGAAGCTAAAGCGGGATGTTGAGGTAACGTGTTTTTCGTCTTGTACCATACTTGTTCCTTATGTTTTGGCCATGTTCACATACAGCACATATGTCGATATACTCCAAAAACCGCCAGTAGGTGATACCTTGCATGTAAGTGAGGTTGTTCACAACTCCATTCAGATACAGCAAATTTTTCAAATCCATACTATTCCTTTCAATTTTTACTCTTTAAAATTCAAAGGGTATAATCTGCAGAAGGGAGCAGCACACTACACTACTGGGTGGGGGGGGGGGGGAATTGGGCTAATGAAAACCTTATTGAATTGACCCACGATGGTAGTGTGAACAGAGCTTTAATTGATATTCAGCTCCTATGGTAATGTCTTGTTTAACTCCTTGAGGACCCATGACGTACATGTACATCATATCTGGCCGGGACTTAAAGACCTGTGAAGTACACGTACTAGCCCAATCAGCGGCAGGGGTCCTGCTATATGCGCCGGCATCGGTACGTTAACCCTCGCACTGCAACGGCACGTGCGGGGTGGCCATCGGGTCCCCGCGCTGCTGTGATGGGGACCCGATGGCAGGGAAGGCAGCCCGATGCCTTCCTTAGGCATCATGGCTGCCTTCCGTGACAGCCTGTGAGATCCAGCCCCCTGGATCGCACAGGCAGGAAGGCTATAAGTGTATTACTCTGTGTAATACACTGACATCCAATGCATTACAATACAGAAGTATTGTAATGCATTGTTAAGGGGATCAGACCCCCAGAAATCCCCAGAGTGGGACAAAAAATAAACGAGCTTTTCCCAAAATAAAGTTAAATTGTAAAAAAAAATAGGGAAAAGAAAAGTATACATATTTTCTATCGCCGCATCCGTAACAACCTGCTCTATAAAAATACCACATGACCTAACCTCTCGGGTGAACACCCTAAAAAATATAATAAAAACGGTGTCAAGCCATTTTTTGTCACCTTACATCACAAAAAGTGTAATGGCAAGCGATCAAAAAGTCATATGCAAACCCAAAATAGTGCCAGTCAAACCGTCATCTCATCCTGCAAAAATGATACCCTACCTAAGACAATCCTCCCAAAAATAAAAAAAACTATGTTGCTTAGACTATGGAGACACTAAAACATGATTTTTCTTTTTTTTGTTGCAAAAATGATATTGTGTAAAACTTAAATGAATTTTAAAAAGATACATATTGGGTATCGCCGCGTCCGTAAGAACCTGCTGTATAAAAATATCGCATAACCCCCTTAGGTGAACACCATATAATAAAAACGGTGTAAAAAATTCCATCTTTTTGTCACCTTACATCACAAAAAGTGTAATACCAAGCGATCAAAAAGTCATATGCACCCTAAAATAGTACCAACCAAACAGTCATCTTATCCCGAAATGAGCCCCTATATGACAGTTGCCCAAAAAAAATAAAAAAAAAATATGGCTTTCAGAATATGGAGACACTAAAAAATAATTTTTTTCAAAAATACTTTATGTAAAACTAAAACAACCAACCAACCAACATAAAGTAGTCATATTTAGAGTTGAGCGAGCTTGTATTTTAAGTTCAGCGTCCAAAGTTCAGGTTATCTTAGTATCCCGTTTGGATTCCGCTACCACGGACCATAATGGAATTTTTAATCCATAAGGGGATTCTTCGATGAACCCGAACCTTGGACAACACTAAGGACCTGGGTGACATCACTGTCATGTGATCAGTGTAGGGGGCGTGGCTCAGTACTGGATTGGATAAAAGGTGGTAAAGGGCCTGGTATAATGATCATATGACATGAGGGGCGGAGCTCCTGTGCTCTGTGTGGAGGAAAAGAAGGAAGTAGAGCAGTGAAGGACGGTTGCGCGAATTTGGATTCCAAATTCCGTTATGGTCCGTGGTAGCGAATCCATAACGGGATTCTAAGATAACCCCAACCCGAACTTTGGACGCCGAACTTAAAATACAAGTTCGCTCAACTCTAGTCATGTTTGGTATTGTCATGTCCATAACAACCTGCTCTATAAAAATAGCACATGATCTAACCTGTCAGATGAACATAGTAAATAACAAAAAATAAAAACTGTGCCAAAACAGCTATCTTTTGTTACCTTTCCTCACAAAAAAAGAGCAACCGAAAATCATATGTACCCTAAAATAGTACCAACAAAACTGCCACCTTATCCCGTAGTTTCTAAAATGTTTTTTTTTTTTTTTTTGGAGTTTCTACTTTATGGGTGCATCAGGGGGTCTTCAAATGTGACATGGCAACCTAAAATTATCCCAGTAAAATCTGCCTTCCAAAAACCATATGGCGTTCCTTTCCTTCTGCGCCCTGCCGTGTTTTCCCTACCCCAGTTTACAACCACATATGTGGTGTTTCTGTAACTACAGAATCAGGGTAATAAATATTGAGTTTTGTTTGGCTGTTAACCCTTGCTTTGTTACGGAAAATAATGGATTAAAATGGAAAATCTGCCAAAAAAGTGAAATTCAGAAATTTCATCTCCATTTTCCATTAATTCTTGTGGAACACCTAAAGGTTTAACAAAGTTTGTAAAATCAGTTTTGAATACCATAAGGTGTGTAGTTTCTAAAATGGGGCCATTTATAAGTGGTTTCTATTATGTATGCCTCACAAAGTGACTTCAGACCTGAACTGATCCTTAAAAAGTGGGTTCTGAAAATTTTCTGAAAAATTTTAAGATTTGCTTCTAAGTAGGGATGAGCGAATCGACTTCGGATGAAACATCCGAAGTCGATTTGCATAAAACTTTGTTTCAATACTATACGAAGCTAGCGCTCCATACAGTATTAGAATGTATTGGCTCCGATGAGCCGATGGTTATTACTTCGTGAAGTCTTGCGAGACTTCGCATAATAACATCAGAAATTCATTTAAACTGTAAAAAACCATTTCCCGAACTCTGGTTCGGTTCCAAGTGGTACCGAAGTTGATTCGCTCATCCCTACTTCTAAGCCTTCTAATGTCCCAAAAAAAGAAAATGTTATTTACAAAATGATCTAAACATGAGGTAGACATATGGGAAATTTAAAGTAATAACTATTGTAGGAGGCATCACTATCTGTTTTAAAAGCAGAGAAATTGAAATTGAGAAAATTGCGAATTTTTCCACATTTTTGGTAAATTTGTTTTTAAATAAAAATGAAATATTTTGACTTAATTTTACCACTGTCATAAAGTACAATATGTTATGAGAAAACAATCTCATAATGGCCTTGGCAGAAAGGTGAAAAATGGCAGGGTCCTGAAGGTGAAAAATGGCAGGGTCCTGAAGGGGTTAATGACCTGCAGCTATTTAAATGTGTGAACGTCTAAGGTCTGTCTATACCCCATTGCTGCTTATGACTCTTGCGTAAAGCATTACAGTACATCATTTCTGGAAGGAGGAGAAAAGGTTAGATTTCTTGTTGAAGTAGGGAACATGGTTAACATTTTCTTTAATGGATCTACAAGCTGGTTTTGCCCGTTTTATAAAAGAAAACATTGTCCATACACGTTTTTTCCAGGCCCTCTGGCTTATTTTATGACCTTTTACCCTGAGAACAGAATGTTCTTACATTACTAGTTTAGAACCTATAACACCAGTGTCTGGATTCTCTAGTCTTGTGATGTCTGACCTGGACTTCTGTCACATGCACATCTGCAGTTTTCCTCTTGACTGTTCCATCTCCAAGCAGAATGTAAATGGATGTTTTGCCATTTAGGTTTGTTTCATGTCTCACAGTTCGTGTACCTACATGGGGCAGAATGGTGTAGAAGATAGATAGAAACTCCATCATTGTACCACAACAAAAAATACAAGACTGTGTAGGAAAACTGCCATTGCTGTAAATCTGATGCAAAAAGTGCAAAGGGTATAAAGATGCCAGTACAAAAAAAAGTCCTGCTTTTAATATTTCCCATAGACTTCAGTAGAACATCTAGAACTGTCATTTTTTTTTGCCTAAAAAATGAAAGAAAGAAAAAATTTGCAGCAACAAAAACACACCAAAGTGCAAAATGCCCAAAAAAAGCATCTGCTTGACTCCAGCTGTTATCCCTGGTAGAAGAATGTCTGCCTGCTGCAGATTTGTATCAAGTGCATTACCGTGTAAAATCCAGATGGGCCGGGTCCACCAGAGCAGGAGCCGCTCTTATTCCCCTCTGACGTCCATATGAACTAATAGTCCTAATAGGACAACCATTTTAAAGGGTTGAATAATATTAGGAAACATGGCTGCCCTTTGTCAGGAATGGAGATGCTTTTGTTTAAACGTGAGCTGCAGTAGGATAAGAGGATAAGGCACTTGGATAAGAGTCATTCTGGGGGGTGAAAGAGCAGCCATGCTTTTCTAAACGTACAGCACCTGTAAGACGAGTGAGATGCATGTTAATGCACCCGACCATTTTTATTGGCCTTTGTTTCCATATTGTAGATCCAGTCTCATTTTATCCACTTCTCTGTTTCCCCTAAACTGGTTTAGATGAACGCCTCGGGTCACTTCACTTGAGTTTTTTCCTCTTGTACCATTAGTTGTGAATGGAGCATTGCCAGATATTTCTATATTTACCTTATGAGCAGCGTAGGGCTGGGCAATTATGACCTACAGTAACTCAAAATCATGATTAATTGAGCATTTATCTTGCTTATCCCCTTAAGGACCCTGCCATTTTTAACCTTTTTGCCCAGACCATTTTTTGCAAATCTGACTTGTCTCTTTGTGGTAATCACTTTAAAATGCTTTTACTTATGCAGGCCATTTTGAGACAGTTTTCTCGTCACATATTGTACTTCATGACAGTGGTAAAATTGAGTCAAAAATTAGAATTTTTATTTATAACAAAAAATACCAAATTTACCAAAAAGTTGAAAAAATTTCAATTTCTCTACTTTTATAATTTATACTAATAACTCAAAAAAAAATATTACTTTACATTCCCCATATGTTTACTTCATGTTTGGATCATTTTGTGAATGCCATTTTATTTTTTTGGGGACTTTAGAAGGCTTAGAAGTTTAGAAGCAAATCTTCCACCCACTTATGGTTTCTGGAGGGCAGATTATACTGGGATAATTTTAAGTTGCCATGTCACATTTGAAGACCCTCCGATGTACCCCTAGAGTAGAAACTCAAAAAAAAATGACCCCATTTTGGAAACTATGGGATAAGGTGGCAGTTTTGTTGGTACTATTTTAGGGTATATATGATTTTTGGTTGCTCTATGCACTATGAGGCAAGGTAACAAAAAATAGCTGTTTTGGCAAAGTTTTTATTTTTTTATTATGGATTTACAGTGTTCATCTGACCGGTTAGATCATGTGGTATTTTTATAGAGCAGGCTGTTACGGACACAACAATACCAAATATGTATACTTTTTTGGTTGCTTGTTTCAGTTTTACATAATAAAGCATTTTTTTAATTTTTTGGGGCGATTGTCTTATGTAGGGGCTCATTTTTTGTGGGATGAGGTGACAGTTTTATTGGTACTATTTTGGGGGGAATACACCTTTTTGATAGCTTGGTGTTGCATTTTTAGTGATGCATTTTTTTAGCACAGTTTTTTTTTTTTGACGGTGTTAGGTCGATACGGATGCGGTGATACCTAATAGGTCTACTTTTTTTTTTTTTTTTACTTTTGGGAAAAGGACGTTGCGTGTTTTTATTTTTGTTTATTTTTATTTTTTATTTTTTATTTTTTTTACTTGAAACTTTTACATTTTTTTTGTAAAACGTTATTCTTATTTTTTTACTTTTTCCACTTTATTTTTTGTCCCACTTTAGGACTTCAACTTTTGGAGTCTGATCTCACAGGCTCCCCCGGAAAGCATCGGGCTGCCTTCCCTGCTAACGGGTACCCGTCACAGCAGTGCGGGGACCCGATGGCAGCTCTGATCCCCACACGGACATCGGACGTGCCACGGTCAGCGCTGACCGCAGCACATCAAGAGTCAATGCTCCGGCATCGGTGTTTTCACCGATGGCGGCGCATACAGCAGGGGACCGGCTATCAGTAAGTGCCGGACCCCTGCCAAAACGTGGACAGACTCAGCAGACCAGGTCCCCCGAAGTATCGCTAACACTGCTCCTTTCAAAGGTATAGCCATCTGTCCCAAGAGAACACAAGTCAATCATTGGGCTATGAGCAGCATGTCTTGTCCCCAACAGGAAACAATAGCTGATGTGCTAGGAGCACCTCCACCAGCTTAAATGTTAAATGTTTTTAGCAGGATATTACAGGACCACCACCACTGACCTGAGCTGCTTTCTGTGGGAATAACGGTGGTTTTCTGACATTCATAAAGTGTATTCGAAAAAGGTGTTTATTGTAATTAATTTTGCACCATTACATTTTTGTAATTACAATTATTGAAAAAATGTACTGTTCCTTTTATCCTTAAAAAAACAAAAAAAAACATACAGTGTACTGGGATATAGATATCTGTAGATACCAGTGCATTACGCATGTGAAGAATACTATTGAGGTCTTTAGTCACAGAAAATCTTTCCATTGACAATTGGTGAATGTGAAGCTCACTGGTACAGTTTCTGCCTCCCATATACCAAGTCTTGAGTTTAGGACCTGGTAGAGAACATCTGAAAAAGACAGAATTAAATATAGGGGAAGGGGGTTATCTGGAAGCACTGTCAGAATGCTCAAAGGCCCCTCTCCCAAGGCATCCCCCTTCATTTTCAGAGTGCTGACCCTGGGAGCAGTGTAGGGACTCCTTAAAGGGGTTCTCTCGTTTCAGCATTAGACATTTATCATGTAGAGAAAGTTAATACAAGGCACTTCCTAATGTATTGTGATTGTCCATATTGCTTCCTTTGCTGGCTGGATTCATTTTTCCATCATATTATACACTGCTTGTTTCCATGGTTATGACCACCTTGCAATCCAAAAGCGGTGGCCGTTCCTACACACTGTTGGAAAAAGTGCAGGCCTCTCTTGTGGCTTGGACTGTAGGAGCTTATATAGGCTGGTGCGTTTTCCTGTTGTGTGCAAGCGTGTCCACCGCTGATGGGTTGTAGGGTGGTCGTAACCATGGAAACGAGCAGCGTATAATGGGATGGAAAAATGAATCCAGCCAGCAAAGGAAGCAATATGGATAATAACAATACATTAGTAAGTGCCTTGTATTAACTTTCTCGACCTGATAAATGCCATTTGCTGAAGTGACACAAACCCTTTAGGGCACAGCTGGGTACTCTGTAGCTCACAGCAGGGAGTCCTTCCATGCAGCACGGCATGGGATTCCCAGAGCAGGGACTCTTTACTGCATATCAGAGTTTCAGGGACTCCTTACAGTCCAGCAGGGAGCATGTAAGCAAACAAACATGAGCAAGATTAGGTCGGATAGTGAGTCTGCATTTCAGTTTTGATTATGTTGACAGCCCTAGACCAGCATTATACGTCCATTCCTGCATCTTATGAGCTTTTATTGTAGCCTTAGTAATGTAAAGTTGGGTTATCTTGTGAAATGACTAATCTAGGCAGTCTGTTACACTGGAATAATGGTTTATTGGTTTTATGTTATAGTTTCTGGTGCAGTTAAGAATCATGGATTATAGTCTCTTGCTGGGAATTCATGATGTCCTCCGAGCAGAGCAAGAAGAGGAAGAGGAGATTGAGGAGGAGGATGCTGAAAATGAGGGAACGGTTCATGCAATTGCTGGTTCCTATGGGACTTCTCCTGAAGGAATAGCTGGCTTCCTGAACTCCCAAAGACCTCTAGGCCCTGGAGAATTTGAGCCAATGATTGATGTTTATGCCATCAAAAGCTCAGAATGTAAGGATTTTGATATTCCTTTCGGTTGGTGTTTGTGTTGTTTTTTTGTTTTTTTTTTGTTTTTTTTTTATGTTTCTTAGAATTGCAGCTATGACTTCAACTATGTAAGTGATTGCCGCACTTAAAGACTGATCAATCTTTCAGCATTTTCTACAAAAATCCATCTTCCTAATGTGTGGGCTTTTTTTGTACAGCTTCTCCACAGAAAGAAGTCTATTTCATGGGACTCATTGACATCTTGACACAGTATGATGCAAAGAAGAAAGCCGCTCATGCAGCCAAAACTGTAAAGCATGGGGTAATTATTGTACTGATCTTAACTAGTGAATCTCTGTACTTAAAGGCATGTGCTTTGATTTTGCTATTGATTGCCTATGGTTGGAATATGTAATCAGTATCTGAGTGGTGGGGGTCAAATACCCAGCTCCCCTACCAATCAGCAATATCATAATGTTTTAGTCGCTGACCGTTTTGGTCAATACTAAGCAGCACTGCTGTTCGTGGTAGGTCTGATCTTCTGTGGCCTTCTGTTCTGCTTTAGGCTCAGTAACTAAACTGTGTAGGGTTATCAGGAGTAGTGTGAATATCAGGTTTTATTCTGCACCTACAGGTGCCATGGCAGCGGGTCCTTATTGTGAACAGCCCCTCCCCTTGTGCTTTGATTCACAGCTGTAGTGGATGGAAGCATTCACATATAACAGCGGGGGATATTAATTAAAACTAGTGCAAAGCAACCAATCAGTCTGATGGGCGAGTCTGGGTTGGTGAATGCCAGGAGATTGTTATCTGCCTGACTGCATTGTGCTAAGTGTAAGGTGTGTTGGCTGAGGGATAATGTTATGGGGTTTGCATGCTTCCAACTTTGTAGGAACAGTTTGGAGAAGGTCCTTTTGTTTTCCAGCATGTGCCCAGTGCACAAAGCAAGGTCCATAAAGTCATGGCTGGGGGAGTTTGGTGTGGAAAAACATGACTGGCCGCAGAGATCCCTGACCCCAACCCCATAGAACATCTTTGGGATGAATTAGAATGGCGATTGCAACCCAGGCCCTCTCATACAACCTCAGTGTCTGACCTCACAAATGCTCTTCTGGATGAATGGGAAAAAATTCTGACAGACACACTCCAAGATCTTGTAGGAAGCCTTCCCAGAAGAGTAGAAGTTATTTTAGCTGCAAAACGGGGACAATTTCACATTAATTTCTATTGATTTAGAATGGGATGTCATAAAAGCTCCTGTAGGTGTAATATGTCGGTGTCTCACTACTTTTGTCCGTATAGTGTATGTTTTGTCTTACTCTCCCCAGCCCCTACCAAGAGCTGTCAGCAGTTCCTCATGATCAGACCTGCTGACAGACTCCCTTTAAGCATTAACTTACTTCTACAAAGTTACATTTCTGGCTGCGAGTCCCGTTATATATGCCACGGTTAACAATGCAGAATATTAACTTTTACACCTTTTTAGTCTGGCATTATTATTTAGACATGGATGCATCAATTGTTGTCTATGTACTGTACACTAATTTTGTTAAAATTTTCTTTTATCTTAGGCTGGTGCTGAGATTTCTACTGTGCACCCCGATCAGTATGGAAAACGATTCCTGGAGTTTGTCACCAATATATTTGCGTAAAATGTCAAACCTCCCTTTTTTCCCCCATGGATTCATTGGTCTGACTAAATTGAACAAGAAAACCTCCTCTGAATGCCGACCTTACTTCATGTGGTCTCCTGGAAGCTTGTCGGACTTTATCACAGCACTTGGAGGAAAAATAAATCAAACCATGGGTGCTAGAGTTGGAGCAATAAAAAAAACCAAGTTTATTGACCATCTAAAGGGGAAATATCTGTATCCAGTGGTACCAGGCTTGACTGTCTGTGCAAATTACCGACAGCTAGGCGCGCAATTAAAGCAGTTTCACACCTTTTTCATATTGTTACCACAATTTTTCCAAGCAGGTTGGGCAACAATACGTGTCACTAGAATCTGCCATTAGAAATATTATCTGAGTTTTTAAGTAGATTCTGCTCAGAATTATCGCCTTTAGGCCTGATATGATGTAAATCGATCCAGTTGCTAGTGTTTGGTGTGACCATATAGATAACCAAATGAGGGACCATCTATAGAAACTGTTCCATGATTACAGTATGAGGCGGTCTCCACCTTTCAGTCTGCTTTGGGTTAGTGCCTTGTTTTCCTCCTACCCTATGGGAGACCTCATTTCAGTTTTCAGGGGGGAAAAAATGAACAGGAGTATGGGATAAAATACAGCTGTAAAGACCAGTAGCTTTTATAAATGCCCCATATTTCCCGTTTTTCTATATACCTGTACACTGGGTTTTAGTATACAGAGAACAAACTAAATTCTTATCTGCATTTCTAGGATCTTAGTGAATGCTACTTGTTTATACAGATGTATACATTTAAATTTCATAATTTATCGTTGTGTGCATATTTTGGGTTCATTACTTGGAGCTGACTTGTGGTGTATTTTTAGCTTATAAAAACTTATATTTATTTTGTGCGTTTCTTGTATTTAAATTTTTTTGAAGGTTTTAATTACTACTAAAATATTAGGTTTAAAGGGTTGGGCCAAATTTATAAGTTATCCGCTGTCCACATGATATTGTATAACTAGTTGATCGCTGCAGGTATGACCATTTGGACCCCCAGCACTCACAGGAATGGGGATCCTTTTTCCCCGTTCTGATGACGCAGCAGGTCATCCATGCACTTTGGCGGTCCATCTATTCTCTGTGGGAGTTCCAGAGATGCTAATACAGCACTGTGAATAGGGGATAACTTAAAAACCTGGTACAATCCCTAAAAGCCAGTGTTTTACCCCCCAGTTAGCCAGCGCACGTAAAAGTTTTCAGCTGGCACCTAATTATTTTTTTCAATTTGCTTTTCAACTTTGTTGATGTGGGGGGGGAAAATCCTCCCAGAGAAATGCAATTGGCTGTACATGATTCTGTCCACCTACGGTAGAAGCAATAAATTATGTGACAAGATTGTAGTCTGTGCACTACTTGAGCTATAGTATGGGCTGCATTACACACACTTATCAAAACTGGTATGAAGGAAAACTGGCTTAGTTGCCCGGATCCGCCATGCCGCAAGTACCCGTGTGCTGCCGCTCCATCCCTGTTGACTATAATGGGGCGGGGGGGCAGAGCTACCGCACAGCATGGCAGTACACGTTCAGAGATCGCGCTACGTGCTGCGCCGTAGCTCCGCCCCCATTATAGTCAATGGGGATGGAACGGCAGCACACGGGTACTTGCGGCATGGCGGATCCTGCAGGCTGTTCACCCGCCGGAACAGCCTGCCGGATAGCCATGCCGCAAGTGTGAAAGTACCCTTATCCAGTTTTTCTGTACACCAGTTTTGATCTCCCGTGTCATGGTAGAATTTTTGAATGATCCCTAAACAAGGGATCTAACAATGTTGTCTGCAATACTCCAAATCTTAACATTTAGTCTAGAGGCAAAAGAATGAGAAGACATGACTCCTTGTGGTATTTGAGTCTTCCTCCACCTCTTCCAATTCCAACAGCACCATCCTTTTGGCAGAAGACCCTCTTTATTAGCAAAGCCCTGGGTGTCACCCTTACAACCTAAAAATACAAATGAGCCAAAAGGATTGTGACGTGTTTTAGCAAAGAGTGAAGTATATATCCTCATAGTATACATATGGACACAATTGGGAAAACCCGAACAGAGGACTTCCTTTGTCAAGAAACCTGACATCCCCTCTGTATCAAACTAGCTTTTATACCAAAGAGTGCAACCTGGGTATATCCGAGATTTAATTATGTTTAAATTATCCTACTATATCGCAACCAATTTTTTTTCAGCAGTTTTTAATGCTTTTAAAAAAACAGTTCCTTTTTTTAAGAGTTCTTTAGGGTATTCTTTGGTAACATTTTTAAACATGCATTTTTTTTTTTAATCAAATCTTTTTATTTAAGATCGTTTTTTGTGTTTTGCGGTGAACAAAAGTAACAACACACAAACCCATCCCAATCCCACCCCTCCCTCCCTCCCAAGCCCCAAAGTCCAGGTGCAGTCCATAACCGGGAAAACTCCACATCAGATTGCAGAGGATGGTCCAGTGTCCAGTCGACCCACAAGCACACCAGCTCATACACTCATTACTTAATACCACACATTACGATCACATTGATATACTTTCTCCCTCCCTAGAGTATATGACCCTCATTTCCTTCACCTTTCCCAGGCCTCTGTCCTAGATAGTAAGATGAAAATGTGCAATCCAGGTACCCCATATTTTATTAAACTTTTTGGTATTTCCCCTTTTTTGATAAACATAACTCTCTAGTTGTACCAAGGCGTGTGTCGATGCTACCAAGTCACTCAACTCCGGTGGATCTGGAGCTATCCAGCGAGATGCTATCCTCTTTCTGGCTTGATATAGAACGCGCTGAATAGCCAACTTGACCTCTCTAGATCCTGACACTTCCCCTACATAGCCCAATATGCATAGTAAAGGAGAGAGTTCGAACCTAATGCTATAAACTGTCATAATGAGGTCCACCACTGCATTCCAATACCTGCGTAGGCGTGGACAGTTCCACATCAGATGTATTAAGTCAGCAGAGGTAGCACCACATCTTGGGCATGCATCGTCGGCACGAAAACCTATCCTACATAACATTTTCGGGGTCCTATATACTCTGTGAAGTAGCAGCAATTGCGAAACTCTATGGGCCTCACTCACCGCTATGTCAGGAAAGTCAGTTAGCACCTTTTCCCATTGGTCTTCCTTCAATCCTGGTACATCTTTCTCCCATTTTCCAAACAGTGGTAGTGGATTCTTTTTATGCAAGGCTTCCATTAGACTAAGGTAATGCAGCGATATCACCCCCCCCGAGTCGCCACCAGCAGCCGTAAGGTCAATAATCAGATGCTTCTGGGCAGGCGTCAATTTCTCCCGTCGCTCCTGGACTTGTACAGCGTGTCTTACTTGCAAATAAACGTAGAAGAGGGAGTTGGGCAAATTGAACTCCTGCTGTAGTGTAGAGAAATCTTTAATGGATGTGTCTCCAAATAATTGACACAGCTTATCCAGGCCGAATTTCCTCCATGCCTTGGCGCTAGGAACTTTGTTAAGTTCAGTATACATGATATTCGGCCAGATTGGCGTAAACTTCGTATACCCCTCAATACCTGCCATTTTCCTGGTTTTCCACCACACCCTGTGCATTAATTCCAATACACCATATTTCCGTCCAGCATCCTTAAAAGCTCCCTCTTCTAATGCAGATAGAAGGCAACCCCTATTGAGCAAATGTTTTACCAACGCTCCTATTTTATTAGCCTGTCCTTCCTCCCCCCACCCCCTCATATGCAGCTCTTGGGCCGCCAAAAAATAGACCAAGGGGTCAGGGACGCTCAGTCCCCCCTGAGTCTTGGATCTACATAGGGTACTCAATTTAATCCGAGGAAACCCCTTTTTCCAAATTAAGTCTCTAAAGATTGAGTTTATAGTATAGAACATACTTAAAGGGTTTCTGTCACCAACTTTTGACATAAGCTGTCTGACATTAGCTATGTGCTAATGTCAGACCAGCTTGATAATGTCTTTTTTATAAAAATCCGCTGTATATTTAGTCTGAAAAACTTACTTTTATATTATGTAAATTAGCCTCTAGGAGCAGGGGGGGCGTTGCCCTGCTCCTAGCGGCTCCGTCCGGCAACCTGCTGGCACGCCTTACACTTGATTGACAGTGCAGGCAGCGATCCTCCTGCACTGTCTCGCTTCTGAATCGCGCGCCCGCCGCTTGTATTCGGGCGCAGGCGCGGTGAGCAGAGGACAGCAGGCACCAGCGTCCTTCTGCTCACCGCGCCTGCGCCGAGTACAGAGCGGCGCGCGGCGCGCGATTTCAGAACGAGACAGTGCAGGAGGATCGCTGCCCTGCACTGTCAATCAAAGTGTGAAGGGGCGTGCCAGCAGGTTGCCGGACGGAGCCGCTAGGAGCAGGGCAACGCCCCCCCTGCTCCTAGAGGCTAATTTACATAATATAAAAGTAAGTTTTTCAGACTAAATATACAGCGGATTTTTATAAAAAAGACATTATCAAGCTGGTCTGACATTAGCACATAGCTAATGTCAGACAGCTTATAATGTCAAAAGTTGGTGACAGAAACCCTTTAATGGAATCCACACGGGGGCGTTGTGCAGCACATAGAGGAGCTGAGGCATAAGGATCATTTTAAGCAGGTTCGTTCTGCCAACCATTGATAAGGGCAATTTCGACCATACCTGTACTTTCTTTCTGAACTTATCTAGTAACGGTAGTATATTCAAGTTTACAAAGTCTCTATTATTTCTGGAGATCTGTATCCCCAAATATTTGAAACTCGACACTATCTGTAGCCCACCAGCCAAAACAGGGTCTATCCCAGTATCATCGGCGAGCGGCATTAGAACTGACTTCGACCAGTTGATCTTAAGCCCTGACAAATGTCCAAATCCATCAATAATTTCCATAGCTGTCGGCAGGGACGTCTCCCAATCATCTAAAAACATGAGCAAATCATCTGCATATAATGCTACTTTTTCAGTTACCGACCCATAAGTAAGTCCCTTAACCGCCTCTGATGAACGGATAGCCTCCGCCAAGGGCTCAATTGCCATCGCAAATAATAGCGGTGACAATGGACACCCCTGTCTGGTACCCCTCTGAAGGCTGAATGAGTCAGAGAGACATCCATTCACCTGTATTCTAGCCGTAGGGCCTGCGTACAACATTTTGATCCATTCAATAAATATCGACCCCACCCCCATCTTTTCCAGGACCAGGAACAAGTACCGCCATTCCACGCTGTCGAATGCTTTGGCCGCGTCAAGAGACGCGACCGCCGCATTCAAGGCGTGGACCTGGCCCACCTGAACATTCAGGTAAAGTCTTCTTATGTTTATCGCTGTCGACATATTTGGCATAAACCCCGCCTGGTCCCTGTTTATAAGTGAGGCAATGACCGAGTTAAGGCGATTAGCCAACATTTTGGCCAGCAGCTTAACATCCGCCTGCAACAATGAGATGGGTCTATAGGACTCCGCCTCCACCGGATCTTTACCTGGTTTCGGTATAACGACTATAACCGCCTCATTCATCGTGTCAGGTAGTTTACCTATCTGTCGGGCCTCGTTAAATACTTCCAGTAACTGGGGCAATAAAATTGGGGCAAATTGTTTATAAATCTCAGCAGGGAGACCATCACTCCCGGAGCTTTGTTGTTGGCCATGTCCCCCAGTGCCACTTCTAGTTCTCTTAGAGTAAATGGACTATCCAAAAGTGCCCTCTGGTCCTGATCTAAAGTGGGTAGATGCAAGGTATGGAGGAAATTCTTGATATCATTTTCCGTAGCTATAGTTTTAGAAGTATATAAATTCTTATAAAACCCTAGCAATATCTGGGGTATTTTGTCAGTGGCCATCTGCACTGTACCGTCCGTGTCACGCAGCGCCGCCACGTAGTTGGACTTCTGCTGAGCCCTAGCTATCAGAGCCAACAGTCTCCCAGCCTTTTCCCCTTCTTCATAATATGTTTGCTTCAAGAAGAATCGCCTATTACGGGCATTCCGGAGCAATCGTTCATCTAGCTGCTGTTGCGCCTCTTTCCACTGAGTTTCAAGCTCTGGCCTAGGGTCCGCTATAAAATTAATCTCGGCTGTCTCCACCGCCATGAGTAGTTGTCTGGTTAAAGCACTATTCTCCTTTTTTCGACCATTAATTTTAGCAGCCAATATCCCACGCAGGAAGGCCTTCATCGTATCCCACACTACTATCCTACTGGCAGAAGGGAGATTTCGGTCAAAGAATTCAGACAGGGCATCTCTGACATCTGACAGATCAACCAGGATATTCAGCCAATAGGGGTTGAACTTCCATTGGGCAGATCTGCGCGACACGGACGGCAACAACTGAAACGTCGCCACAATTGGTGAGTGATCGGAAATTTGCCTTGGCAGGTATCTAATGTCATGTAATAGGTAGCCCATTTCCTCATTGCCCAGAATGAAATCTATCCTGGACAAGGAGCCATACGTGCAGGAGCGACAGGAAAACTGCCTAGTATCGGGGTACCTTAACCTCCAGAAGTCCAGAATTGCTGCTTCATGTAGTAGTCGGCCGAAGGGGGTGAGATCGTCGCTGACAACCTGTGAAGAAGCCCAAAATTTATCCAGTGACATGTTAGGTACATTGTTAAAATCTCCCATCATTATAGTGGGCACATTAGGTCGTTCCGCAATTAAAGCAATTAACAGTTTCATCACCTGCGGGGAGTATGGTGGAGGAATATAGACACCAATAATTACACATTCGACTGAATACAAGGAGCCGTGTAGATAGACATATCTGCCCTCCCTATCAATTTACTGGGAAAAACAGGAAAAAGCAATAGACCTGTGTATCAGGATGCTCACTCCTCTTGCATAGGCAGAGTAGGTGGCATGGAAACAGTGACCAGCCCATCTCGGCATAAGAATGCCAGTTTGGTCTGGCAGTAAATGAGTCTCCTGGAGACAGCAAATCAGGGGCTGATACTTTCCCATACCATCCAACACCGCCCTTCTTTTGTTGGCATCCTTTAGTCCCCTTACGTTCCAGCTGAAAAAGGTGACCTTACTAGCCATTGGAATAGAATGACCAGCTATAAGTGGGTCGGATCCAAACATGACCCCACCCAGCAACTTGTTCATGCTGCTGTTCCGATGTGGATAGTAATAATTTCCTGCACAACCTGGTTTCTAAAGTAGCTTTACCCCCCAACATTAGGACATAAACAAACAAAAAACAACAAAAAGAAAACAGTGAATAGTCTAAGGCAGGGTCGCCGGAGTGTCTGATAGGCCCCTGCACTTACTCCCAAAGGGACTGCAGGTTCAGAGAGAGTTAACCCTATCAGAATCACCAGCTCCCCTCACGAACTAGATTGTTAGTGGCAGGGCGTGGCACAATCCAGTTATTAAAACTTATACAATACTTTTCAGAATCCACTAAAAGCTTGCTTCCCACACCTCACACCATCCCTTCAAGAATCTTACTACAATCATTTGAACCCAGCAGATAAGTGAAGTAAACAGTTTTCGCTGATATAAAGCATATGGAGTCAATAGACTTTATGTAATGCAGCTCCTACCCCTGCCCATACGGCTGCCACATCACTCTTAAGGCCCCTTTCACACGGGCGAGTTTTCCGCGCGGGTGCAATGCGTGAGGAGGACGCATTGCACCCGCACTGAATCCGGACCCATTCAGTTCTATGGGGCTGTGCACATGAGCGGTGATTTTCACGCATCACTTTTGCGTTGCGTGAAAATCGCAGCATGTTCTATATTCTGCGATTTTCACGCAACGCAGGCCCCATAGAAGTGAATGGGGATGCGGGAAAATCGCAAGCATCCGCAATCATGTGCGGATGCGTTGCGATTTTCCCGCATGGTTGCTAGGATACGATCGGGATGGGGACCCGATCGTTATTATTTTCCTTTATAACATAGTTATAAGGGAAAATAATTGCATTCTAATTACAGAATGCAATGTTCCCCGGCCTTTAAAGGGTTTAAAATAATAAAGAGTGAACTTACCTTCTCCCATTGTACGCGCAGAGCCCCAGAACGTCGTCTCTCTTGATAGTTTGGCTGCTTGAGGACCTGTGGTGACGTCACAGGGTCACATGGTGCAATCATAGAAGCATTTGAGTGGACCATGTGACCCATGTGATCCTGTGACATCACGGCAGGTCCTTCATCGAACAACAGATGTTCGATGAAGGACCTGCCGTGATGTCACAGGATCACATGGGTCACATGGTCCACTCAAATGCTTCTATGATTGGACCATGTGACCCTGTGACGTCACCACAGGTCCTCAAGCAGCCAAACTATCAAGAGAGACGACGTTCTGGGGCTCTGCGCGTACAATGGGAGAAGGTAAGTTCACTCTTTATTATTTTAAACCCTTTAAAGGCCGGGGAACATTGCATTCTGTAATTAGAATGCGATTATTTTCCCTTATAACTATGTTATAAAGGAAAATAATTACATATACAGAATACTCATCCCGAAACCAGACTTCAGTGATGAAGTCTGACTTCGGGTCTGGGTACCAAGCATGCGGATTTTTTCACGCGCGTGCTCAACGCACTACAAACGTTAGCACACGCGCGGAAAAATCGCGGCGATTCCCGCAACGCACCCGCATCTTATCCGGGCGTCAAACATGACGCCCGTGTGCAAGAGGCCTTACACAAATTCACACACACATACAAATTCAGCCATGCAAACCAATCCGCCGTTCCATCCTTCAGTCATCGTTCGCCTGTGGGTCAGCATTTCTCAAACGGTTCTCATGACTGTCTACCCAGCGGAGGGCCTCTTTAGGATCATCGAAAAAATTGGTTCTGCCCAACGCGACTACCCGCAGTCGCGCCGGAAATAACATGGAGTAGGGAATATTCAGGCTGCGCAGCCGTCTCTTTATATCCATAAACCGCGATCTCCGCTTCTGGACCTCCATGGAGTAGTCAGGAAACAGCGACACCCTTTGACCGCCAATTGTTAAATCGGGTTGTTCACGAGCCTTTCGCAATAGAATGTCTCTATCCCTATAGTGTAGGATTTTCATAAGCACCGGTCTCGGCGGGGCGCCCGGTGGTAACGGTCTAGTAGGGACCCTGTGGGCCCTTTCCACTGCAAAGAGAGGGGTCAGAGTCTCTTTTCCAAAAGTGTCTCTCGCCCATGTCTCGAAGTATTCTGTCGGATTAGACCCTTCAACCTTCTCCGGCACTCCCACAATGCGGACATTATTTCTTCGTGAACGATTTTCGAGGTCGTCTTGTTTGGCCAGCAGATGAGCAATTTTTTGCGAGTAGTCAACAGAAGCTCTTTCGAGGGAGGGTACAACGTTTTCCATGTCCCCCATTCTTCCCTCCAGGGCAGTTGTGCGATCCGCCAGGCGCCTTAAATCATGGCGCACTATAGACACGTCTTCCTTAATGGAGCCCACCTGCATCCTCAGGGCTGTTAGTGATTTTCCACACTGAGTCACGGCTTTCAACACATCTTTGAGGGTAGGTTCTTCTATTTCAGCCTCCATATTATCAGTGCCTTGCGATTCTGTACAGCTTCGCAGCACTCCATATCTATTAGGAGGTATCTCGTGCACCCCGGTCTCCTCACCGTCACTGTTACGGTCGGGATGGGACAAAGTTCCGTCTCGCTTCCCGCTGGATTCCGGTAGGTCTGCGAGGTCTGAGGAATGTGCGAACCTCCCCAGCTTAGTAGCTGCCTCACGCTGGATATCTTTAGCGCGGTCACTGCGCCGCGGCGTGTCGGGTCCGGCGCCATCTTGCAGCTCTCTGTTCGGGCCTCTAGAATCTTTCTTCGGGCCCATTTCAGCTCACAGCTCGACAAGGAAAGTCTCAGCTTTAGGCGAGCAGGCTTCAGCAACACCAGAACTTCAACTTCGTTGAATTAAAGTCGTTTTTTGGGGGTTCTAATCAGGATAAACGGTCAGGATGATGCGGGAGCTCTGCTCAGCACGTCTACTCACATCCTCTGCTAGCCACGCCCCCTAAACATGCATTTTTAAAGTCCTGTAGACGATCCCGATTAGAAACCATCAGAAAAAACAACCTAGCGCAAGCTGCATTTAGGTAAAAAATTCAAATCAAAACTGTTTTTAGACTTTTTGAATACATTTTCAACTTTAACACAAAACCTGTCCAGGTTTTTTTTTGTTTTTTTTTTAACTTATGATGCGGTTTGGGACATTCCTAAGCACATAAGATGGTTGGCCTGTCTGACTCGTCCAGCCGATATTCATCTAATGCACCTTCTGTAGCTGCCATGTCTAAAACTAGCAGAACTATTCACAATTATCTTTTAAAATCTCAAGACCATTTCACGTGTCATACGTCATCTGTATGCAGTGTGGAGTGAGTAAATGAGCATGTGAGGGACCTTTTTGAAAGGACTCATTCCAATTCCATTCTTGATTAACTTTTTTTTTCAGCTAGTCTTTTTCTTGAGGCCGTGTTGCATTTCAGCTTAGTGCCTCTTCATTTATATTCCGTGTATGCAGTACTAAAATGTAAATGGGAAAATATTCCATGTATATAGAGAGAGACAAAGGAAAGGTTTTCCTCTGGTTCATTCCCTACTATGTCAAAAAATATTTAGATGAAACTGGGAACAGAAGTACAGCCATGTCCTAAGGTGTAAGCTCACCTTTTGTAACTGCCTAATATGTTCCAGACGCCTATTGATCAGGGTGTTCTGGCCTCTACTTTTCCCTGCAAGACAATCAGCACAATGCGACACGGCTTCTAGTGTTTTCATGATCCCAATCTTCACCTTATCTCCATATTATGTTGTTGCGTTTCTTCTCTTTACAAATACAAAAAATTGGAACAAATTTATGTTGTGTTGCTTTTTTTAAAACAAAACAAAACCTTTAGTCGTTTTGTTAGTTTTTTGTTTTTGTTTTTTTCCCTTTCCCTTTTAAATAGGACCTGCCAGTAGTGTTGAGCGAAGCAAGCTTCGAATGCTTCATCTGAAGGCGCTTCCTTCAAAATAGAGATGAGTGAATTTCATATTTTGAAATTCGTTCACGCTTTGTTTGGTGGTAAAAGCAGAATTGCATTATTGATTCCGTTACCACGGACCGTAACGCAATTCTATGATGGAATGTAGGGATTGACCGATATTGATTTTTTTTTTTTTAGAGCCGATACCGATATTCTGCGCATTTTAATTTTTGGATTTTTTTTTTTCTGTTACAGCGTTCAACGCCTTTTAAAAAAAATATTTTAATAGTTTGGACTTTTTGGGCACGGCGATATGTTTTTTTTATTTATTGTTAATATATTTTATATGTAAAATTGGAAAAGGGTTAATTTATTTGTAATATTTTAGTGTTTTTTTTTTTACTATTTTAATTTTTTTTACTTTTTATTTTATTACTATTTCCCCCCTTAGGGGTAGAACCTGGGCTCTTTACATCCCTTGTCCTATTCACCTTAATAGAGATCTATCAGGGTGAATAGGATATTACACTGTCACTGCTGCCCTGTGCTATGGGCACACAGCAGCAGGAGCTGACTATGGCAGCCAGGGCTTCAGGAGCATCCTGGTTGCCATGGTAACCGATCAGAGCCCCAGCATTACACTGCTGGGGCTCCAATCAGAAGAGAGATGGTGAGGGGACCCTGTGGCCACTGCCACCACTGAAATTAATACTGAAGGGGGGGGAGAGGGAGGATGGGGGAGGGCGCACTGGCCACCAATGTTTTTTTATACTGTGGACAGGGGGGGCTGAGGGCGCACTGGCCACCAATGATAATAACGTTTATGATATTACAAACGCAGGCATTAGAAACACATTGCCTAGACCCTGCCTCTGATAGAGCGCTGTGATCCGCGGCAATTAACCCCTCAGGTGCCGGTGGGGTGGTTATCTCTCTTCCTTCAGGCTTGGGAATCCATTTCCGCAAGTCCCTGGATTCTTGGCGTTATAAAAGACGGGTTCCGTCTAGAGTTTGCCTCTCCCCCACTGGAAGAGATTAAAACTACGAGGCTCGAGGGAAACTACAAAAATTCAGGCTTTAAAGCAAGAAGTTTTTTCTCTCCTAAAGAAGGAAGTCCTGTGGAGGTTCCAGAGTCAGAAAAGGGGAAGGGATTTTATTCCTCCCTTTTTCTGGTTCCCAAACCAGACGGAACCTACAGAATGATACTAAATCTAAGACAACTAAACCAATTTCTCAGATGCAAGAAATTTCGAATGGAGTCGATACCGTCTGCAATAAAACAACTTTTTCCGAATTGTGTGATGGCAACCCTAGATATAAGGGATGCATATTATCACGTACCGATGAATGCAGATTCCCAAAAATGAAGGGTGGCGGTGTTAATGGATGGTCAGGTTCACCGTTTTCAGTACAGGGCAATCCCCTTCGGCGTATCCCAGGCTGTTCATCAAATTAATGGCGGAAGTAATGTAAGGGAGAAAGATATCCTAGCAATTCCCTATCTAGATGACATTCTGATAGTGGCAGAATCCGAGAGTATCCTGTCCTCCCACCTCTCGGAGATAATCCAAAAACTGGGGAAACTGGGAAAAATCAAACCTGACCCCATCAAAAAGCTGTGTGTTCCTGGGCCTAATCCTAGACTCCATAAACGAACGTTTTCTTCTCCCTCACAGCAAAATTTCAAAAATCCTGGAAGATGTACAATCTTTGATATCATCAAAGCGCAGAACAATCAGACAAGGGATGGCGGTGCTGGGCAGAATGACATCCTCAATCCCAGCAGTCAAATGGGCACTATTCCATTCTCGGAAACTTCAGTGGCAAATCCTGAAAGAATGACGGGGGCCCCTATCCCCCTTAGAAGCCCAACTGCAGCTACCTCCACAGGTTGTTTCTCTGCATTGGTGGTTGAATCCTCTAAACCTATCTCAAGGTCTCCCCTGGGATCTGCAAGAACAGATCTCAATTACGACAGATGCCAGTCCCATGGGGTGGGGAGCTTACTGCCAAGAGGAAGTTACTCAGGGAGAATGGCCCCCTCAGGAAAAAAAGAGACGCTCAAAATGTAAGAGAATTAAGAGCAGTACTTGGGGCTCTGATAGCTTTTCTTCCCAAAGTAAAGGGGAAGGTGATCAAATTTTTTTCGGACAATACCACAGTAGTGTCTTATTTAAACAGGCAGGACAGCACAAGGTCCGAAGCCCTTATGGCACTCGCAGAAGAAATTTTCAATATAGCCATTCCTTCAGTCACCTTCATAAAGGCAGTCAACTGAAAAGGTGCAGAAAACAGAAAAGCAGATTTTCTGAGTCAAAATCGTCTAGATCAAGGGAAGTGGTGCCTGAATCAGGCAGTGTTCAATCGCATAGTACACCTCTGGGGCTGCCCCTTGATAGACATGTTTGCAAAGAAAATCGGAAATGCACTCTTTTCTTTTCCTTAACCCTGGGTTCAGACCTGAGCATTCTAAAAATGCGCGTTTTAGTCGTGCGTATTTCAGCGCATTTTTGCAAATAGGAAAAGCCCGTTCGTACGCGCGTTCTTGTGATTGACTACTGTGGTGTCAATCACAAAACACGCGACAAACGCCCCAAAAAAATCTCAAGTACTTGTTTATGCGTTGGGCGTTTTACAGCGCGTTCAAACGCGCTGTAAAACGCTCAAGTGAGAACCAGGGCCATAGGAAAGCATTGGTTTTCATGTGTTGAGCGTTTTACAGCGCGTTTGAACGCGCTGTAAAACGCTCAGGTGTGAACCCAGGGTAAATCCAGAGGACTCACCAACAGGTATAGACTCCCTCTCCCAAGCCTGGCCAGACAACCTTTTGTACACCTTCCCACCAATAAGGCTAATCCCCAGGGTCCTACAGAAGCTGAGACAACAGGACGAAACTAATCCCGATCGCTCCGTTCTGGCCCCGAAGGCCATGGTTCACCTGGTTATGCAAGCTATCGATAATGGAACCGTGGATTCTACCAGATACGCAGGACCTCGTGTATCAGGGACCAGTTTACCATCTGGAGGTAGTCAATCTACACCTTACTGCCTGGTTTCTGAGAGGGCTATATTAGAAAATGCTACAAAAAAAGATGACTGAAATTATTTTTCCACACCCCCTACTCCTGGGGTATAGGCAACCGCCTATTCTGAAAAACCATTGTTAGAAGCCCACTGTCTTCTCCTACAACAAAAGGAACATTCCCGTGCAACCAGAAAATATTACATCTGTCCTTACATAATGACCACCGACAAGATATCCCCAATACATATCAGGACTACAAGATCCCAGGTAACCTTACCTGTGCCTAGCCAAATGTGGTCAACTTGGTTATATGTACCAAATGTCCTTCTAGAGGTCTCTATGTAGGGGAAACTGGTCAAAAGCTTAGAACAAGAATGAACTTAGTTCACCCACAATAAAATAAAAAAGGAAATATCTACCCATACTACTAAGACACTTTTGTAGCCATGACCACAACATCATCACAGAGGTGAAAGGCTTGCCATTAAAAGGAAATTTTCAATCTCAGAGAGACAGGCATCTCTGGAAGTACCAGCTCATGACACCCTTTGACGTACTCAGATCAGGAATTATTGTGTCGCATGCAGGCTCGGACTGGCCCACAGGGGTACAGGCGAATCCCCCGGTGGGCCCCTGAGCAAGATCTGGCCCTAGTCTCCCACCCCCTGCACCAGTGTCACATAACACAGTAGACTTATGGCACTACATACATATATTCAATATACAGCATCTCAACCAGCCTATGTTCATATAAAAACCTGGTAAATTATTAAAGAAACTCCCCAGTTTATTATTATAGACACAATCAGATAGCTAAGATGACTTCTAGGAATAGAGGAAAGCTAGCCAGTATCCTCTTCTCCCAGGACCTATCTTCTCAAAGTTTCTGCAGGGACCACCATATTGGGTCATCTGGTAGCATCTTGCTGCTGTGTGAGCAGGTAATATTTTAATATATCTGTATGATGGACCCAAAAAATACATTTTACTGGTGGGCCCTAGGCACCCCAGTCTGACACTGGTCGCATGTATTTATGTCCTACACCTTTTAAAAAAAATTGCCCCCCAGACCTCTTGGGTTCATCTTATTCATGGACTAGATCCCTAGGAGGGAACAATAAAACATTCACATTCCCTGTCTAAAACTGCTACACCAGTTTACTGCTACAACAATTTGTTTACTCCATAGCTCATACTGATCTGCTTTGCATCACTTGTCTCATCTACTTCAATGTTTGTATGTACTTTTGTGTATAAATATATACTGATCCAAAGGATAGGTTATCAGTATTAAAATCTCGTAAAACCCTTTTAAACGGATACTGATCCAAAGGATAGGTTATCAGTATTAAAACCCTTTTGAACGGTATAAACTACTAAGGAATCTTATTTTTTTATATGATTTCAAAACCCGGTAGAAACCCTTTTGTTAGCGATTATCTGGCCGATTCTTGGCCTGTGTAAAGGGACAACCCCTATAAAAACTGAATGAAGCCTTATTCACACATCCGTGTCCGTGCTCAAATCCGTGAAAAGGTGGTCAGTGAAGACGTATGTGAGGGATCCGTTTGTGGTCCATGTGTCATCCGTGTTTCACAAACACTGTGCAGCTGAAAAATAATTTTCGATGCATTTCTTTATGATCTGTGAAATACGGATTGCATCCATGTTACATCTGTGGTTTTCATGGACCCATAGACTTTAATGGGTGTGATGCAACAAAATAAAACCTGCTTCTGTGCTAAAACCACAGACCATGGTAAAACACGGATTTGTAAAAATGAATGAGTATGTGCTGTCTGTGGAGAACACAAACAGCACACCTATGTGGAACACTGACATGTAAATGAGGCTTTAAAGATAGCATTAAGGCCCCTTTCACACGAGCGAGTTTTCCGCGCGGGTGCAATGCGTGACGTGAACGCATTGCACCCGCACTGAATCCTGACCCATTCATTTCAATGGGTCTGTGTACATGAGCGTTTTTTTTCACGCATCACTTGTGCGTTGCGTGAAAATCGCAGCATGTTCTATATTCTGTGTTTTTCACGCATCCCTAGCCCCATAGAAGTGAATGGGGCTGCGTGAAAAACGCATTGCATCCGCAAGCAAGTGCGGGTGCGTTGCGTTTTTCACTGATTGTTGCTAGGAGATGTTGTTTGTAAACCTTCAGTTTTTTATCACGCGCGTGAAAAACGCGTCAAAACGCATTGCACCCGCGCGGAAAAAACTGAACAACTGAACGCAATCGCAGGCAAAACTGAGTGGCTTTGCCTGTGAAATCGCACAGTTTTCACTGAACGCATCCGCAACGCATCCGGACCTAATCCGGACACGCTCGTGTGAAAGAGGCCTAAAAGTCTCCTATACTTGCTATAACCAGCAGAACCCTCTGATGTTATTCTGTGCTGTCCTATGTTGGCGCGCATGACTTTCATTGAGAGACTTATAATCCCTAGACATGGCCTCCTCTGGAGAATAATTCACTAATGGAAATATTGTATAACCAAATCTATATAGTAGGCATGCAGCTTACACGGTTATATCCCTTTTAGGGCTCATGCACACAGCCGTAGCCGTTTTTGCGGTCCACAAAACATGGATCCCAGCTGAGTGCTTGCCGCCCTGTTTTTTTTTCACTTGCAGAAATGTCCTATCCTTATCTGTTAAACAAACAAGAATAGGACATGTTCTATTTTTTTTCGGGGCCAAGGAACGGACTTAAGGATGTGGACAGCCCACGGGTGTGCTGTTTGCAGCTCCATTGAGATGAATGGGTCTGCATCCGATCTGCAAAAAACGTGGATCGGATGCGGAACAAAACTACGACCGTGCTCATGAACCCTTACTCATACAAGATTGATAGAAATGGCTTTTTCATCTGTTCTAAAGCCCTCACACATATCTGTGATTGCCAATATGTTTGAAAACATGCCATGCGTTGTGAGGGCAAAAGAGAAGAAGCAGCATTTTGACAAAGAGAAGTTGGTTTTCTTGTAAGACAGCGGGTTCATTCACACAGCAGCAGTATGTGCAGGAGGCTGTATGGCAGTCTCTGAGTATGGTATGGTTATGTCAGAGAGATTCTCATCGAGAAGCATTGTTTCTAGAGGGAAATATCACCATACTACGGCATCCAGTGGAGCACGCCTCAATATTATTGATGAAAAAATACCGTAGAGGCTATTGTATGCCTTTAGATATTTTGAAATGTATAGGTTGTCTACCATCTTGGCTTTTCTCCTAAGATACAGTTCCACTAATGCAGCCTATATTTCCCGGTATGGCTTTGCAGATACAGCGTGGACTCAAGTCTCAGCACACTGCACTTATTCTGCTCTGAATGTAAGGGCAGCAGATGATAAGATCAGTGATATGATACTTCTGAGCACTAGCTTACACTGTACACTGTCTCAGTGTGTCTTATGTAATGCCGCTTCAGTCTGTCTTTCCTGCTTCCTGCTTGTGATAGGTTTCTCCCTGTCATCTCTGATCAACAAGAGAAAAAAGTACTGTAGCCCCTGAAAATGGAGATGTTTTCTAAAGACTACTTTTTACCACCACATATCATGTGATTTAAATCTCTTGGGAGCCCACACACTCTAGTACCTTCAGCACTTCAGCTGCTGTGAAACTACAACTCCCAGAATGCAAACATACTTGGCTGTTCTAACTCCCATAGAAGCGAATTGAACTTTCTGGGACTGATAGTTTCACAACAGCTGGAGAGCTGGAGGTTGCTGATCCTTGCTGTAGTATATACCTGGAGGGCAGTGTGAAGGCGGCGTATCCTAGATGTACAGAGGAGATTCTGCACGCAGCACACACAGATAGTATAGGTCGGGTAAGCTTTATAACTCTGCATCGCATCATTGTATGGGCTCTCATATCTCTGCACTTCAGTTCCATTTGGTAGGGCAGCACCACAGTTGTCATGTCTTCAGCATCACTCTATACATGGAGGGACGGGAGGAGAGTTGTCTTGAGAGCTGCCAGGAGGAATTTGATAGATACTAATGTATTCCTGTAGTTCTCAGAAAGTCAGCCACATCAGATATTACGTAGAAAAAAACGAATTTACAATTCTGCATGAGCCAGTCACCCGCCAGTCTCTATGTATATACAGAAGGGCATTAGGGTGCCAGAAGCAGACGAGATACTGCTAAATGAAGGGATGAGGAATAATGATGATAAAAAAAGACAGCAGAAGTGTTTTAGAGGATGCTTAAAACTTTGAATGTTGGGAAATTAATCTGATTGTCTGGGGTGGCACATTCTGGAGAAATGGTACAGCAAAAGAAAAGTCTTGAGAATAGGACAGGTGAGGATTAAAGTGCCCCTGGAAAAAATACCTAAAAGTAGCCCCATATTGTAGGAGAATCTAAATTGACAGGAGGAGTAGTGACAAAAGTAGGGGGGTCAGTAATACCATAGCGCAAAATATCACATTCATACCACAGTGCCGCACAATATATTGCCCCAAAAGCTGTCCCTCTGAGTTGGCCATGAATAGAGGCCATCTTCTCCTCTCCTCTTCCAGTTGTCTCTGATTATGATATGGAGCAGGGGGCTTAGGAGGTGAGATGCGGGACATAGTTGAATTCAGGAGGGCATGTCGCTGGCCGGGTACATGAGTACCTTATTCTCACAGAGTTAATTACCACTGTTAGCTTATTATGTACACAGCCAGCTGCAGAGATGGTGGCTTGGGCGGACCCCTGGGCAACGGCCCGCCAGGATATTTCCCTGTAAGGTGTATGGCCAATCCGCCCCTGTAGAAGGAGGTTTAGGTTATGGAGGAGGTTAATCTTAGGCCTCTTTCACACTAGCGTTGTTTCTTTCAGTCCTAGAGTTCCGTCCTCGGGGCTCTAGGACGGAAAGAAACTGATCAGGATTATCCCAATGCATCCTGAATGGAGAGAAATCTGTTCAGGATGCATCAGGATGTCTTCCGTTCAGTATGTGAACGTTTTTTGGACGTTGACAAAAGCGCAGCATGCTGCGGATTTGTCTCCGTCCAAAAAGCCGGAAGAAATGCCGCATTCGGAATTAATGCCCATTGAAGAGCATTATTCTGGATCCGGCTTTAAGCTAAACGTCGATTCAGCGCATCGCCGGATCCGGCGTTTAGCGCTGCGCATGCGCAGCAGCTGTTCCGATAAGCTGGGGCTCCGATCGGTTACCATGGCAGCCAGGTCTCTCTCTCTCGGTCTCTCTCTCTCTCTCTCTCTCGGTCTCTCTCTCTCTCTCGGTCCCTCTCTCTCTCTCTCTTTATATATATATATATATATATATATATATACACTGTGGGGGTTTTCATTTATCGATACGATACTTCCCTCTATTACACCCCCTTTTACCAGTTTTACCTCCATAGCGACATCACAATTTACTTTCGCTTTACCTCACTGCTCCGTTTTTTTCAGTGAGCGTGTGCTGGCTGGTCCTCAGCCTGCGCGCCCTTTTCACACTGATTCAGTCAGACACGCTCTGCAGTCCTGTCAACTACTCTTTCAATGCAATATCCTTTTCAATACGTATATCTGTGTGTTTTTTGATTTTCATTTTATATATATATATATATATATATAGTGTAAACAGAAAAATGGTGAGCAGCACACTAGAAGGTGGGTGCAATTCCTCCCAAAATTGCCTCTGACCAAAGGCGTATGTAGAGTGAAGAAACGGCAGGCAGCACTCCGGATATCGTGAAGATAAACGTGGTTTATTAACCCAAAAGCAGTAGCAACGTTTCAGCTCTCACTATGGAGCCTTTGTCAAGCCATATTCACACGTGTTCAAATGCCAAAATATATAGTGCCTTCAATAATGTTTCCATTAAAGCAGTGATTAATATAATTAAGTCAAAATATCATATAAACAATAGACCGTGATATACAAAATTCGGTTACATGATTGTGTCACATTATATAAACATCATGATGAAACTCGTGTTGAGTGATTATACGTACAGTGTAATATTCATATATAAATTCATAATCATGTGAAATTAATTAATCAAATACACCTGATTACACCTAATAGGTGAAAAAAAGGATAGTTAAAAACATACTTGGAGAATGAGTTAATAGCAGGTCCGCTGAGCGTGGATGTCAATGCACTGGGCATGCGCCAAACTGGCGTAGTCTCGCGAGATCCAAGGAATAGTCTCGTCAGAGAACCTTGTTACCAGGGCCAGAAACAAACATGGACGGCATGGCCTCCCGCGGACATGCGCAGAATCCAAGCTTCGGTGACGTGAAATGAACACGCCTCTTAGTAACCGGGACGCTATCCCATATAATAGGAAATACACAGAGTCAACAAAACAGAGTGCAACCACCAAGTATATCAAACCATAGTGGTGCACCTCAATATAGAATACTCTGGTGGTGTTTTACAGAAATCGGGGGACATGCCACCACGTCGCGATCCCCCGCAGCGAAAAATGGCTGTCCTGTTAGAACAGGAAGATCGTGGATAGCAAAAAGTGACCCCGATCCTCCAGTCAGATCCCGAACTATACACCCAACAAAAACCAAGGAGAGACGTCCCAAATGAGAAGTCAAATATCAGAGACATATAGCCACCGCCGACCCATGTAAGTAGCATTGCCCATGGAAACAGCCAAATACAAATAATCATAAATATGTACAAATGTAAAAAAGTCGCGTCCTGCGTCTTCTCATGCTCCAGGTTCATAACTTTACTTTATGGCAAACTGATATCTCTAAAAAAGAGAAAAAAAATAGTATTTTTTAGACAAGGCACGTGTAAATAATTTTTCTCAAAGTAAGAGTCAGAGAAATAGGAAGATGCAGAATGGCAATACAAATCATGTCACCCTAAACTCCACATTAAGCCCATGTGGTCTCAAGGTTTTTAAAGTATAGATCCAATATAATTCACGTTTTTTCAAAAGAGCTGTTCTGTCCCCGCCCCTTCTCAATATAGGGATGCCTTCTAGGATCCTAAATCGCAAATCTTTCTCTGAATGTCCCGCCTCTTTGAAGTGGCGGGATACCGGTAAATTCATCTTAGCCTTACGGATCGAATACCGATGTTGGTTTAATCGGGTCTTGATGTCCCAAGTAGTCTCGCCCACGTACCAAAGGTTACATGGGCAGGATAATTGGTACACCACATGTGTCGTATCACATGTAAGATATTGTTTGATCCTGATCGTGCGTCCCGAGGCAGGATTGGTAAACGTATCGCCTCGTATCATTAAATTACAATTAACACAATTGTGACATGGGAAGCAACCCTTACGAGTAGATCCAAAAAAAACAGTCGTCTTTTTCAAAGAACCAATATCGGATCTAACCAATCTGTCTCCTATATTGCTGTTCCTCCGATATGAGAATAGGGGGGGATGTTTAAACTCCTCTATGTCCTCAAACCCACTAGACAATGTCCGCCAATGTCTCCTCAAAATTGAGGAAACATGGCAGCTATTGATATTAAAGTCTGAGACAAAAGGGATCCTGGGGCTTTTATCCCGAGCTCTACCCGTATCATCTGGATTCATAACCCGATGCATACTGGTGGAAAGCAACTTTCTGGGATATCCCCTCTTCCGAAATGTTTGTGTCATCTCTGCTAGTCTCGTATTTATTTGAGCAGTATCCTGCATGATACGGGCCACACGTAACAATTGGCTATGGGGGAGTGACTTGATCATTGATTTGGGGTGATGGCTATCAAATCTCAAAAGATTATTCTGATCTGTAGGTTTCACATATAGATCCGTCACTAGAGAGTGGCCCCGAATGGTCACCTCAGTGTCCAAGAACTGTATGGTGTTCTGGGAACATACTAAAGTGAATTGACACTGGGATCCACCTCATTGAGATATTCATGAAATCGCGTGAGTATTCTATATTGAGGTGCACCACTATGGTTTGATATACTTGGTGGTTGCACTCTGTTTTGTTGACTCTGTGTATTTCCTATTATATGGGATAGCGTCCCGGTTACTAAGAGGCGTGTTCATTTCACGTCACCGAAGCTTGGATTCTGCGCATGTCCGCGGGAGGCCACGCCGTCCATGTTTGTTTCTGGCCCTGGTAACAAGGTTCTCTGACGAGACTATTCCTTGGATCTCGCGAGACTACGCCAGTTTGGCGCATGCGCAGTGCATTGACATCCACGCTCAGCGGACCTGCTATTAACTCATTCTCCAAGTATGTTTTTAACTATCCTTTTTTTCACCTATTAGGTGTAATCAGGTGTATTTGATTAATTAATTTCACATGATTATGAATTTATATATGAATATTACACTGTACGTATAATCACTCAACACGAGTTTCATCATGATGTTTATATAATGTGACACAATCATGTAACCGAATTTTGTATATCACGGTCTATTGTTTATATGATATTTTGACTTAATTATATTAATCACTGCTTTAATGGAAACATTATTGAAGGCACTATATATTTTGGCATTTGAACACGTGTGAATATGGCTTGACAAAGGCTCCATAGTGAGAGCTGAAACGTTGCTACTGTTTTTGGGTTAATAAACCACGTTTATCTTCACGATATCCGGAGTGCTGCCTGCCGTTTCTTCACTATATATATATATATATATATATATATATATTTTTTCTTCTTTAATTCATTGTATGAATTTTATTATTTTTCCTGATTAATTATCCATATACCATTACCATGTCTGCTGAGGATACTAGTAGAATTATTGGGATTCCAGGTTCAGTCATGGGGGAGGAAGAAATCCTACAGTCCATGGTTAATAATACACTGGCAAAATCCGTTCAATGTGCGGTCAACTCCGCCATGTCTTCATTACAAGATGCTATTGCACAATCTGTAACCATGGCTATCACCAATGCCCAAACCATGCAGTCTCCTAAAGATCCTGCTACCCCTTCCGACCAATTTTGGTCTATAGAGGAATCCACTTCCCGTTTAGAGGAAGGTATGAATAGGGGTAAAGCCGCTCAGGAAAGGCGCTTTCTTACTGACCCCACCCCTACGAAATTGCAGAAATTACATACTAAAAGGGATCAGGATACTTCTAAAGCTTTTTCAAAAAGCACAATTACCGCTGCTAAAGCAATCAATATTGAACCCTCCCTCCTGAGGTTGTCAACATAAAGCAGGATTCTAAGGCTTTGAGAGTTAAGCCAGACTCTTATACTGTAACTCTTCCCCTTCTAAGTCCTTCTTTGATGAAGCTAATAATTCAGACTTTGATAATATGTCCCTGTATGAGGACTTTTCGATGAGGGAGACTAAATTTTGGAAGAAGAGGAAAATTCTTCATCCCATATCTTGGATGGGTCGGGTACCCCTTTCTTTGACCCTGGGATAATCAAACATCCTCAGTCAGGTGAGTGGGTACCACAACCTCAAGTATACAAATTTATTTCATTATGGCTTAAGAAACCATTAGGCAAGACAGCTAGAAGTAAGCTCTGTTCTGAATGCCCTAGGCCCACACTCCCGCACAAAGTTGCAGACACTCCTGAAATAGACCAAACTCTTATAAAAATTTTGTCCAAATCTGGCAAGAACCCTAAAAAAGGAGTCGATCGTTCTTTTAGAATGATCCAGGACAGACTGTTGGACGTAGTCGGTCCACTAACCAAAATTTTAGACTTGACTGAACAAGCCTCTACCTCTGGAAATCCGGTGGACCTATCGGTCCTGAAGGGTTGGGCCCAGAGGGCGGTATGTTTAGTGGGCAACACCAACGCATCCATTTTTATGGAAAGGAAGAGGTCTATCCTCATGTGTCTAGACTCGCTGCTAGTACACCTGGCCGCTTCAGACAATACCCCATCCTTAAAAGGTTAACTTTTCCGAGATTCCTTTGTGAGGAAATATGTAGGGCTCTTTTCATCCCTAGAAAAGGCCCAGACATCACTAAAACGTGTCTTCCAAGACCGTGTTTTTACAAGGGCTGGGAAACGGAGGGGCCGATTTCCCAGCCGAGTGTCCCAGGAGGGACAATATTACAGAGGCCCTCCCCCTCCTCAGCCAGAACGTCCTACCTTCCCAACCACCTCCTATGCCACCACTATTTTCTTCCCCACAAGAGGAAGACCATGGCATTCCAGAAGCAATAGAGGATTCCCAAGATCAAGATCCTCTGCAGGTAAGGGATCTTCTTCGGTATTCTTCCCACATTCCCTTGGGAGGTCGAATAAGACATTTTATCCACGTCTGGGCTACGATCTCTGCAGACGCATGGATCCTAAACACCGTGAAGGGTTATCAAATGGCTTTTTCTTTGTCAACCAATACGAACACAGCTTCCTCATCCTATAATATTCTCACAGACAGATATAGGTCTGCTACAACCAGAAATCAAAGAACTACGTTCCACATGCGCACTAGTTGAAGTACCCGTGAAATCACCGGGTTTCCTGACCAACCTCTTCTTGGTGAAAAAGAGGGATAGCGGCCACAGACCGTTCATCAACTTGAAGACCCTCAACAATTATGTCTTCTACCCACATTTCGAAATGGAAGGTATCCATTTACTGAGGGATCTGCTTTTACGGAAAGATTGGCTCGCAAAAATAGACCTGAAAGACGCCTATCTCATGGTGCCTATGCACCCCATGTCTCAACCCTACCTCCAATTTTTATGGGAAGGTCACAAATACCAATTTACCAGCCTACCGTTCGGACTGTCCTCCGCACCATGGTGTTTCACGAAACTCTTGAAACTAGTGATAGCATCTTTCCGGACTCGGGGTGTACGTCTCATCATTTACTTAGATGACATCCTCATCATGGCTCAATCTCACTCTTTAATTCTCCTTCACATCCACTGGACATTAACTCTTTTAACCAACCTGGAGTTTTTGATCAACCACAAGAAATCGATTCTAACCCCATCAAGACAGATGGAGTTCTTGGGGTTTCTAGTGGATACTCAGTCTGCTACTTTGAGTCTTCCGTCCAGGAAATTAAAGACCATCAGGAAAGAAATTCAGTCCGTCCTCAACAAGAATTTAGTCTCTCTCCGAACTATTGCTCAGATTGTAGGCCTACTCTCTGCCTCAATTCAAGCGATTTTTCCTGCTCCCATCCATTACAGAGCTCTCCAACGTTTGAAAGCTCGACATCTGAGGGAGGGGTTGGGTTACTCAGACAAGGTAACTCTAACTCCGAATACCAGGGACGAGCTCCTGTGGTGGTTGCAACACATCCAAGACTGGAATGGCAAGACCATATTTAATTCTGCCCCAGATCTAATTATTGAGTCGGCCGCCAGTCGACTTGGCTGGGGTGCTCGGTGCAGCTCCTTTTCCACAGGAGGATATTGGTCCGCAGAAGAAATTTCCCTTCACATCAATTACCTAGAGCTCTTGGTGGGATCTTGACTACAGAATTTCAGTCAGCTAGCAACATCCTCTCTGATGCCTGGGATACCATGGCAGCCAGGACGCTATTAAAGTCCTGGTTGTCATAGTAGTAGTGGGGAGCGGTGGAGCAGTATACTTACCGTCCGTGCGGCTCCCGGGGCGCTCCAGAATGACGTCAGAGTGCCCCATGCGCATGGATCACATGATCCATGCGCATGGGGCGCCCTGACGTCACTCTGGAGCGCCCCGGGAGCCGCACGGACGGTAAGTATACTGCTCCCCCGCTCCCCACTACACTTTACCATGGCAACCAGGACTTTAGCGTCCTGGCTGCCATGGTAACCATTCAGAAAAAGCTAAACGTCAGATCCGGATGGGCATTAATTCCGGATCCGGCCTTACGGCAAGTGTTCAGGATTTTTGGCCGGAGCAAAAAGCGCAGCCAAAAAATGTTCCGGTCCTGAACTGAAGACATCCTGATGCATCCTGAAAAGATTTCTCTCCATTTAGAATGCATTGGGATAATCCTGATCAGGATTTTTCCGGCATAGAGCCCCGACGATGAATCTCTATGCCGGAAAACAAAAACGCTAGTGTGAAAGAGCCCTAAAGCATATTATAAACTTCCTTTCTGATTCTTTCGACGCAGGGAAGGCATATCTGACTATTAATGTCTACCGATCGGCCATCTCTTTCTATCATTCACCTATCTAGGCTTTACCAATAGGCAAACATCCTTTAGTTTGCAAACTTTTGAATGGCATTGAATTTTGAAGGCCTCCCGCTCCCAAATATCACTCTACTTGGGACGTTAACTTGGTGTAGGACCTGCTTGTAGCTTCGGAAGATAATGATCTTCTCCCTCTGACGTTATTGTCCTTTAAGTTAGCCATGTTATTATGTATAATATCTTTTAAACGTGTTTCGGACGTCCGTTCTTTAGACATATCTCGTAGGCAATTTCTACCACAAGGAGTTCAGTTTTCTATTGTCCGTTGTACCAAAACTAAAATCTCTTCTGTTTTTGACCCCGCTTTCCCTCAAGAAGAAAAGCTTTGTGTGGTCAGGTGCCTACGATCTTACGAACATAGATCTTATCTCTAAGGAGTCCATCTGTATCCCAACTCCTCATTTCATATTGCAGACCGCATCTACAAGTGTCATCAGCAACCCTAGCTAGATGGGTTCCTCAAACCATGTCCTTAACAGGGGTGGACACTTCTCTTTTTGGGGTGCACTCCAATAGAGCAGCTATGTTACACAAAAATTAGACAAACTAGAGGATCCTTATCAGACATTCTAAAGGCAGCCAACTGGGCCTCAGAATCTATGTTTAATACCTTTTATTTCTGGCCCCACCCACATGTCTCCTTGGTATTATTTCAGTAACCATTAGTTAGGTATCTATATTTATTGTTATAATTATATTATAGAGCATAAGCTTTGATCTTGCATAATGGAGTCTCCTGCCTTGATATAAAATTGAAGATTTTCCTAGTTTTAATGAAGGAAAATGTAAAATTTATGAAAGACAGGAGATAAACATTATCCCACCCTACTGACCCGTCCCTTGTTTTTATTGTTCCGTCTCCTCTCTATTAGTCTAAAACATCTATCATCTTCATGGCTGTTCCTTAACGGGTCATCAAATCCTACTACAATCTCCAACCAGTGTTATTACTAGGGATATTTACATTTTCTTCATGCATCCTGTCATCGTTCACCATCTCATCAAGAAAGAAGGACGTTTACATGATCGATTAGACCTTATATAACCTATGATGCCTGTTGATTGGCTGTTTTTGAACACTGATTTACATATCTTAAGAAAAAAAAAATCAGTTTTACGGACATAGTAGTAACAGTGCCCCTACAGTAATAATGTCCCCACTGTGCCCCAGAAGTAATAATGCTCCCATAGTGCTCATACTAGTATTCATGTTCCTCATAGTCCCTCAACTGTAATAAAGCCCACCATAATGCCCTCGGTAGTAAAACTACTGCTGTGTGCCCAAAAAACACTCTTAGTTCTCCTAGTTGAGCTATGGTCCCCATAGTGCCCTATAATTTGCACCAGTATAAAACACTCCTATATTGTGCCCCGATAGTGCGCCTCCCCTTGTCCCCATGGTGCCTGACATAGTATGCCAGTATAAAATGCCCCCATAATGTGTGCCACTATAATGCCCCTATATAATTACCCCAATAGTGCTCCTATCCCCCATTCTCCATAGTGCCCCCCAGATGCGCCAGTATATAAGATAGGGTCCCCATAGTGCTCCACTCCCCCCTTCTCCATAGTGCCCCCATGTGTGCCAGTATATAAGATAGGGTCCCCAGTAGATGCCACCATAGTGCTCCCCCCTTCTCCATGGTTCTCCCCATGTGTGCCAGTATATAAGATAGGGCTCCCATATTGCTCCCCCCTCCATAGTGCCCCCCGTATGTGCCAGTATATAACATAGGGCCCTCATAATGATCTTCCCCCTCCATAGTGCCCCCCATATGTGCCAGTTATAAAATAGGGCCCCAAAGCCCCCAATAGTACTTACTCCTCCCCCTCCATAGTTCCCCACCATGTGTGCCAGTACATAAGATAGGGCCCCCAGTAGATGCCCCCACGAGTGCCAGATAAGACCCCAAGCAAAATGTAAATAAAAAAATAAACACTTCTACTTACCTCCTTGCCGCTTTGAGTGATGCGATGCAGGCTTCTTCCGGGCTGTTACCCGCGCTGTACGGCTTAGACGGCGTGATGATGTAAATCATGTAATCACGCCGCTTAGGCAGGTCTCTAATAGGCCATAGGCACTAGTCCTGCAGCCTATGAGTGGACCGGGGAAGGGAGACACCTCTCCCCTACCCTGCCGCAGCATCCATCTGTATCGCTGTCCTAAGGGTGGCGATACAGATGAATATACACAAAGGAAGCGCTCATCTCCCTCTGCCGCCTGTAAGAAGGGGCCCCCTTCTTTCATTGGGCCCCTATGCAGCCGATGACTGTGGTTTCAAATAGAGCTGCTGATAGAAGGCATGAAAAGTGTCGTAAATGACATCTGGGTTGGAGGTCACTTGTCCAGTACGTGAGCGAATTTTAAACACTTGGTTGATTTTTTGCTTGGCTTTCAATTGGTAAGCTAACATCTTGTCAGGTTTGTTTGCATATTTGTAATAATACAAAGCAGTCCAACGTAGGGCCTTTTCCGTATTATTTGACAAAATCTGATTTATTTGGATTTTGGTGTCTTTCACCGCCTTGAGTAAATAAAGTGAGGGTGACCTCTGGTGCGCTCGAACTAATCTTCTAAGCTTGGCCTCTAAAGCTAGGAGGGTCGAGTGCCTTTTTTTTATTTTTTAAATGAGACACTTCTCTAATCAGTCGCCCCCGCATAAAGGCCTTATGAGAAAGCCAAACCACTACAGGGTCTATGTCAGGGTTAACATTGTCCGAAAAGAAATTTTTTATATCTTCTTGGAGCCGATAATGAATAGTCGGTCGAGTCAAAAGCGATTCATTGAGTCTCCAAGTATATAGGTGACTGGTAGGAGGGGATGAGGTAACATCGACCATAACCATGTCGTGATCGGACCAGGAAGACACAATATGTCTGCTGTATGACAAAAAAGAGATGTGGAAGCCAAAATAAGGTCAATACAGGTATACAGGTGATGGGCGGGGGAGTAATAGGTGTATCCCCTCTGTGAGCCATTGTGTTCTTTCCAAGTATCTGCAACGGAGAGATTCCAAAACCTTTTTGATATGGACCCCTTGCAAGGCAGGGCGTGGGGTAGAAGGTGGTGAGGAACAATCCAATAAAGGATCCATCACAAAATTGAAGTCGCCACACCACAGCAACTCATCATAAGTAAGGGATTCAAGCATTTGATGCATTTGAGTAAAAAACGCAATTGGCTCGTCAGTTGGAGCATACACATTCACAATACACATGGTATGTCCTCCACATTTACCTAGCAATATAATATATCGTCCATCATAGTCAGTGATGGAGTGAGATACTTGAAATGGGAAAGAATTCCATAATAAGGTGACTACCCCTCTGTCTTGGTCTGGAATGTAAAGGAGAAGAACCTGGTGTACTGAGGATGAAAAATTCTAGGATGACAGGTGGATGTAAAGTGGGTCTCCTGTAAACAAATTATATCAGGCATATGTTTAAACGCCATCTTTCGTTTCCTCGTGGAGTTGAAGCCCCTCACATTGTGTGTTATCAACTTACACATAAGTCAAATGGTAATAGAGCTCCGCTAAAGTGAGCAACATTGACAGCCACCTTATACTAGAAAAGAAAGAGGGGGGATTTCCATAAAAACAGTTAAACCATAAAACAATAATGAAGCACTGGTAAGTGCAGAACAACAATAGAAATGGCTGCGCCTAAAATGGCTAGCAAATACAGGTGGGTAAATTGTAGGTACCAGGGGGGGAATATCTAACCCTGATCCCACAAAAATGGACCCAACGTTGGAAGACAACATGTAAGTCCGATTCACAGTTTCCCTGTATGATGACAGACGGACTGATCAGAAAAAGGGTTCAACCGCTATGCGGCACGTTGTAGGGCCTCAAACCCCTCCACTGGAGTATGGATCATATGAGCTTGTGAATTTAAATGGAAAGAGAGGGCGAAAGGAAACCCCCATTTGTATCTTACTTGAGCCTGCTGTAGGGCCTGGGTTATAGGCTTCATTTCCCTGCGTTTCCGCAGTGTGGACAGAGCCACGTCCGCATATAAGTGTACTGAAGAAGGGAGTCCAGGTAAGCTGGGTAGGTTCCGAGCAGCAGCTAAGACCATGTCCCTCGCTTCTGGATGGTGAAATTTGAGGACTACGTCCCTCGGTATATCCGGAGAACGCAGCTTCCCCAGGGCTCTATGAATCCTGTCCATCCGCAGTTGGTTCAGTTGCTCTTGAGGTAACAAGGTCGCAAATAAGGAGCCCATGGTAGCAGAGAGGTAGCAAGCCCCGCACTCTTAAATTCCCTCTTCTGGAACTGTTTTTCAGGTCTTCAATTTTAAGTTTGAGCACCTGTAGTTGAGCGGCATGAGAATCAATGTCCTCACTATCGGCGCCAATGGCGTCCGATATCTCGTCCGTCCTGGACTTCAGGTCAGAGGCCCTATTCCTCAGGTCCTGTATCTGGTGGGAGAACTCTGCAACTGCCTGGGAGAGTTCAGAACGAAAGAGGGCTGCAATATTTTTGTAGAGATCTGCCTGACCTGTATGCACTTCTTCAGGATCGAGGTGTGGTCCACTTTCAGTGGAGGCTGGGGTTGTCGGGGATGCAGCCTGGTCCGCCATGATAGATTGTCGTGTACTTCTGAAAATCTCTGGTGGGGTCGACGTGGCCGGTATTTTAGATTTCCCCTTGCCACGGGTCGTCTTCTGCGTCCCCTGCATGAGTGCACTGAGTTGGTGGAGCTAAAGGAACGGTGCTTAAGGCGGGAAAATGTCAGTGAGCGGAGCTCACACAGCCATGTCTTCCCTGTAAGCTGCGCGCATGCGCCCTCGAGCAGCCATGATTTAACAATTTCTCCATCAAAGAAAATGGCCTTGAGCCTTAGAGGGGTTGTCCAGCCCCTTGAAACGCTTACCAAAAGCGTAGAATTGTGTCAAATAACAAACTGAGTAACAAGCTCACCTTACCAGTCCACCTCCAATCCCCTGCCAGTCTCTGTATCCTGGCCTCCAGCAATGACGTTTCAGCACAGACACTGGCTTATCTGGGCCTATCAAGACAACAATACAGCTATCATACTGTCATCCTAAATTCTACATCTACTATTACATCTTTCCCTCACATCAGCAGTAAAATGATGATGAGATCCCTATCGATCAATGAGATCTGTGTTGACTGCTACAGAAGCACAATATTTTTGTATTACATTTATGGTATAGTACTGCCAAAATGAAAAGGAAAAATTTGGTAACAAATTGTTTTCTGCTAATGCTGAGTTAAAAAAAATACTTCTTTCTGATGGAAGTCTCCCTTTAAATAACAACTAGCAGAAATGTGGATGCACCTTTGGGTTATAATACATGCTATATAACTATATATATATATATATATATATATATATACATAACTCAGGAACAGTGCAAGATAATTAAAGTGGACCTAAACCCTATACTAAATGCAATAAAGTGAATTTATGCAATATACATTTTTCATTTATTTATTTATTTATTTTTTATATACAAACAATATACAATTTTTTTTTCTGTTCCTTATGAAATAGGAACCTGAAGTTCAGGTGTCTATTGCGCTTTCAAATCCGTACACTTGTACACCGCTGACATGTCAGCAGTGTACTGGCGTTTGGATTGTTAAGGGGCGATGTAAAGGAAGGAGCACACATCGCTGCACTCTACTAAAGCCTGGCATAGGACATCCAATGTGCCATGTCAGGCTTTATCGGAGCGGGTACGAGCAGCAGCAGCGATGTGCTAGGCCTGCGCTCTCTCCTCTCTGCTAATATCTGTATAATATGCTGAGGCCTGCATGAAACATACAGTATTTGGCCTTACTGGAATTTCTTACGGGTGCAGTTTCTAATAAATGTTACTCATTATATCCACATCTCATCATAAACAATGATCTCATTCTCCTAAATGCTCACATCATTACATTTTTCACTTACACTTACAGTTTACCATAATAAAAATGAGCAGTGGAAGCAATAAAGCGTATTTACTGACAGGATGCGAAGAACAATACTTTCAATAACCGCGCTCTCCAGTGCAATTTCATAGACTGTATTTTATATAGCCAACAGGAAAGCCTATTAATTGGGAAAAGACACATAACAGTGGGGAAGAATGGCTTCCTGCTACTCTGTTCTGCTTACTGTATTCTGTATTATGCCTAATAATATTCTCATTATATAATAAATATCCCCCAGTCCTGCAATCTCAGGATAGGACATCAAAATTAAATCGGTAGGGGTTCCACTCGTAGCACTCCTGCTGCCGATTAGCCTTTTGAAGGGGTGCGGTGCTGTGGTCCACCTACATGAAGGTCCATCTATGTAAACATCCATCTACATGGGATGAAGCTGTAGTATGCTGCTTTTCTGCTGCTAAGTAAATGGCGTGGAGGTAGATAGACCCATGTCAATGATGAAGAGGCCACAGCGCTAATACAAGTATCGCAGCCTCTTCAAAAAAAAGCTGATACAACAGGGGTGTGAACAGTTGGACCCCCACCTACAATATTGATGGCGTATCCTGAGAATAGGCCATCAAATATTTATTTGAAGCACATCGGTCACCATGTACCTGAGTAATAAATCAAATAAACAGGCAGCTTCATCACAGTCTACTGAGTCCTGATTCAAATGTTGTTGCCCCCCTGCAGATCAGTGCCTCCGTTGCTGAGAAATTAAGCCTTCTGTATAATGCAAATACGTGGTTTGGTGCAACGAGGGTGTCACTGTTGCACCTCGTCGCACCAACGTTGCTTAGTTCTGCCCCCAGCTCTGAGTGACAAAACCAGGCAGTTCCATGTAACCTTGCCTGGCTGTGGGCCTGCACACCATTGCTTCCGGAATCGGTGCACATGCAGAACATCCCTGATGCTTGTCAAGTCTGAAGTCAGTACTAGGCAGCCCTAGCAATCTCAGGATGGGCCATCGATATCAAATCGGTAGGGCTTCAGCTCCTAGCATCTCTGCTGTACTGCCGATACATGGGACAGAATACAGGGCTAGGTGAGATCACATCGCCACTGCCTGGCTCTGTCACTCAGACCTGCAGAGGTAAGCGCAATACAGAAGGGAGCTGTTGGTACCAAGAAAATTATTCTACAGTTTTTAAATAAGCACCTGGATCTGAATACTTTTGTAATTGCATGTAATTAAAAATTTAGTAAAGCCACTGAGTTATTCAATAAAATGTATCTGTATGGCGCCACCTGCTGTTTGTTTCTTTTTCTTATTTCTTTGTCCGACTCACTGAGGAGGCCGCACATGCTAGCAACTGCCTCCTGAGCTGTGGCAGGGCGAGAGATGCAGCAGAAGTGGCTAATCACTTTTCCTCCACGTGTAGAGTACCTCCCATCCCATTTTGGGTTGCCAAACTTTTTTTTTCTGGGCAACTTATGCAAAAAACATCAACTGGCAATATTTTTTTAAGGATAAATTGGTAAAAAAAAAAAGAAACAAAATGAATGCTGATAGATTGTGAGCAGGGCCCTCACCTTGACTTGTTGAATAAAGAATATTACTACTGTATAATGCTAAAGATTATCGGTAATAAGCGCCTATAGCTCAGATACAGATATGCACTTGATTATAGTCACAGTAATCTGAACTTGCTCCCTCGGCTTCAAAAAATTCACAGATACATTTTTTTACAGCACTGGAAAAAAGTCCAACTTTTTATGGACTATCCAGGAATTTATAGATGGTTGGCAACTGACCCCATTTAGTAATGTAGTTGCCAGCTTATTTTTCTTACAATCTGGATACCGGATTCCAAATGCAGTCTTACAAGAGATTCAAAGGGCATATTATATTTGGATGATGTTTTTTTTATTTCTCTTTATGGTTCAATATTTTATATTCACAATACAGAAATAGAGGAACATGAACAAACAGAACAATGTAATAAAGATATGTAATAGAGAATAAACTCCGTCAGGAGACCTAGCAAATTGTTTTAGTATAGGCTTGAAGCTGGGCAGGGGAAAAATCTGGAAGGATAATAAAGGATAATAAGTAATAAGGAGAAAAAAAAGAGGGGACAGGAAGAAAAATGATTTGATAAGTGCTTACTCTGTAACCTTTAAGATTTTCTATAGGACATTCCTGCAGTTATAAGTCATTGGAGATAAGTTCGGAATGGAATGAGCTGGATTCCTTATATAATAATCAGGACTGCCAGATCTTGAAGGATTTTTTTAGCTGAAATCTGTAGCCTTCAGTTCTTCCATCCATCTAACTGCCATAAATGTATCAATGTAGGGGTGTGGAGTGATTGCGGTCCACTGTTTTTTGATACTTCTTGGCGCAAAGACACAACCTCAGGACTTTATGGTTAATTTCTTTATTGTATATAGAGACGACAACGCGTTTCGGAGTTGAAAACACTCCTTTTTCAAGTCTACAAGGTAACCCCCGCTTAGCTTTACCCATGGAACGGTACGTCACCTTATCTCCAGAAAAAGCCTTTGCCGAGCAAAGGACAACATCGGAGCATGAAATGTTCTGGGGGGTGGCCTGGGTGAAAATGGAGATATGTCCAGGTTCAGCTCTGAACCCGGACAACCCCTTTAACCATCAGTGACAGAGAAATAGTACACAACACGAAGGAATGCAGCTGTGGTGTAGTGGATATTTACAGGATATAATATCATCCTGCGCCTGTTCTCTCCCATGGGTGCCATACTACCAGAAGGTAATATATCTAATAAATACACTGTACGCTTATGAGAACAATGAAATATAAAGATTCATATTTGGATGATCAAAGTTAATTTTTCTTCGAGCAGCATTTGCATTTACTAATCATAACCATGATTCTTATGGTGGCAGGAATGATGAAGATAAATGATAGTTTTAATGTAAATCATTGATTTGTTCTGCTTCATTCACACTGGCCAATTATCATTATGCTCAAGGCTTTATGGAGTACAGTTCTGCTATGTGATTTTTTTGCCGCACTGTAAAAACCAAGCTGATAAAGCAACACTATTCAAGGGAGAGAGAGAAAAAAAAATTATGAACTGTTCCAAACTTTTCATCCTATGACATGTTTCACTTAAAGGGAACCTGTCACCTCAAAAATGCATCTTCACCCACCAGCAGTCCCGCAGAGTAGCCCGCAGCCTGTTAATAATCACGTTTCATCCTGTTGTCCGATGCTCCGATGCTAAGTTCAAAAAATGCTGTTTTATTCTCCATCAGCACTATTGTGCTGGCAAGCTTGAAGTCAGGGGCTAACCATGCCCCTTAAGCGTCCCCTCTTGCCTGAGAGTGACAGCCTGTGGTGCAGCTCCAAGTCTCGCACATGTGTGGTGCGCTCTGTAGTAATGCGCAATCCCATCTCCTACTGCCGCTGTTAGCCGGGTTTCAGCGGCGCAATGCGCATGCGTGAGACTTGGGGAATCGCAGCCGCACTGCAGGCTGTCACTCTCAGACAAGAGGCAAGCCGTTGCCCCCTTTACTTCAATCTGGCCGGCACTATAGCGCTGATGGAGAATAAAACTGCATTTTTTGAACGTACAGTTGCTTTCAAAATTATTCAACCCCCAATGCTGTAAAGGGTTTCAGGGAATTTAGTGTACATTTGTAATTGTGTTCAGAATGAAATCTTACAAGGACTTTTTAAAGAACCAAATGCAACTAAAATGACATCAGTTGTTTTTGTAATACAGTATTAAATGTTTTTTTTGTGATTTCTTCATTGACACAATTATTCAACCCCTTAAAGACGACCACTCTTAAGAACAGAGGTTCATTCAAGTGTTTTCGATCAGCTATTGAAAATACCTGTGGATGTAAAGGAGCAGCAATCAAGCATAATAAGCACCAATTAGGCAGATTTAAAATGACTGTGATACTCAGCTCCTTCTAGACATTTACTGATGTGTTTACAGACATGGTGAAGTCAAGAGAATGGTCCAGGAAGACAAGAGAAGAGGTGATTTCTCTTCACAGGAAGGGCAATGGCTATAAGAAGATTGCAAAGATGTTAAACATACCAAGAGACACCATAGGAAGCATCATTCGCAAATTCAAGGCAAAGGGCACTGTTGAAACGCTACCTGGTCGTGGCAGAAAGAAGATGCTGACTTCGACTGCTGTGCGCTACCTGAAGCGCAAAGTGGAGAAAAGTCCCCGTGTGACTGCTGAGGAACTGAAAAAAGATTTGTCAGATGCGGGTACTGAAGTTTCAGCTCAGACAATAAGGCGCACACTGCGTAATGAAGGCCTCCATGCCAGAACTCCCAGGCGCACCCCTTGCTGTCTCCAAAGAATAAGAAGAGTCGACTGCAGTATGCCAAAAGTCATGTGGACAAACCACAAAAGTTTTGGGATAGTGTTCTGTGGACTGATGAAACAAAATTAGAACTGTTTGGGCCCATGGATCAACACTATGTTTGGAGGAGGAAGAACAAGGCCTATGAAGAAAAGAACACCTTGCCTACTGTGAAGCATGGCGGGGGGTCAATCATGCTTTGGGGCTGTTTTGCTTCTACAGGTACAGGAAAGCTTCAGCGTGTGCAGGGTACCATGAATTCTCTTCAGTACCAGGAGATATTGGATGAAAATGTGATGCAGTCCGTCACAAACCTGAGGCTTGGGAGACGTTGGACCTTTCAACAGGACAATGATCCCAAGCATACCTCCAAGTCCACTAGAGCATGGTTGCAGATTAAAGGCTGGAACATTTTGAAATGGCCATCGCAGTCACCAGACTTAAATCCGATTGAGAACCTCTGGTGGGACTTAAAGAAAGCAGTTGCAGCGCGCAAGCCTAAGAATGTGACTGAACTGGAGGCTTTTGCCCATGAAGAATGGGCGAAGATACCCGTAGATCGCTGCAAGACACTTGTGTCAAGCTATGCTTCACGTGTAAAAGCTGTTATAACTGGAAAAGGATGTTGTACTAAGTACTAAGATTGAATGTCACTTGGGGGTTGAATAAAACTGATAATGATGTGAGCACAGAAAAGACATTTGTGGTTATTTCATTATAAATGTTATGTTATATTTGTCTGACTTACAAGGGCCTCTTTGATTTAATTGTAAACAAGATGACTGAAATGATCAAAATCAATGTCAAACTGGCCAAAACACTAATTTTCAGTGGGGGTTGAATAATTTTGAACACAACTGTATGCAGCATCGGACAACAGGATGAAAAGTTATTATTAACATGCTGTGGGCTACTCTGAGGTACTGCTGGTGGGTGTAGATGCATTTTTGAGGTGACAGGTTCCCTTTAAAGGGGTTTTCCAAGACTTTTTAACTGATGACCTATCCTTTGAGCAGCTCATCAATATCTGATCGGTGGGGGTCCGACTCCCGGGACACCTGATGATCAGCTGTTTGAGAAGGCTCTGGCACTCCCAGTAGTCACAAGGCCTTCTCTCTTCTAACCAGACACAGCACTGTACATTGTACAGCAGATGTGCTTGGTATCACAACTCAGACCCATTCACTTGTATGGGACGGAACTGTGCCTAGTCTATGTGACCGATAAACGTGACATCACTGGCCTAGGACAAGCTGTGAGCTCTGCGGCTACCCCCACTGATCAGCTACTGATGACCTATCCAAAGTCTCAGAAAACCCCTTTAATGCTTAAAGTTGAACATGTCACCATGAAAATGCAGTGCAGTCTGCAGGCAGCCTGTTTTAGAGCAGGAGGAGCTGAGCAGCTTGATATATACAGTAGTTTAGAAGGAAAAGGTTCAGTAAAATTTGTCATTTATCCATTTAAGCCTCTGCTCTTTCTAAATTTAGGATTCATTTGGGCGGTCATTGATTCACATATACAGTAATTGATAGCCTTTTTGTATGCCTAGTCATGCAATCACTGACTGGACAGTCCACATGACTCCTAATCGGTCCTATTTGTCCTATTCTATGATTTGTATCAGTGCAGGGAGAAAAAGTAAGTGAAACCTTGAATTTAATAACTTATAGTCCCCTTTTAGCACCTCCACCAACCTTTTTCCTGTAACTGCAAATAAGATTTGCCTATGTTAAGGAGGAGTTTTGGATTATTCCACCCTGCAAATGTGTTTCAGTTCATCAATATTTCTGTGATGTCTTGCATGCACAGCCCTCTACAGGTCAGTCCACAACATCTCAATAGGGTTAAGACCAGGACTCTGACTTGGACATTCTAAACAAAAAATTTTTTTCAACCTTTCTTTAGTTGATTTACTTGTGTACTTTGGTTCATTATCTTGTTGCATCAACCGTTTGGCTTGATGTCATGGACCACTGCCCTTACATTCCCCTGTAAAATGTTGTGATAAATCTTAGATTTCTTGTTCTCACAATGATCGAAATGTGTCCAGGCCCTGAGGCAGTGACATAGCCCCAAACCATCATGACGGGGGTGTTGGTTAAGCATAGTTCGCCCATTTCTTAACTTTATTGCACTTCCTTGTGTCCCCCACCAACCTCCATTACATCTCCCCCTCACCACCCCCGAACCCACATAAGACTCAGACCACCGTTTGGAAATGTAATGGCCACAGCAGCCGTTTATTAAGCATAAATACATAAATAACCACAACAATAACCATAATAATAATAAATAACCTAATAACTTAACCCAATGGGGGGGAAGGTCCTTGAAGCCCCAAAACCTCAAGCTGCCGAACCAGGGTGAGCCATTTTTACCTCCAGCCGTTTCCCTAAACTCAAAGGCACCACCGAATGACCCCCCCTTCAATTCACCACAACCGCTCGGTTCACCTGGGAGTCCAGCCCCAACCGTGGGGCCCCCTCAATGTCCTCAAATTCCACCATAACCAACTCCAAGGACCCCCCCACCGCCACCGACGCCCGGATTTGACCCTCTCAACTCCGGGCGTTCCTCCACAACCTCAGGGCAACCTCAATACCGTCCTGTAACGCCAGGTTCCACAAATCCACCCCCACGGCATTCAAGCGCAACCCATCCGACCTCCAAAAGAACCCCACTCCACTCTCCAACTCCCGATGCCTGACCACCACCACTCCGTTCCGTGCCATAAAGCGTCCTATCGCCCTATTTACCTTCACCCGAGCCTTATTGACCTCCACCGAACGAGCGTCCCTCCAAACCCTCCTCTAGACTATATCCGACCACACGGTCACCATACCGGGGAACAATGACCATAGCCACAAAAAAATCACACTTGACCTCCTTTATTAACTCACGAATAGGCCTTGCTGCTAAATCATTACCTCCCGCATGAACCACTAACACATCAGGCGCCCTGTCCATCCGCACAAATCGATGTACCTCTGGCAACACCCCCTTCCAAACTATGCCTCTACGCCCAATCCACCTTACCACCATGGACTCTCTGCCAAATTGCGCCGATTCCCAACGCCTGCTTGATAACCTCTTCCCCAAGGCCCAATCTTGCCGCTTCCGTTGCCGCCCCAATCCTGAAGGAATGGCTGGATTAACCCTCCCTTTCCAACCCCACCCGGTCAAAACACTTATGAAATACTGCTGAAAACTGAAACCGGGATAAGAAGGTGCCATCAGCATGCACCAACAAAGGGGCCACCGCCCCAACAGTCCCTGCCCCGTAGTCTTGCAAACATTGAACAGGGCACATATCACAACCCCCAATCCTGAAAAGCACCACTCTCCGACCCCGGCCCACCACATCCGTTTTCGACCGACGGATCACAAACTCCACCCTATCCGCAAACACATCAATATCTTCCCACAAAAGCCCCCCCATCCTGCTAACTGATGGACAAACAAGTTCACCCAACTGCATTGCACCAAAAAACGCTAAAGAGAATGCCAGACGAAACAACCGGACTTCCCACTCTGAACTACAAACCCCAGGCAATTGACTTCCCAACTGAAGCAATAACGCGAACGACACCGGCCTCCTACCGTCCACTACCTTCACCATTCTACGCCACCCTTTTAGAGCCTGAACCACCAAAAATGACTTCGTAACATCCACCATACACCGTAACCGGAGACCAAACGCTATTCCTGCCATATAACTGTTAATCTTACTTACCGACCAACCCTCCTCTCTACAGTGGCCCAAAAACATTAACAATGAAAACTCCAACTCCTCATTCCCCACTCCCAAACCGTACACCAATCCTCCCAAGCACGCCAGGCCCTCTGATACATTGCCCACGTACCAGGCGCCAACGAAGCTTGGATGAGCCCCGTTAAGGTTCCTCCAACAGGTCCCACAGGCAAATCGGACACTCCAAACCAACCGCTTCCGGAACTAACCGCCGAAACCGCTCCCACTGCGAACGAGAAAGGGCGTCAGCAATACAATTGTCCACACCCGGCACATGCACCGCCACAACCCAAGTATTGAGCGACAAGCACTCCAACACCAAAAGCTGCAGTAATGGCACCACTAACGGCGATGATGCAGATAAGCCATTGATTGCTTGAACCACCCCCATATTGTCGCAGTGAAAACGTATCTTCTTATCCCTGAAACGACCTCCCCATAACAGGACTGACAACACAATGGGGAATAACTCCAATAAGGCCAAATTTTTTACCCAGCCCCGCTCCACCCACCCAGCCGACCAACTTCCCGCGCACCATTGGCCCCCACAGAACGACCCAAAACCCGAACCCCCTGCCGCGTCAGTAAACAATATAAAATCAAATGAATCAACAACTTCACCCATGAACAACGAGCGACCGTTATACTGGTCCAGAAATGAGTTCCACACCAGCAAGTCCGCTCGCAATTCCTTCCCTAACCGAATATAATGATGCGGGGCGACCACCCCTGCGGTCGCCTGCGCCAAGCGTCTACAGAACACCCGGCATGATCCGACAAGCGAAATTGAGCTTCCCGAGCAGCGGCTGAAGCTCCCTCAACTGTAAATTCTTCACCCGTCTAGCCCTGGCCACCAGCCCCTTCAAATCTTCCAGCTTATCCCCCGGCAACCTACACTCCATTCTCACCTAATCTATAACTATCCCTAGGAAGCTCAATTCCGTTACCGTGCCCACCGTCTTTCCGTCGGCCAATGGGACGCCAAACATATCAAAAAGCGATCTCAACGTTTCCAACAACGCACAAACCTGCGAGCCCGGGGGACCGATACACAAAAAATCGTCCAGATAATGAATCAACGATTTACAACCTGACGAGTCCACGACTGCCCACTTCAAAAACATGCTGAACGTTTCGAAGTAGGCACACGACAGCGAACACCCCATTGGTAGACAATGATCTACAAAAAAAAAACCATCCCAAAACACCCCAACAAATGCTGACACTCAGGATGAACCGGCAGTAACCTAAACGCAGCCTCGATGTCCGTTTTTGCCATGAGAGCCCCCCTTCCGAAATGCTTAACCCAACCCACCGCCGTGTCAAATGACGTATAAACCACTGAACAAACCGCTGGGTCAATACCGTTAACTAAAGAACCCTTCGGAAACAACAGGTGATGGATAAGGCGAAACCTATTTGCCTCTTTTTTCGGGACCACCCCCAACGGTGACACCCGCAAATTAAACATGGGCGGCTCTGAAAATGGACCCGCCATCCGCCCCAGCGATACCTCGTTCCCCAGCTTCTCTCCCACCACTCCCGGATGCTCCCTGGCCGACCACAAATTCCTCCTGAGCAACACAGCCCCCCCCCGGCACGAACGGAATCTTGAAACCCTCCGAAAAACCTGATCCCAACAACAACGCAGCTTCCCTATCGGGGTACCTATCTAGGTAGGGCTGCATCTTTGCCAGCCGCACCGGTGTCACCCCCTTTTCCATTAACATCCCCCCCCTCTCTGTCTCCCACTTCTGAAACATCTCGCTGCCCCATGGTTTCCCCCACAACCCGAACAGTCGTGTTTAAATTTACATTTAACCCCCAACCTACAGTTTCCTTCATTAAAGGCGAAACACAAACCCTTAGCTGAGGCTGTTGCCGTATTGAGTGTTCCCCCGCTGCTCCCCTTCCCCCGAAAGGGCTGCCCTGAGTGAACCGGAGCTGTAACTTTCAACCACAAAGCAATATCCTTGTGGTCCCACCGTATTTCCGGACGTACCGCTTTCTGCTGACGGAACTGCTCATCATACCTTAACCACGCAACTCCCCCGTACGCCCGGTAAGCCTCCCCAATTGCGTCTAAATAACAAGGCCTCCGGCGTCTTCTCCCCAATCACGCTGGCCAATATCGCAAACGCTTGCAACCAATTTGCAAACGTCCGCGGTATCAATCTAAAACGGCGTTTCTCCTCCTCCTCTTTTTTCCCTCGTCCCTGCGAACTCTGTCCAAATTGAACCGTTCTAAAGGAAGCAGGGAAAATATCTCCACATATTCTCCCTTCCAGATCCGCTCCTTAACCTCAGGCTTCAAGCGAGCCCCCAGCGGCCCTCAAAACAGACGTAAACTTCCCCTTTTGCCTTATCATCCACCCGCACATTATCCTCCTCCACCTCCGCCCCCGCCTGCACCGACACCCCGCGCCTGGTAACCCCCCCCCCACGCTGCTCCCATGCCGCCGCACCGGCCGCTAAGCCCTGTACACCCCAGGCCTGCAAAGGTGTCCCCCCGCTCGTCCCCCAACTAGCCACCAGCCCTGCCAATCCCCCCAAAAATTGCCCCAAGCCCGTGCTCCAATCTAACTGAGGGCCACCTCCCCCCCAACCCCCATACCCTGCACTACCTGCGCAAGTGGTCACCAAGCAATCTCACCTGACTGCCTGGGTGCTGTGTGCCCACCAGCCGCAGGTCCTGAATCCGGATGACCTCTCATCTGCGCTGCGCTGACTGATCCTGTGACCCCGCCGTCGTCCTGCAGTCTCCTGGGTGCGCTGGGACCAGGGACTTCATCTTCTGGCTGGCCAATGGAGCTTGATTCCGGGTCTTCACCTTGCCTCCTAACAAGGCAGGCACCAGATCTGCAGCATGTCTCCCTTGCTGGTCTTGCTTCTGAGGTCCTGCTGTGTCCAGTCCCCTGGCCCTGGGCAGGCCAGGGACGCTGGGGTTAACTTCTTCCCCACACGAGCTCCTGGGGGCGGGGCTTCTCTCCCTGCACACATCCCGGAGCCTGCTGCCACCGGACACCATGCTTGCAGCAGCCCCGCACTGAAACCTAGTCCTCCCACGCCGAGGAGCCGCCTCTGTGCCAGGGGTTACAGAGGCGCCCGCCGTGCCAGGACCTGATCCCCCGATGTCCCTGCTTGAAGAAGGAGATGGCCGGGCCTGGCCACCCCCGAGGCTCCGCCTACAGGTAGGATTCCTCCCACGTCGGGGCCTGGATGGAGCTGGCACCAGCGGCACCCGACGTGGAGGGTCCCGCGAGGGGCTACAGATACGGCGCTGAGCCCGAGGGGGGGGAGGAAGATGGAGAAAAGCACGCCGGCGGCCTGGTCCGCCGCGGCCGTGCCACGGGTGGGTGAGGCGAAACAGGATCCTCACCCGAGCCCCTCACCTCCTCTGCTGCCCGCAATTCACGGATTGCCGCCTCAAATCGGTCCATGTTCGCCACGGTGTTGCCAGCTTCCCTCTCACCTAAAATGGCTTCCTCCTTCATCTTCCCAGCAGTATTTAACCCCCCTAAACTCCTCCCCCCTAATCTTAAATTGACCTATCCTAACCCATTCTACCCTTTAGCCCCCTTCCCCCTTCCTCTGGCTTCACACTCCAAACCCACAACTCCTGGGCTCCCTAACCAAACCCCCTGTCATGGGGGCCTCCCCTAAAGGGCTTCGTCCCCCCAGTCCGGCCATTGCTTGCTCCCTCCACCATGCCTCACAGTTGGGATGAGGTTTTGGTGTCCAGTGCTTTTCCCTCCAAACCAGGGTTGCGCATTTTTTCTAGAAAGTTCCACTTTTATCTCATCTGTCCATAGATCATTTCCCAGAAGCATTTTGGAACATCCAAGTAGTTTCAACCAAACCTGAGATGGGCTTCAATTTTTGTTGACAGCAGAGTTTTTTTTAATGGTGTTCTTCCATGAATACCATTATTGTTCACTGTTTTTCAAATAGTGGACAGAGGTTTTGCAGTCTGTAGATTTGTCTGTAGGTTCTTTGCTGTTACCCTTCTTTCTCACCTCTATCAGGATTGCGCATTGTGCTCATGTAGTAATCGTAACAGGATAGCCCCTCCTATGGTGAGCAGCAACAGTGTTGAAATTTGTAAATAATTTGCTTAACTATGGATTCATGTACACCCAGGTCTTTAGCAATGCAGCTTCATGCAGCTCTATAATATGACTGGTTCAGACTAACCAGTCTTTCTTAAGAAGAACAGATTTGCCAGTGACCAGACTTTGTGTGCCTTTATTTAATGGGAACGCTCGTGTAAAACCTATTAGGCCTTATTCACACGTCCGTTGTGTTTATGGATCCGCCAATTGCGGATCCATAAACACACCCGGCCGGCAGCCCCATAGAAATGTCTATTCTTGTCCGCAATTGCGGGCAGGACTAGGACATGCTCTACTTTTTTGCGGAGCTGCGGCCGTAAGATCAGCGGCGCGCTCCGCAAAAACTGATGCGGAGAGCACAGTGTGTGCTCTCCGCATCGTTCCGTGCCCCATTCACAGTCAATGGGTCCGCATGTATTCTGCAGAATTGCGGAATACATGCGGACGTGTGAATAGGGCCTAACTCCACTCTCATATCCTTGGCACCTTTTGCCAATTATGTAGCTCCTGGAGAAATCATTAACACAGAAGTTCACTTACTTTGTTCTCACTGCACTGTGGGTATTTCCTCAATGTGCTTAATAAAACACATACAAGCTATCACTGTTAGTTATCAGTTTACTTTTTAGATTTAAAGGTACTTTTACACTAGCGTCAAAGTTTTCCGTCATTGAGTTCCGTCCTCGGGGCTCAATAATAGAAAAAAACTGATCAGTTTTATCCTAATGCATTCTAAATGGAAAGCAATCCGTTCAGTTTGCATCAGTTTGTCTTCAGGTCAGTCCTGTCACGTTTTTTGGACGCAGATAAAAGTGCAGCATGTTGTAATTTTTTCTCTGTCCAAAAATGAAATGAAACACTTGACGGAATGACGGATTCGCCATTAATTTCTATTAAAATGTATTAAGGGCAGTTCCGACATTGAAAATTGACGCATTAACGGATCCGTTCTTTCACTCTGCGCATGCGCAGACCTTTAAAAATGGTAAAATAATAAATAACGGATCCGTTTTACGGATGACAACGGAAAGACGGATCCGTTATTTCAATACAATTGTCAAACGGGTCTGCAAACGGATCCGTTTGCAAATGAAATCCATTTTCAAACGTTTTAATGGATCCGTCGGGCAGTTCCGTGGAAGTTTACACCAGCTGGTGTAGATTTGACTTACTAGCACATGTAGTGCCAGAATTTCCCCTAACTTATTTAAAGGCCTATACCTCTTAATAAATTAGGCACATCTCACTCCAGTGCCCAGGGAATGTTGGAAACACCAGACTTCAAGAGATCCTGTCGCCACGAAATGCAGTGCAATCTGCAAGCAGCATGCTATAGAGCAGGAGGAGTGGAGCAGATAGATATATAGTTTTGTAGCAAAGGATTCAGCAAGACTTGTAATTTAATCATTTTATCCGTGCTCATTCAGGACTTTGAAGTTAAGGGGGCGGTCCTATCAGTGATTGAGAGCCTTCCCTCTATGACTGTGTATACATAGATAGCTGTCAATCACTGAAAGGACCACCTCCTGGACTTCAAAGTACAGAATGTCTAGAGATCTAAATTGATGAAATACAGGTTTTCCCACAAAGTTACAGATTTTTCCCCCCACAAAAGTGTATATCAATTTGCTCATCTGTTCCTGCTCAATAGCATGCTACTGGCATATTACACTGCAGTTCCCTTAAAGGGGTATTTCCATCTCAGACAATGGGGGCATATGCCCCCTTATTGTCTGATAAGTGCTGTATCCCCGCTGCTGGGACCCGCACCTATATAGAAAACAGAGTGGGGAGAGCTGTGGCTGGAGGACCCCAGATTTCCCGCGGTCCGTCCAACACCAAGCGCTGCTCCCCGCCTCTCCCATAGAAGTGAATGGGCCCGCACTGCGCATGCACGGCCCATGGTCCCATTCATTTCTATGGGGGCGACGGAAATAGTCGAGCCAGCGCTCTGCTATATTCGCCGGCCCCATAGAAAATGAACGGAGTGCGGCTGCGCATGCGCAGTGCGCCCTCCTTCACTTTCAGGGCTCCGTTCTCGATATAGGTGCGGGTCCTAGCTGTGGGAGCCGCACCTATCAGACAATGGGGGCATATCCTTGCGATATGCCCCCATTGTCTAAGATGGGACAACCCCTTTAATAAACCTCCCCCAAAATGGAACTTTGTAATGGCTTCACTTTAAGACCTGCTTTTCTCAGTGTAACAGATCTCCAAAAATGCGACAGTCTTTGCATTATAACATAGTTACAGTTCCGCCGTAAGGCCTCATGCACACGACCATTGGATGTTTTGTAGTCTGCTAATTTAAGAAACAGCAAAACACAGATACCTGCCGTGTGCATTCTGCACTTTGTAGAACGGAATGGCCGGCCCCTAATAGAACAGTCCATAGTCCGTAATGTGGATAATAATAGGACATGTTCTATTTTTTTTTACCATTAAAGTGAATGGGGCCACAAAAAAACCCAGAACGGACACAGAAAAAAAATACGCTCAAGTCAGATTTATGGTTCAATCATTTTTATTAGTTTCAGCATATGCATATCATTGGAATAATCAAAATATAAAATCAATACAAATGTGAAAATAACATTTTGTAGAATATCAGTTAAAGGGATTCTGTCACCATGTTACAGCATATATAGATGCGGACATGCACGGCTAGATCGCCGCTAGCATGTCCGCACTATATGTGTGCCATAGCGCTGTGCTTCTTTATTGACTGTAAAAAATGATTTTATTAATATGTAAATTAGGGAGTGAAGGAGCCCAGCACCGCCTCCGTTGTATCATTCTCATCCATGCTGACAGTTAGAGCGCTGTAGGTCTCGCGATGCGTGAGATCGCGCATGCCCAGTTCCTTCCCTGAGGCTGATGCCAGCACAGGGAAGGAACATTGTCAAAACTGGGCATGCGTGATCTCGCGCATCGCGAGACTTAGAGCGCTCTGTCAGCACGGATGAGAATGATACAACGGAGGCGGTGCTGGGCTCCTTCACAGGGGGCGTGGCTGGGCACAGGAAAGGTTCGTACCGCCCCCCTGGGCACCTTGACTCCCTAATTTACATATTAATAAAATCATTTTTTACAGTCAATAAAGAAGCGCAGCGATATGGCACACATATAGTGCGGACATGCTAGCGGCGATCTAGCCGTGAATGTCCGCATCTATATATGCTGTAACATGGTGAGAGAATCCCTTTAAGAGGAACAGAGCACCAATATTCAAGACATTTAACTCGAATAGACTTTACACATGCAATAAATGCGTATGTGAAGAATGAAGGTACTGATGGTGTGATTAACTCAAAGAGGGGGAAGAGAGACAGATAAAGAGGGGGAACAAAAAGACGAGACAGACACAAAGGGGGGAACATGTGGGATATGGGAAGTGTACAGACCTCATGATATGTACTCAATGTGAGTCTGTTAAAGATAACAACACCTCACGGGAGGGAGCCATCATGAGCCCACTGTAAGAAATAAGGGGATGAATGAAATTGATGCCAGGTTGCCCAAATCGCGTTGTAGGCCGAACAAGAGTTCCCGGATTCAGCTCCTAATTACTCCATATGTGCTAGGGCAAGGATGGGCAAACTGCGGCTCTCCAGCTGTTGTAAAACTACAATTTCCACCATGCCCTGCTGTAGGCTGATAGCTGTAAGCCACAGGGGTGCAGTTCACGCCCCAAGTATCCAGGGCCAGTATGCAATAAACAGAGGCGGCTGTGCACTTCCACAACGTCACATAGCCCTAGATAGACGACCACAATCTTCAGCAAGCAGCCCACACAAAATACAATGGTACACAGTGAGCAGATATTGTAACAGTACTCCTCCATGAAGACAAAGATAGGGGATGTGATAAGAGCTGATGGAAGGATTGATCCAGGGGTTGGTTATGTTGGGAAGAAGTTGAGGAAAGATATTTAAAGCTGAACGGAGTATCTGTAATAAAGAATAAGTGTACATTAAACACAGGATAAAATGTACCAGCAAGGGGGTGGTTCAAACACTGAATATAGTTATGAATATGTTTCAAGATGCGATAGAAGTCTGTTTAAGTGACAATCTATGTGCAATGAGACATGTATTTATAAATCTGAACCGAATGTAACAATGAGTAATTATGTAACATTTTTGAATTATGAAGGAAAATAAAAATCCACAATGAACAGAGGCGCCTGTGCTCTGCCACACCAACACATGGCCCGATAAAGACAACCACAATATTCAGCAAGCAGCCCACACAGTATACAATGGTGAAGAGCGAACAGACGTGTAACAGGCAGCAAAAGAAATTAATGACATTTCTAGTCTGAAAACTGGACATTTCGTTTCTGGAAACAGATTTTGGCCCACATCAAAATAACACAGATTTTCATTCTTGATAAAGTGGTACCTAATGGCCTACACTAGCAGAATATTTGTGTTCCTTTCTTATGAGACAGTTTATAGTTTTAAATGTCTTTGTAATAACTGTTGTGTATATTTTTTGTAGAGCATACACAGCACTCTATGATTCATCTATAAGGGGATTTTGGATATCTTTCTCACAAATTATAGCAGGTAGCATTGGAGTAGACGGTCATTGGATACATTTATGTCTTTTTTTTTATTCTTGTTGTTATTTATTTACATCTGTCTTTGTTTTTATTGTGATTTTGTATTAATTAAAAAATAAAATATACTACGTTATATATGTATTACATTTTCGGATATAACATTTTTAGGTTATTTCTGTGTAAATTTGCACTTACATTAAATTAAAATTACATTACATTAAATTAAAATTACTGTATGTCACACTTATTTTACTGCAAGATCTACAGTGCCTTGAAAAAGTATTCATACCCCTTGAACTTTTCCAAATTTTTACCCACAAACTTAAATGTATTTTATTGGCATTTTATGTAATAGACCAACACAAAGTATCAAGTATGTGTGAAGTGAAAAGGAAATGATACATGGTTTTCAAAATTTTAAATAAATACATTTCTGAAAATGTAGTGTGCATTTGTATGCAGTCCCCTGTACTCTAATAACCCTAAGGGCTTATTCACACGACTGCGGACCCATTCATTTCAACGGGGCAGCAAAAGATGCAGATAGCACGCCATGTGCTGTCCTAATCAATTGCTCCGTTCCATGGCCCTGCAAAAAGACAGAACATGTCCTATTCTTATCCATTTTGAGGACCTAAAACTGGCAGCCCAGGCAAGGAAAGCACTAATTAGAGAAGCAGCCAAGAGGTCCACACAGAGGAACACACAATTTTCACTGGGAAACATGGTGAATCCTGCTGTGGGGATGCTTTTCTTCAGCAGGGACAGGAAACTAGTCACAGTTAATGGGAAGATGGATGGAGCTAAATACTGGGCAATCCTGGAGGAAAACCTGGTAGAGGCTGCAAAAGACTTGAGACTGGAACAAAGAGAATGGAGCTGATATCTGTGGTGCTGGGGCTGATAGTAAATCCAGTAATATACTCAATTGGCTAACTGTAGATATGGTCCAAGCTAAGTTAAATAAGGTAAATGTGAACAAGGCTCTGGGTCCAGATGGATTACACCCAAGAGTTCTTAAATAGCTCAATTCAATCATTGACGTGCCCCTGTTTATAATGTTTTTAAAGATTCTCTAGATACTGGTACAGTGCCAAGTGATTGGCACAAGGCAAATGTGGTGCCCATAGTCAAAAAAGCATCTAGGTCCTTCACAGGTAATTATAGACCAGTTAGTTTAACTTCTGTCGTGGGAAAAATGTTTGAAGGACTCTTAAGGGACTATATACAGGAGTATGTGACTGTAAATAATATTATAAGTAATAACCAACATGGGTTTACCAAGGTCAGAAGTTGTCAGACTAATCTGATTTGTTTTTATGAGGAGGTGAGTAGAAGCCTGGACAGAGGGGCGGCTGTGGATGTAGTGTTTCTGGATTTTGCAAAGGCTTTTTATACTGTCCCTCATAGAAGTTTAATAGGTAAAGTAAGGTCTGCAGGACTTTCTCTTCATATCCCAACTGCCATACACACGGTCACATGTCCCTTATCAGCCAATTCGCAGTTCACAGTTCCTTAGTCTCCACATACACACAGTTTTACACCAGGTTTTCATAACAACCCAGCCATTTTTCTTCACTGCTGCAGGTCAGCTTTAAAGGGGCAGGGCGCTATGGATGACACTGTTAAGGGTGCGGAGTGCTATGAAAGTCACAGTTCAGGGGGCAGGTAGGGTGGCCATTAAGATGACCCTCAAAAGACGAACTTATAAACCCCGCCCCCAGGTCCCACTAAGCCACGTCTCTGATCTAGTTAGGCCACGCCCATCCCACTCCACAGTCGACGGGGATTGAAAAAATATAAGTAAAAATCAACTTCTGTCAGCTGCAGGGGTGGGAGGGAGGGTGACTTTCTCCCTGCAGCTCACGCTCAGGCAGGCTCAGTGCTGCTGTCTGAGAGTGTGCTGTTCAAAAGGACATCCCTGTGTCCATCTAGGCCCTACGCCGGACGGAGACATGGAGTCTGAAAGCCGAACTATCCGGCCTCAAACCAGACCTCTGGCCACCCTAGGGGCAGGCTGCTGTGGAGGTCACAGTTAAGGGGACGGTCCGCTATGGAGGTCAGTGTTAAGGGGCAGATTGCTCTAGAGGCCTCAGTAAAGGGGACGGGGTGTTGTGGAAATCACTGTTAAAGAGATGGGATACTGTGGAGGTCACTAATAAAGGGGCGGCCGCTGTGGAGGTCACTGTTGAAGGGGCGGGCTGCTGTGGAGGTCACTGTAAAGGGCCTCACTGTAAAGGGGGCGGGATGCTGTCGAGGTCTCTGTTAAAGGGGCGGGCTGCTGTGGAGGTCACTGATAAGGGAGCGGGATGCTGTGGAGGTCACTGTTAAAGGGCGGGCTCCCTTGGTGGAATGGGTTTAAAGAGGACCTTTCACCTGAAAATGCATGTGAAAATAAAGATATACCCTTACTTGAGACAAACTGGAGCAATTTCATCCATCCTGAGCCGGCGCCATCTTGGATTCCCGCAGCGAGCATCGGAGCATACACACTTACCTAGAGGATTTTACATACTTGCCTAGAGGATCTGGGTGCTGCTGCCGTCTCCCACACTGCTCCTAAGCTCGCCGCGGGAATCCAAGATTGCGCCGGCTCAGGATGGATGAACTCGCTCCAGTTCTTGCGAATCTCATTAGTACCGGAGGATCGGGAAGCGGTGAAGGCTTTGTACTCACTGCTTCCTGGCCCTTGGCTGTCGGCTCTGCAGGGCTGCGCATCTGTGATCTCACACTGTGCGCAGCCTTCACAGCAGAGCTGGCAGCACAAGGAAGAGGATTGCGCTGCAGGAGAGAAGCGGGGGCCTCCGGAGCAGGAAAGGGAAGTTGTTTTTTTATTTTATTCCATATGTGGCTGATGGGGGCTTATATAATATGGCTTGGGGCTGGTGAGAGGCAATGGGGCTGATTTAAGGTGGATAGTGAGGCAATGGGGGCTGAAATAACACTGCTGGGGGCTGATTTAAGGCTATTGGGGGCTGGTGAGAGGCAATGGGGGCTGATTTAAGGCTGCTGGGGGCTGTGATGCTGTGATGCTGCTGGGGGCTGATATGAGGCTACTGGGGGCCGATATGAGGCATATGGGGGCTGATATGAGGCATATGGGGGCTGATGAGAGGTTGATGAGAGGCATGGGGCTCTTATCTGAGGTCTTATTAACATTGGGGGTCTTATTGGGGTCTGTCAGCTAAGGTCTGAATAACATTGGGCTTCTGATTGGTGGGCTGACCAGAGGTCTAATAAAAAATATTTTTTTTCTTATTGTTCTCCTCGCCGGTGCGTCTTATAGGGCGAAAAATACGGTAACTATGTAACAGACGTTCTCCATCTTGAGCTATTTTGCAAAGAATGGGCATTTCAGCCTCTAGATGTGCAAAGCTGATAGAGACATACCCCAAAAGTCTTGCAGCTTTAAGCTGTAATTGTTGAGAAAGCTGGTCCTGCAAAGTATTGACTCAGGGGGGTTGAATATAAATGCACACCACACTTTTCAGATTTTTTTAATTATTATATATTATTTATAAAAAAATATTGAAAACTATGTATTATTTTCTTTTTACTTCACACATGCTTGCTACTTTGTGTTGGTCTATCACAAATCTCAAGAAAATACATTTGTTTGTGGGTGTAACGTAAAAAGGGGTATGGGGGGCGTGGCCTGGGCACCGGCGGGAATAGCGGCGTGAACGCAGAGCTCCGCAGCAAGCTTCTAAAAGAGGAGACTTATCAGCTCTTCCAGCGCAGCATATGGGGAAAAGATTGCGCCCCAGACCTCCCGGCAGCAACCCGACTTCCTTCCAGGGGACTCCCACGCTGGACGCATACCTCCAGCGGCCGTCCGCCCAGCCACCTGCGGCCTACCTACCTCCGCCGTCCCTGCTGGAAGCGTGGCAGCAGAGCGCTGTGTCCTCAGTCAGGTTAAAGGGAAGGGAGCCGGATGCCTCCTGAACGGCATCTCTCCTGATTTGTCCCCCTCTGCGCCAGTTTTCACCCCCAGATCCTTGGATAAGGCAGGGGACAGTGTTGCTGCACTTTTTCTGGGCCCTCCCTCATTAGGCCTTGCTGACAACATGCCGCCTAAAGCTCCCTCCAAACAGGCCTGACAACAGGCCACCCCGTCACAGAGGCGTAGGAACTGGGCTGAGCCGCCCGATGGCCCCACAGAGCATTCCCACCACAACCCTGGGGGAGATAATGAGACGGCCTCTTGGGACCACCTGTCTGATTCTATGGACGAAGGGGAGGAAAGGGCCATGCAATCATCCCAGACGTCTGCTCTTCTGCAGCATACTCTGCAGCATTTGCCTACCAAAGAAGACTTCAAGGTCCTCATAGCAGGGGTCAGAAGTACCTGCAAGTCTGAAATCTCATTCCTCAGGCAAGATTTTAAACAATTGTCCAGTTGCATTGACTCTCTTGAACAAGAGCACGATGACACCCGCAAAAGTGCTGTGCACCTACAGTCTGTCATAGCCCTCCAGTCACAGGTCATTAGAGAAAATATGAGACACTTGGAAGATTTGGACAATAGAGGGCGCTGCAATAACATCCGGGTTCGGGGCCTCCCTGAGTCTGATGGGGAGGAAAATCTGCAGGACATGCTTTCTGAGCTTTTCAATAACGTACTGGGCTTCCAACCGCCGCAACCCATTAAGCTGGACCGTGCCCACAGAGCGTTGCGTCCTAAGTCTACCACCGCACAGCCCAGAGATGTAATTTGTTGTGTGCACGCCTTCCAGTTGAAAGAAAGTATAATGGCAAAAGCAGGGCTGTTACATTCTATAGCCTTCCGTGGCACTACAGTTCAGCTGTATCAGGATTTCTCCTGGTGGACACTCCAGAAAAGGCGAGCCCTATGACCCCTACTGCAGCTTCTGCGGGATAAGAAAATACCGTACAGATAGGGATTCCCTTTTGCATTGACAGCTACAAAGAATGGCAGGTCCTCTGTCCTCCGTCAGCACGCAGATCTCTCAGACCTTTGTACAGCCCTGGATATTGTGATGCCGCAAATTGTAGACTGGGAGGTCCCGGATCCGCAGCCTGCTCCTGAACCAATCTGGCAATCTGCCAGACAGAAGAGAAGATGAAGACGTACACCCCCCCCAGGGCGAGCGACTTGACTTTGGAGCCAGTGATGATCCCCCTTGACTGCTGTGCTGTGCATTTTCTTTTGAAGCCGAGTTTGGTTTTCTTCACTGTTTGATGATGAATTGCTTACTTTTTTTTACTCCTTTCAGTGTTTTGCTGCTCAGTTTCTCCGTTGTACCCGCGGAGGCCCAGTCATGCCTCTATACCATGGATCAGTTCCTACACCCTTGCTCTCCCTTTTTGTTCTGGGAACAGAGTGCTAGCTCTACAATGCTATCATAATACTGGTCCATATCTGGGTATTTTTACCCAAAGAATTGACCATTTTGAGGTTATATTATATGTATGTTTTGTCTCTCGTGTTTCCCCCTCCTGGTGTTTCTCTTTTTATTTTTCATGTCCAGGTTCTCCAGGTTGACCTCCTGAAGACCTCCGACCTATGAGGTTGTCCCTGCTCAGAAAGCTTCTCAGGAACCCCAGATTGCCCTCCCTATAGCAAGTATATTCCTCACGAATATATGTCATGATTAAGTGTGTCTCTTTAAATGTGAAAGGTCTTAATTCTAACTCCAAGAGACGACTGGTTCTTGCTGAGTGTAAGTACCAAAGGGCTGACGTGGTCTTCCTTCAAGAGATGCACTTTGACCACCAGGTCTCTTTTAGGTTTGCTCGACATTTTTATCCCCGAGTGTACTCAGCAACCTGTGGGAGAAAAAACGGCAGGTGTAGCCGTGCTCATTGCCCACTACAGGTAGAATCTTCAATTGTAGATGCTGAAGGCAGATACGTCATACTAAAAGCTACTTAATGGTGACCCGATGGTCTTGTGTAACCTGTACTCTCCCAACTCCTCTCAGATCCCTTTTTTGCATAAGGTTTTTTCCAAACTATCCCACCTCCTGCTGCGTTACTTATAGGAGGGGATTTTAATGTTCTTTTCTTTAATGTGCATTTCTCGGCTTTTCCAGCGCCTCGTTCGTAAATATGGGCGATATGATCTCTGGAGAGTCAATTTCCCAACTGCCAGATCTTATATGTTTTTTTCGCACCCGCACAACACCCACACGCGTATAGACTGTTTTTTGTTGGAACACCCCAGTCCTCCGAATGCTAGCAGATGCGGATCTGGGTCATATTACTTGGTCGGCTCATGCACCTATATCGGTTACCCTTAAGAGCACGATTATCACACTAAAATCTCTCACTGGCGTCTTAATGAATCTTTCCTACATAAATTGCCACTTAGACAGGAACTTCGGGATAGACTTGTAGAATATTTTGCTCTCAGTCATCCGGTCCTTCTATATCTACGGTCTGGGAGGCTCATAAGGCGGTTTTTAGGGGAAACTGTATAGCTATGGGTGCTAGGCTTAAACGCGACAGGACTGCTTGACTGACTGCCCTTACGGCCCAGCTATCTACCCTGGAGAAGTTGTTAGAATCCCAACGATCGAAACAGTTGCTCCGACATATAGTCATTATACGGGCTAGATTGCGCGACTTACTGTCTCAAAAAACTGAACAACTACTTTTGTACTCTCGCCAACGTTTTTATACTTGGGGCAACAAACCGCATACGCTCCTAGCGAGGCACTTACGTGACTCTACTATCACAGGGACCCCCACAGTTATGAGACTGGCAGATGGGACAATGATATATAGGCCGGAGGTTATTTCTAAACTCTTCCAGGAGTACTACATGTCGCTTTATTCCATTCCACAACAGCTACAATCTGACTAGGAGAGATGCCAGTACCTCTTTGACTCCTTCCTCTCTAAATGTGATCTTCCTAGACTTTCAGGCGAGGCTCTTTCGTCACTGAATACCCCCATAACTATAGAGGACTTACAAGGGGTGCTAAAACAGCTCCCGAACCACAAGTCCCCCGGACCAGATGGCCTTCCTTACCTACTTTCTATGATATTCTTCTCCTGCATATGACTCAGATGTTTAACTCCTTCCTCCAGGGCTCCCCGATCCCCACATCTTTATCACACTCATATATAACCTTGATTCCCAAACCTGGGAAGGATCCCCTAGACTGTGCCAACTATAGGCCCATCACTCTTCTTAATTCTGACCTGAAGATATTCACCAAAACCTTAGCGGATAGACTCTCTAATTGGCTCCCCCAACTTATTCATAAGGACCAGGTAGGCTTTGTCAGGAACCGACAGGGGGGTGATAATACAAGAAGGATCATTGACCTGATCGACATTATTAACAAACGCAAGGACTCAGCCTTATTGCTTAGTCTTGACGCTGAAAAAGTGTTTGACCACCTCAACTGGTCATTTATGTTTGCCACCCTGCGGTCCTTTGGCATTGCTGGTCCATTCCTTATGGCCTTACGTGTTCTGTATGCTCACCCTACGGCCACGGTAAAGCTCCCCCACACCAAGGGTGTCCTTTATCCCCGCTATTATTTGTTCTCTGTATAGAGCCTCTAGCAGCTGCTATTAGGGCGAATCCTGACATTCATGGAATTGTAGTTAATCGTGTGGAATTTAAACTGTCCTTATTTGCGGATGACGTTTTTCTTACATTGACTGACCTGCACACGACGCTTCCCAACCTTTTTAAACTCCTTGAGTCTTATGGGAGACTGTCTGGCTATAAAGTTAACACTACTAAAACTGAGGCCCTCCCTCTCAATTACCCCCCTGATGGGCTAGATACTCTGAAGGCTAATTACCATTTTCGCTGGAGAGATACTAAGCTCCGTTACCTGGGCGTTTCTCTAACACCGACTTATTCCTCACTTTACGCACACAACTTCCCTGCTACGTTTAGTGAACTTAAAAACCTCATGAGCAAGTGGATGCCTCTTCCCATCTCCCTATTGGGCCGCATAGCATCTCTCAAAATGACTATTTTACCCAATCTACTCTATTTATTCGAAATTCTCCCAGTCCCTGTCCCGGAGAAGGAGTTGCGCACATTTCAGTCTTGCATGCTGTGGTTTGTGTGGAGTGGGGGGAGGCATCGAATATCATGTGTGACCCTTACAGCGCCTAAGACGCGGGGAGGCTTAGCGGTTCCAGATATCAAGAAATATTATTGGGCTGCCCATCTTAGAAGGCTACCTGCTTGCTCTAAACTGTTTGTGTACTCTAGGTGGTTAGAAATTGAGAAACTATGGATAGCACCTGTACATCCTAACTCATTGCTCTGGTCTCCGCTCCCACCTGCGTTGTTGCCTGATTTGCTGGGACCCATGTGCTTCATGCAGCGTATCTTGTTGCGTTGCAATAGTTTATTCTCTCTGGCTTCGGAAAAGTCCTCTATGGTCTCTTTTCTATTCAACCCATTGTTTCCGATGGGCATGCAAACTTCCTTTCTTAGGTCATGGTTTCCCAGCAAATTGTTCCATTTTGCGGACGTTATGGACTATATAACCCTTGGTTTTCTGCCATTTGATAGATTGCAGTCCTCTTATCATATGCCAGACAATTCTGGGTATCAATATGTGCAGATAAAGCACCTATTCCCTAGTTTGTCCAATTCGGTTAGTGCTTCCACTCCTACGTCCTTTGAGAACATATGTAAATTGTCAGATATCACGCAAGGTCTTATATCAGAGATTTACCTCCTCCTGTCGACTTCTACGATCCAACATTCGTACATGACTAAGTGGGAGACCATTCTTGGCCGCACATTATCGTCTGTTGAATGGACCATGATATGGAATAGGATAGTGAAGACATCATCTTGCATTACTCATAGAGAAAATGCTTATAAAGTCCTAATGTTTTGGTATCACACCCCGCAATTGCTGAAGCGCCTAAATCCCACTCTCTCTGATAGATGCTGGAGATGTGGGACGGGCGAAGGATCACATATCCACATTTTTTGGGATTGCCCATTGATTCGGCCGTTCTGGGGGGCGGTGGGATCAGTCCTCTTCCAGGTGCTGGGGACTAGATTTACATTAGATCCCTTTTTCTGTTTATTAAACATGCCGCCGACTACATTGAGGAAACATTTTATGTCTATAGCCCTGCACATCCTGACGGCAGCCAGACGTCTCATTGCGGGCTTCTGGAGGAGGACTGATTCACCCACTCAGCTGGACCTTATAACGAGTGTTTTGGAGGTCAGAAAAATTGAGTATCTAGCAGCTAATGTTTCTAATACGTTGGATAAGTTTAATAAAGTCTGGCAAATATGGGATGACTACATTGATCTCTGTGAGCAGAGAACTGACTAATGCCTGGATACGTTGTCCTCTACCTTCTCCCTTTTGTGTCATGTCTCACGTCTCTACCCCAAATGTCTTTTTTCTTATTTATTTGTGATTTATTGAATCCTTGTAGACTATCATCTTCTGTGGCGGCTTGAGTGCGCTTTCGTTCTACTGTGTACTTCTGTGTATAGCCATTGGTTGAATTTATTATGCCAACTACTGCTTTCTTTCTTTTACCTATGTACTTGCAGTAATCATTGTCCACCTAGTATGTTTCATGCCCTGTGACTGTTATTTAGGGCATGTACTGTGAGTCAATATTACACTGTGCTTATGCTTTGATTTGGTTTGGAAACAAAAAAAAAAGGAAAAATAATCAAATAAACAATTGAAAAAAAAAAATATGGGGTATGGAAACCTTTTTAAGGCACTGTAAATATGGTAATTTCTGTAGCCTAAATTATATGCATTCATTTTTTTTTGAGTCTGCCCACTAGGAGCAGCACTTCTAAAGAATCCATCATATAACTTATTGTGGTGGTTGTAGAAGCTGCGTCTACCCGCCCGTCTGCCAGCTATACGCTGGTAATGCCGTGAGATGTGATGACAGAAATCACCACTTCTCGCGTTGTTTGTAAGTGTAGAAGCACTGTTCCCCCCCTCGCTACCGCTCTATTATCCCTCTCTAACTGACGAGAGCAGAGCACTGGCGGTCTGCTCAGAAAGGGACAGAGGCAGGGACATTTGCGAAGGCAGAAGCAGGTAGAGTGGAAGCTGGGGGAACCCCTCTCTGGACCCTCTGGGATGAGCTTGGCTGCCATTAATGCAAAATAAAGAAAATAACTAAATCTATATAGTGCAGGCTGCATTTTGTGTTGCACAAATACAGCGCTCTGGATTCTTTTTATGTCATTGAAGCAGAACTTCTATCTGTTAGTGCCAAACCAGTTTGGTGGATTCTATACTGTATGCTACCCATGTGACTGTTGTTTGTAGGAGCAGTTTTTACAAAAGCAAGTGTGTGCCTCGGAGTGTAACATAATAAGGCACAATGTTTTATCTAAAATGAGATATTAACATGGAACTACTGATCCAACAGTCCTAAAATGGCGAAAAGAAAAGTTGATTCTGAGTGTTGATCTTTTCAAGAGAAATTAACAAATTATTATTTTTTGGTTGAAGTTAAAGGCAATCCTGTGTGTCGAGTTTGTGGCGAAGCATTAGCAGTAATGAAAAAGGCCAATCTGGAGCCTCATTACAGTTCAAAACATGGTGACCTCAATGAATTGGGAGGCCAAATGCATCTGGATAAAACCAATGCTCTACTGTGGAGTTTGGATCCCAACGAGTTTATTTTACTAGACCTCGATGTGACAGAGACGTTATTCAGACAAGTTATCTAGCGAGCGAGCTAATCGCAAAGAAGCTGAAGCCTCATATGGAGAAGAGTTTGTGAAAGTGCATGGTGGCTGCCGCGGAGTTGTTACCACCAGACAAAGTAAAACTATTTCAGAGTGTTAGTTTGTCTCGCAGAACTGTCTCAGATGGGATTCCTGACTGCAGGAGATTTGGATTTTGTATCTCTTGCTTGTGATGCGACAATGGACATAACAAATACTGCCCAACTGGCCTTTTTTGTTCATGTGATAACTGCAGAGTTCAACACACGAGAGGAACCACTGTCACTGGAAGCCATGCATGGCACTACAAGAGGTGAGGACCTGTTTGAGAGACTTGTTTTATCAATCACAAAATTTCGGTTAACATTTAAAAAGTTAAAGGGGTTCTCAGGGCTTTTAACATTGATGACCTATCCTCAGGAAAGTAGAAACCGGAGAATGCTGCTGCGACTCTTCTGTTTCTACTGTCTGGTGTGACCGCTGAAGATCCGCGGTTCGTTTGGCGGCTATTGCAGTCCGGTGACCCGGTGAGACCGTGTGTGCTGCTTTCATCCACTCCATTACTATCCTCAGGAAAGGTCATCAATATCAGATCGGCAGTAGTCCGACACCTGGCACCTACGTAGATCAGCAGTATGAGGAGACGGCGCGCAATGCGCATGTGCCGTCGCCCTTCTTTCTTGCTGCTCACTGCTGCTTTGCCATATACAGCAGCGGCGCGCCGTCTCCTCATATAGCTGATCGGCGATGGTGCCAGGTGTCGGACCCCCGCCGATCTGATATTGATGACCTTTCCTGAGGATAGGTCATCAATATTAAAAGCCCAGAGAACACCTTTAAGCCTTACTACAGATAGAGCTCCAGCCATGGTTGGCTCAAAAAAAGGATTCCCAACCAGCTTCTCAGCTCTTTGCATCTAAACGTGAAATAATTTGAAGCTAAATTAAGCCTACATGCACACGGCAGTGGTTTATTTTGCGGATCCGATGGTTTCCCTTTTATTTCTATGGATCCGTAAAAAATGCGGATGCCTCTTCCGTTGCCTGACCGCGTCCGCATTTCACGTCCGCAAAAAAAATATGGCATGTCCTATTCTTGTCCGCAAAAAACAGTTTGGGGCGGATGGTTGCTTGGAAACCAGGGCACTTGTACAGGTACTTTAAAAAACTGTTTCAAGCCTTCCGTTTTTTTTGCGGATCCGCAAAAAAAAACGTAGACACACGGAAACACAACCTACAAAATTTGTGGACACACGGAACGGATGTGGATGTGAAAAAAAAAAGAAAGACGGATCTGCGATTTGCGGACAGCTAAAAACAACTGTGCATGTAGTCTAAGGCCTCATGCACACGACCGTTGTTTGATTCCGTGTCCGTTGCTCCATTTTTCGTGATTTTCTGCGGACCCATTGGTTTTCAATGGGTCCGTGGAAAACCCGGCAAATGCACCGTTTGTCTTCCGCGTCCGTGGTCCGTGATTCCAGTCCGTCAAAAAAATATAACCTGTCCTATTCTTGTCTGTGAAAAACGGTTCACGGACCCATTCAAGTCAATCGGACCGTGAAAAAATGCGGATGGCCATCCGTGTGTCATCGGTGTTCCGCGTCTGTTTTTTTTGCGGATCCCTTGGCAGGCACTTGGCAAAAATTGTCAGCCTGTCTTTTGGTAAAATCTTTTGGGTCATGTCCGCTAAAAAAACGGAAGACACACCGAAACACAACGGAAGGCAAAAACGGACACGGATCACTGAACAACGGAACCCCTTTTTGCGGACAGCATAAAAAAACGGTTGTGTGCATGAGGCCTAAGGCCTCTTTCACACTTGCGTTCTGAGGATCCGGCAGTTACTTCCGTCCCGCCGGATCCGTCAGAATGCAAGTCGCCTGAAAGCATTAGAAGACTTCGAAATGCTTTGAGGTTACTATGGCAGCCAGGACGCTATTAAAGTCCTGGTTGCCATAGTAGTAGTGGGGAGTGGGGGAGCGGTATACTTACAGTCCGTGCGGCTCCCGGGGCGCTCCAGAATGACGTCAGAGCGCCCCATGCGCATGGATCACGTGATCGTATGGATGTGGGGCGCCCTGATGTCACTCTAGAGCGCCCAGGAGCCGCACGGATAGTAAGTATACTGCTCCCCCGCTCCCCACTACACTTTACCATGGCAACCAGGACTTTAGCGTCCTGGCTGCCATGGTAACCATTCAGAAAAAGCTAAACGTCGGATCCGGCGATGCGCTGAAACGACGTTTAGCTTAAGGCCAGATCCGGATTAATGCCTTTCAATGGTATTTTCTCCGGCCAAAAAACGTTCCGGTCCTGAACTGAAGACATCCTGATGCATCCTGAACGGATTTCTCTCCATTCAGAATGCATTAGAATAAAACTGATCAGGATTTTTCCGGCATTGAGCCCCGACGACGGATCTCTATGCCGGAAAACAAAAACTCTAGTGTGAAAGAGCCCTAAGGCTGTGGAAAGTACAACTTGAGAAGAATAACGTGGTGTATTTCCCCACTCTGGAACGACACTTGAGGATGCTGGTGATTGTGCCAAACGTATTGAGGAATTTACTGAAAGATTCAAGGACATAAAAAGTAAACAAATGGAACAGAATATCTTTGCCTCAACTTTCAATGTAGAACCAGTAGATAGAAACATAGAAACATAGATGTGCCTGATAGTCTACAACACAAAATAATTCAGCGGCAAAGCAATGATGAGCTGAAAGCTAGGTACAACAACCTCCCACCGCTTCAGTTCTATAAATGTTACATAAGCAATGATGAATTTCCCACTTTCAGGAGACATGCATTGAAATATGCATCTTTATTTGGAGCAACTTACCGCTGTGAGCAGTTCTTTTCAAAAGTTACTATTAAATAGAGCAGTCTAATTTTTAAGTTGAGAATTTTGCATGGCCTGTGAACAATGTTATAAATATCCAAGTGGCCCTCGGCAGCAAAAAGATCCCCCCCCCCTCCCGAAGTACAAGATAAATATGTTTATATTTTAATACAATGGGCATTTTAGGACATGGTAATAACGGCAATGATCTTTATTTTTTTTTATTGTTTATTTATTTTAATATGAGGAAAGTAGTGTCATTAGAATTTTACATTTTTTTTATTTTAAAAAAATATTTTTATAAACTTTTTTCTTCCCTTTTTTAAGTCCGCCTATGGATGATTTACCATTGCATCCTATGGGAGATTCCCTGTGTTCCATAGCCCTTGGAGCCTTCTGAGGGCCCAAAGCTGCCATAGCAACCTAATGGCTCCCTCTATCTCACACAGATGCCTCAGAGGCTGTGGTCGCGATTGACCATTGCATCTGACAGGTTAAATGTCAGTTATCACAGACAGCGCCTCTGTAAAACAGCAGGCACCCAGCGGCTATGGCACCCATTCAGCTTCTGAGCGGGTGCCATGTTTAACCACTACAGGACCGCCTAACGCACGGATGCGTCCGGCGGGCGGTCCTGTAGTTCTGAGTGGACGCATCGGCGCGTCCTCTCGCGAGATGCGCGATTTCCTGTGAACGTTCACAGTGAAGCGCGTCTCAGGAGTTCTCCTACAGCCTGCCAGCGATGATCAATCGCTGGCAGGCTGTAGATGCGATATAAATCGCATCAAAGAGCTATATCAGACGCTGTTTTGTGAACAGCGTCTGATATACCTGCTACCTGGTCCTCTGGTGGTCCCATTTACTGGGATCGACCACCAGAGGACCAGGTAGCTATGTAAAGTTGCACCAAACACTACACTAACCCCCCCCCCCACCCCCCTCACTTATTAACCCCTTGTTAACCCCTTGATCACCCCATCTAGATTCCCTGATCACCCCCCTGTCACTGATCACCCCCCTGTCATTGATCACACCCCTTGTAAGGCTCCATTCAGACATCCATATGTGTTTTGCAGATCCGTGCATTCACGGATCCGCAGATCCTCAAAACACGGACACCGGCAATGTGCTTTCCGCATTTTGCAGATCCGCACATTGCCAGAACTATATAGAAAATGCTTTTTCTTGTCCGCAATTGCGGACAAGAATAGGACATGTTCTATATTTTTGCGGAACGGAAGTGCAGACCCGGAAGCGCGGATCCGTAATTCCGGATCCGAGTAGGACATAGTCTGTCCCCATAGAAATGAATGGGTCCGCAATTCCGTTCCGCAAACAGAATTGCGGACGTGTGAATGAGGCATAAGGGTCCCTTATCACCGCCAGTTAGTTAGCTACTTGTTAGGAAGTTAGCGCCCAGCCCACCGCACCGCAGTCACTGATTTTGGCAGAGATTTTTTCATCCACATTGATCGATGCGAATGAAAAAATCTGTGCTGGGCGCTGTAGTACCACATATCAGAACTCAGATCAGACCTCAGATCAGACCCCCATATCAGACCTCAGGTCAGACCCCCATATCAGACCTCAGATCAGACCCCCTATATCGGACCTCAGATCAGACCTCAGATCAGACCCCCATATCAGACCTCAGGTCAGACCCCCATATAAGACCTCAGATCAGACCCCCTATATCGGACCTCAGATCAGACGAAAAATAACTAAATAGACTTACCTTTCTGGACGGTGCGCTGCACCCACCGCTCCCTGGTCTTCTCCGGGTCTGTGCTACATATCGTCGGGTAATAGTGCGCGCCCTACGTCATGACGCTGCACGCCGCAATTAGGACAGTGCGGCATGCGCCTGGAGAAAACCAGGCAGCGGTGAGTGCAGCCAGTGCTATAACAGCGCTTCACTCTCCCCCCATAATTAAAGCACTCACTAGTATTTACGGTATAAGATGTACTGCTATTTACCCCCCACTTGGGGAAAAAAGTGCGTTGTGTAAAGCGAAAAATACAGCAAATTCCCCATCAGTATGTCTTTACAGCGTGGAAGGAAACCTATGCAAACAATCTCCATGCAGATGATGTCCTTGGTCAGATTTAAACCTAGTACCCCAGTGCTAACCACTGAGCCACTGTGCTGCCCATAGAAGAAGTGTTGCGATCCTCCTTGTGAAATTTATACATAGACCGTTCTTCTAAATGTAAGTGTATAGGAACGAGCCGTCCGCACCCTCATGTACCAAAACATCTTTTTATTCTTTTATGCTCTATCAGCATAGAACAGGGGTGCACAACCTTCTCTGGTAGGGGGCCACACTGTCAGTCTCAACCAATCCCAAGGGCTGAAAATACAATTTTAAGGGGTATTACCAACTGAAACGTTATGGCATATCAATCGTTTATACCATACATGATTATACTTCCAGAACTTTTATCTAATGGAAGAATACATGGAAAAAAAAACATGTGAGCAACCACTAGACCCATACAGGCATACCTGGGACCGGATGGTTGGAGGCCGCACAAAATGGTATTGAGGGCCACATGTGGCCCCCTGGCAACAAGTTGTGCACACCTTGCGTAGAAGAAAAAACATTTCTGAAAATCTTTTAAAGACCTATCAATCACAGATAGGGTTTGGGACCATGTGGCAGCACATTTACAGTATATATCATGATAACGTTAGGACACGGAGCACAGCTTTGTGCCAGGACCCTGTGCTAGAGTAGTTACAGTATATGTTATCACCCTGGTCGATCAGAGTTGTGTATATGCTATGTGGGGAGTCGCTCTGGTAGACAGCGGTGCGGGTGCAGTTTAGAGGCAAAACAAGGAGTCCAGATTGTGCAACAAACAGTGTTTTATTCACACTTGCACACAAAATGAAAAACAGTCTCTTGGTGACAATTCACACACAACGGAAATAACGTAGCCAAACAAAAACAGTCCAACACAGGTTCAGTCACCTGGGAGGTGTAGGTGCAGGTTCGCACCACGCTGTCGGCCCAGCCGCAGGAGAATCCAGCTTCAGGTAGCCAGGAACAAAATACCTCCTTGCTGAGCTCTTTCCTCCTGGACAGAGAACTCCCAGCCCTGTCAGCAGCTCCAGGATAATCACACCCCCAGACACAGCTGCTGGCTGCGTTTTATATCAGCCCAAAACATGGACTGGACCGTGGGGAGCAGCCACCCACCCTACTCTTTAGCTGCTCCCAGTAAGAGCCGGCCCGGATCGGCTTTGCAGCCATGCTATTTAACAAAGTCAAACAGCACTAGCTGCTGCAGACAAAAACCCGGCTCTCACCTCACCGAGGCCAGCAACCTCGGTGACACGTACCTGCCATCACATATGACACCTTGCACCTTACCACATACCCCCCTTTGTTCAGCCCTGAGGGGTGAACACACGTGAAGGCAGTGGACGCGGGACAGGGCATCTGCGTTGCCCTGCAAGCGGCCTGCCCTGTGTTCCACGGAAAACTTGAAATTTTGAAGAGATAGGAACCACCTGGTGACCCGAGCATTCCTCTCCTTGGCCTGACTCATCCATTTGAGAGGGAATGGTCGGTCACCAGACAGAACCTCCTCCCTAACAGGTAGTAGCGGAGAGATTCGAGTGCCCACTTGATAGCCAGGCACTCCCTCTCCACTATACTATACCTGGACTCGGCGGGACTGAGCTTACGGCTCAGGAAGACAACGGGATGTTCTTCCCCGTTGACCTCCTGCGACAGTACCGCACCGAGGCCTACCTCCGAGGCGTCGGTCTGTACGACAAACTCCTTGTTGAAGTCGGGTGTCACCAAAACCGGGGACCCACACAGGGCCGACTTCAACGCGGAGAAAGCCTCCTCCGCCTTCTCACTCCAGCTAACCCTCCCAGACTTTCGCCCCTTCAACAGGTCTGTCAATGGCGCTGCTATTGTGGCAAAGTGGGGCACAAACCTCATGTAGTAACCTACAATCCCCAGGAACGACTTTACCTGCCTGGTGGTGACCGGTCGGGGCCAGTTACGAATGGCCTCTACCTTAGTTACCTGAGGTTTGATGACTCCCGCCCAATTACATATCCCAGATATTTTGTCTCCTCTAACCCTATGGAGCACTTCTTTGGGTTAGCGGTCAGTCCGGCTTTCCTCAGGGCATCCACTACCGCCTGCACCTTGGGTAAATGGCTTTCCCAGTCGGTGCTGTGGATGACTACATCATCCAAGTAGGCCGAGGCGTACCGACGATGTGGTCGCAGCACTATGTCCATTAACCTTTGGAAAGTGGCGGGGCGCCATGCAGGCCAAAGGGTAACACCTTGTAGTGATACAGGCCCTGCTGGGTAACAAATGCGGTTTTTCCTTAGCCGACTCCGTTAAGGGTACCTGCCAGTACCCTTTAGTGAGGTCCAGCACAGAAAAATAACGGGCTTGTCCTAAACTTTCAACCAGCTCGTCTACTCGGGGCATGGGATACGCGTCAAACTTGGATACTTCATTTAACTTGCGAAAGTCGTTGCAGAACCGCAACGTCCCATCCGGCTTGGGTATTAGGACTATGGGACTGGCCCACTCACTTTTCGACTCCTCAATGACCTCGAGCTTCAACATTAACTGTACTTCCTCCGCGATGGCCCGTCGCCGAGCCTCGGGTACCCGGTATGGTTTTAACCGGATCTTGGCCTGAGGCTCAGTGGCGATGTCATGTTGGATGAGAGACGTGCGGCCAGGGAGGTCCGAGAACACATCCGTGTTCCGACTGATGAACTCCTGACTTCCTGAACTTGTTTGGAAGACAGGCTGTCTGCAATTTTTACCGTGGTTACTGCTTCACAGGCCTCGAACTGTGGGGCTGGACCCTTTTCACCTAGAAGCCCTGGCCGGGGGCTGTGGTCGTCGGCTGTGTCCCTATCTTTCCACGGCTTAAGTAAATTCACGTGGTACACCTGCTCCGGCTTGCGCCGCCTGGCTGGTGTACTTTGTAATTTACTTCCCCTACCTTCTCGATCACCTCATAGGGGCCCTGCCACCTAGCTAGGAATTTGCTGTCAAGGGTGGGTACCAGAACCAAAACCCGATCTCCCGGATTGAAGTCCCGTACCCGAGCCTGACGATTGTACACCCTACTCTGGGCTTGTTGCGCTGCCTCCATATGCTCCCGGACCAAGGGCAACACCCTTTCCATCCGGTCCTGCATTTGGGCGACATACTCAATGACACTTTTGTGGGGGACAGGCTGTTGTTCCCACGCTTCCTTGGCGATATCCAACAGGCCCCGAGGGTGTCTGCCATAAAGCAGTTCGAAGGGCGAGAACCCAGTAGAGGCCTGGGGCACCTCTCGCACTGCGAACATGAGATAGGGCAGAAGCAGATCCCAGTCCTTCCCATCTCTAGACACCACCCTCTTTAACATATTTTTAGAGTTTGGTTAAACCTCTCCACAAGACCGTCTGTTTGCGGATGGTAAACGGACGTCCGTAACTGCTTTATACGCAACAATTTACACAGTTCCCTCATTACTTTGGACATAAAAGGGGTCCCTTGGTCTGTCAGAACCTCTTTTGGCAGGCCCACACGGGAAAACATCTCCATTAACTCTTTGGCAATGAGCTTAGCTGAGGTATGTCGCAGAGGCACCGCCTCCGGATACCGAGTGGCATAGTCGAGAACTACCAGAATGTGTTGGTGGCCCCTGGCAGACTTTGGTACAGGCCCAATTAAATCCATCGCGATTCGCTCAAACGGTACTTCAATAATTGGCAGAGGTACCAGGGGACTACGGAAATGTGGCTGGGGGCTAGTTATCTGACAGGTCGGACAGGACTTACAATAATTCTCTACCTCCTTGAACACACTGGGCCAATAAAATCGCTGCAGTATGCGGTCCTGGGTTTTCTGCCACCCCAGGTGTCCCCCAAGAACATGTTGGTGGGCAAGCTCCATGACAAGCTTGCGATACGCTGTGGGCACCACCAACTGTTCAACAGGTTCGCCTCGGATTTGGTTCACCCGATACAACATATCCTGCAGAACAATAAACCGTGGGAACATTAATTCAGCCCCTGGTTTCTGGGGTTTCCCATCAATTTCCAGCACATTCTCCCAGGCCCTGGTTAGGGTTTGGTCCCGGTGTTGTGCGGTCCCAAAATTTTCCCCGGAGACATTGAGGTCTGCCAACTCAGGTCCCGGTGGCAAGTCCTCCGTGTCTCCCACCATTACACTCAGTGGGGTTGTCTCCCCCTCTACCGCTGGAGCAGTGGTCACCCCTACCGCCGGCCCTTCAGACTCGGGCTCCCAGGGTTCTGGCCTTCCAGCGGTATCAGGCCACTCTACTAGGGTCACCCCTGTCTCGGGTCCCTCAGATACCTTTATTGCCGGCCACAGCGCCGGAAAACCGAGAAGTCCCTCCCAAGTATTAGTTCGTGTGGGAGTTTAGTAGCGACAGCCACCTCGTGGGTCCACCTACCAGCCGCTGTGGACAAAGTCACTAGTGCAGTGGGATAGTCTTTCAGGTCTCCGTGGATGCACAGGACCCCGACTTTACGGCCAGTATACTCCGCAGGCCGTACAAGTGCAGCCCTTACCAGGGAGACTAAACTCCCGGAGTCCAGCAGAGCCACCGCCAGAGAGTCTCCCACCTCTACCTGACACAGGTGGTTATGGTCCTGCACCTCACGGGTGCCAGTTGCGCACAGCTTCCGTGCATACAGGGAGTGGCGACCCCGTAGTTCATATCCATCGGCTCATCCCGATGCGGACAGTCGGCCCTGATGTGGCCTGGCTCCTGACACCTCCAGCATACCACGGGAGGCGGACTCGCAGGGGTATATTCCGGGCAGGCCGCTCTGTCGCCGGACGTCGGAACTGGGGCAGAGGCCTCCGGGGTTTGACTGACCCCTTCCCGCAAGAGTCCCCTGCAGGTTTCTGGTGGCCTCGTAGCGCTCCACCAGGTCGACCATCTCCAGGGCATTGGTGGGCGATACCTGGCCGATCCAGTGCTGGAGGGGATAAGGCAGGGCCCTCCAAAGATGTCCGCCAACAGCCGATCCAGCATGGCAGTGGGACTTAGTAGATCGGGCTGCAGCCACCTTTGCAGCCTGTGCAGCAGATCGTAGAACTGCGGCCTAGCGGGTTCAGTCATTTTAAAGTCCCACTGGTGGACTCTTTGGGCGCGGACCAGCACGTTCACGCCCAGTCTGGCTAGGACCTCTCCTTTCACAGTGTCATAATCTGCCGCTTGGTCGTCCGACAAGTCGAAAAACACCTGCTGGGGTCCGGAAGCCAGGAACGGAGCGACCACCTCAGCCCACTGGTCACGGGGTAACTTTTCCCTCACGGCGACCTTCTCAAAAACCGCCAGGTACGTCTCAACGTCGTCTGCGGGGGTCATTTTGGGATCGCCGCACGGACCGCTTTCCGGGCATCTTGGACGTGGTGGGACGCTCCTGCCGCCTGTAACGCCATCACATGTTGTAGCAGTAGTTGGTTGGTCTCCCGCTGCTGCACGTTAGCCTCTATGAGAGCCTTCACAGCAGCCTCCATGTTGCCAGAAACTCCTGCTTGCAGCTTTGCTGGCTTAATATATTCCATACACTTTAGAAAAACAAAACTTCGGCGTTCACGCCAGCCTCACTGCGCATGCCCGCATCCGACACCAAATGTGGGGAGTCGCTCTGGTAGACAGCGGTGCGGGTGCAGTTTAGAGGCAAAACAAGGAGTCCAGATTGTGCAACAAACAGTGTTTTATTCACACTTGCACACAAAATGAAAAACAGTCTCTTGGTGACAGTTCACACACAACGGAAATAACGTAGCCAAACAAAAACAGTCCAACACAGGTTCAGTCACCTGGGAGGTGTAGGTGCAGGTTCGCACCACGCTGTCGGCCCAGCCGCAGGAGAATCCAGCTTCAGGTAGCCAGGAACAAAATACCTCCTTGCTGAGCTCTTTCCTCCTGGACAGAGAACTCCCAGCCCTGTCAGCAGCTCCAGGATAATCACACCCCCAGACACAGCTGCTGGCTGCGTTTTATATCCAGCCCAAAACATGGACTGGACCGTGGGGAGCAGCCACCCACCCTACTCTTTAGCTGCTCCCAGTAAGAGCCGGCCCGGATCGGCTTTGCAGCCATGCTATTTAACAAAGTCAAACAGCACTAGCTGCTGCAGACAAAAACCCGGCTCTCACCTCACCGAGGCCAGCAACCTCGGTGACACGTACCTGCCATCACATATGACACCTTGCACCTTACCACAGCTATGACACTATATATGCCAGGACCCTGTGCTAGAGTAGTTACAGTATATGTTATCACCCTGGTCGATCAGAGTTGTGTATATGCTATGACACTATATATGCCAGGACCCTGTGGCATGCCTCTGGTAGGGCACGGAGCAGAACTATATGCTAGGAACCTGTGGTGGACTATTAGCAGAACTAGATGGCGTATTGACAGTGGTAGTAAATGAGGGACAGCTATATATTAGGAGGAGCCGGAAGTCTATGACATGACACTGGTAGGACATGGAGCACAGTCATGAGGACCCTGTGGTATATAGTAGGATATGATACAGCACTGCTATATGCTAGGACCCTGTGTAGGTATGTGGCATGATGCCTGTATAAGATGATGGAGCTCTGCTATACATTACAACTCTGTGCAGGTATGTGTCATGACACTGGTAAGAGATGATAGACCACTGGTACATAAGGACCCTCTGCAGCTATATGCTGAGATACTGGTAGGAGATGATGGAGCAGTGGTATATAAGAGCTCTGTACAGGTATGTGCCATGACACTGGTAAGAGATGAGGGAGCACTGGTATATTACAGGCATGTGCCAGGACACTAGTAGGAGATGATGGAGCACTGGTATATTACAGGTATTTGCCCTGACACTAGTAGGAGATGATGGAGCACTGGTAAATTACAGGTATTTGCCCTGACACTAGTAGGAGATGATGGAGCACTGGTATATTACAGGTATGTGCCAGGACACTGAGGGGAGATGATGGAGCACTGGTATATTACAGGTGTGTGCCAGAACACTGGTAGGAGATGATAGAGCACTGGTATATTACAGGTATGTGCCATGACACTGGTAGGAGATGATAGAGCACTGGTATATTACAGGTATGTGCCAGGACACTAGTAGGAGATGATGGAGCACTGGTATATTACAGGTGTGTGCCAGGACACTGGTGGGAGATGATGGAGCACTGGTATATTACAGGTATGTGCCAGGACACTAGTAGGAGATGATGGAGCACTGGTATATTACAGGTATTTGCCCTGACACTAGTAGGAGATGATAGAGCACTGGTATATTACAGGTATTTGCCCTGACACTAGTAGGAGATGATGGAGCACTGGTATATTACAGGTATGTGCCAGGACACTGAGGGGAGATGATGGAGCACTGGTATATTACAGGTGTGTGCCAGAACACTGGTAGGAGATGATAGAGCACTGGTATATTACAGGTATGTGCCATGACACTGGTAGGAGATGATGGAGCACTGGTATATTACAGGTGTGTGCCAGGACACTGGTGAGAGATGATGGAGCACTGTTATATTACAGTTATGTGCCAGGACACTGGTAGGAGATGATGGAGCACTGGTATATTACAGGTATGTGCCAGGACACTGGTGGGAGATGATGGAGCACTGGTATATTACAGGTATCTGCCCTGACACTAGTAGGAGATGATGGAGCACTGGTATATTACAGGTATGTGCCAGGATACTAGTGGGAGATGATGGAGTACTGGTGTATTACAGGTATGTGCCAGGATACCGGTGGGAGATGATGGAGCACTGGCATATTATAGGTGTGTGCCAGGACACTGGTAGGAGATGATGGAGCACTGGTATATTACAGGTGTGTGCCAGGACACTTGTGAGAGATGATGGAGCACTGGTATATTACAGTTATGTGCCAGGACACCGGTAGGAGATGATGGAGCACTGGTATATTACAGATATTTGCCCTGACACTGGTAGGAGATGATGGAGCACTGGTATATTACAGGTATGTGCCAGGACACTGGTAGGAGATGATGGAGCACTGGTATATTACAGGTGTGTGCCAGGACACTGGTGAGAGATGATGGAGCACTGGTATATTACAGGTATGTGCCAGGATACTGGTGGGAGATGATGGAGTACTGGTGTATTACAGGTATGTGCCAGGATACCGGTGGGAGATGATGGAGCACTGGCAAATTACAGGTGTGTGCCAGGACACTGGTAGGAGATGATGGAGCACTGGTATATTACAGGTATGTGCCAGGACACTGGTGAGAGATGATGGAGCACTGGTATATTACAGTTATGTGCCAGGACACTGGTAGGAGATGATGGAGCACTGGTATATTACAGGTATGTGCCAGGACACTGGTAGGAGATGATGGAGCACTGGTATATTACAGGTGTGTTTCATGACACGAGCAGGAGATGATGGAACACTGGTATATTACAGGTATGTGCCAGGACACTGGTAAGAGATGATCGAGCACTGGTATATTACAGGTCTGTGCCAGGATACTGGTGGGAGATGATGGAGTACTGGTGTATTACAGGTATGTGCCAGGATACCGGTGGGAGATGATGGAGCACTGGTATATTATAGGTATGTGCCATGACACTGGTGAGAGATGATGGAGCACTGGTATATTACAATTATGTGCCAGGACACTGGTAGGAGATGACGGAGCACTGGTATGTTACAGGTATGTGCCAGGACACTGGTAGGAGATTATGGAGCACTGGTATATTACATGTATCTGCCCTGACACTAGTAGGAGATGATGGAGCACTGGTATATTACACGTATGTGCCAGGACACTGGTAGGAGATGATGGAGCACTGTTATATTACAGGTATGTGCCAGGGCACTGGTAGGAGATGATCGAGCACTGGTATATTACAGGTATGTGCCAGGATACTGGTGGGAGATGATGGAGCACTGGTGTATTACAGGTATGTGCCAGGATACCGGTGGGAGATGATGGAGCACTGGCATATTACAGGTGTGTGCCAGGACACTGGTGAGAGATGATGGAGCACTGGTATATTACAGTTATGTGCCAGGACACTGGTAGGAGATGATGGAGCACTGGTATATTACAGGTGTGTGCCAGGACACTGGTAAGAGATGATGGAGCACTGGTATATTACAGTTATGTGCCAGGACACTGGTAGGAGATGATAGACCACTGGTATATTACAGGTATGTGCCAGGACACTGGTGGGAGATGATGGAGCACTGGTATATTACAGGTATCTGCCCTGACACTAGTAGGAGATGATGGAGCACTGGTATATTACAGGTATGTGCCAGGACACTGGTAGGAGATGATGGAGCACTGGTATATTACAGGTGTGTGCCAGGACACTGGTAAGAGATGATGGAGCACTGGTATATTACAGTTATGTGCCAGGACACTGGTAGGAGATGATAGACCACTGGTATATTACAGGTATGTGCCAGGACACTGGTGGGAGATGATGGAGCACTGGTATATTACAGGTATCTGCCCTGACACTAGTAGGAGATGATGGAGCACTGGTATATTACAGGTATGTGCCAGGACACTGGTAGGAGATGATGGAGCACTGTTATATTACAGGCATGTGCCAGGACACTGGTAGGAGATGATGGAGCACTGTTATATTACAGGCATGTGCCAGGACACTGGTAGGAGATGATGGAGCACTGGTATATTACAGGTATGTGCCAGGATACTGGTGGGAGATGATGGAGCACTGGTATATTACAGGTATGTGCCAGGATACTGGTGGGAGATGATGGAGCACTGGTATATTACAGGTGTGTGCCAGGACACTGGTAGGAGATGATGGAGCACTGGTATATTACAGGTATGTGCCAGGACACTGGTGGGAGATGATGGAGCACTGGTATATTACAGTTATGTGCCAAGACACTGGTAGGAGATGATGGAGCACTGGTATATTACAGGTGTGTGCCAGGACACTGGTAAGAGATGATGGAGCACTGGTATATTACAGTTATGTGCCAGGACACTGGTAGGAGATGATAGACCACTGGTATATTACAGGTATGTGCCAGGACACTGGTGGGAGATGATGGAGCACTGGTATATTACAGGTATCTGCCAGGACACTGGTAGGAGATGATGGAGCACTGGTATATTACAGGTATGTGCCAGGACACTGGTAGGAGATGATGGAGCACTGGTATATTACAGGTATGTGCCAGGACACTGGTAGGAGATGATGGAGCACTGGTATATTACAGGTATGTGTCAGGACACTGGTAGGAGATGATAGACCACTGGTATATTACAGGTATGTGCCAGGACACTGGTGGGAGATGATGGAGCACTGGTATATTACAGGTATCTGCCCTGACACTAGTAGGAGATGATGGAGCACTGGTATATTACAGGTATGTGCCAGGACACTGGTAGGAGATGATGGAGCACTGTTATATTACAGGCATGTGCCAGAACACTGGTAGGAGATGATGGAGCACTGGTATATTACAGGTATGTGCCAGGATACTGGTGGGAGATGATGGAGCACTGGTATATTACAGGCATTTGCCAGGACACTGGTGGGACATGATGGAGCACTGGTATATTACAGGTATGTGCCAGGACACTGGTAGGCGATGAAGGAGCACTGGTATATTACAGGTATTTGCCAGGACACTGGTGGGAGATGATGGAGCACTGGTATATTACAGTTATTTGCCAGGACACTGGTAGGAGATGATGGAGCACTGGTATGTTACAGGTATGTGCCAGGACACTGGTAGGAGATGATGGAGCACTGCTATAATACAGGTATGTGTCAGGACACTGGTAGGAGATGATGGAGCACTGGTATATTACAGGAATGTGCCAGGACACTGGTAGGAGATGATGGAGCACCGGTATATTACAGGTATGTGCCAGGACACTGGTGGGAGATGATAGAGCACTGGTATATTACAGGTATCTGCCCTGACACTAGTAGGAGATGATGGAGCACTGGTATATTACAGGTATGTGCCAGGACCCTGGGAGGAGATGATGGAGCACCGGTATATTACAGGTATCTGCCCTGACACTAGTAGGAGATGATGGAGCACTGGTATATTACAGGTATCTGCCAGGACTCTGGTAGGAGATGATGGAGCACTGTTATATTACAGGCATGTGCCAGGACACTGGTAGGAGATGATGGAGCACTGGTATATTACAGGTATGTGCCAGGATACTGGTGGGAGATGATGGAGCACTGGTATATTACAGGTATTTGCCAGGACACTGGTGGGAGATGATGGAGCACTGGTATATTACAGGTATGTGCCAGGACACTGGTAGGAGATGATGGAGCACTGTTATATTACAGGTATGTGCCAGGACACTGGTAGGAGATGATGGAGCACTGTTATATTACAGGTATGTGCCAGGATACTGGTGGGGCATGATGGAGCACTGGTATATTACAGGTATGTGCCAGGACACTGGTAGGAGATGATGGAGCACTGGTATATTACAGGTATTTGCCAGGACACTGGTGGGAGATGATGGAGCACTGGTATATTACAGTTATGTGCCAGGACACTGGTAGGAGATGATGGAGCACTGGTATATTACAGGTATGTGCCAGGACACTGGTGGGAGATGATGGAGCACTGGTATATTACAGGTATCTGCCCTGACACTAGTAGGAGATGATGGAGCACTGGTATATTACAGGTATGTGCCAGGACCCTGGGAGGAGATGATGGAGCACCGGTATATTACAGGTATCTGCCCTGACACTAGTAGGAGATGATGGAGCACTGGTATATTACAGGTATGTGCCAGGACACTGGTGGGAGATGATGGAGCACTGGTATATTACAGGTATCTGCCAGGACACTGGTAGGAGATGATGGAGCACTGGTATATTACAGGTATGTGCCAGGACACTGGTAGGAGATGATGGAGCACTGGTAAATTACAGGTGTGTTTCATGACACTGTCAGATGATGGAGCACTGGTATATTACAGGTATGTGCCAGGACACTGGTAGGAGATAATGGAGCACTGGTTTATATTACAGGTATGTGCTAGAACACTGGTAGGAGATGATGGAGCACTGACAGGTATGTGCCAGGACACTGGGAGGAGATGATGGAGCACTGGTATATTACAGGTATGTGCCTGGACACTGGTAGGAGATGATGGAGCACTGGTATATTACAGGTGTTTTTCCTGACACTAGCAGGAGATGATAGAGCACTGGTATATTACAGGTATGTGCCAGGACACTGGTAGGAGATGAAAGAGCACTGGTATATTACAGGTATGTGTCAGGACACTAGTGGAGATGATGGAGCACTGGTATATTACAGGTATGTGTCAGGACACTGGTGGGAGATGATGGATCACTAGTAGGAGATGATGGAGCACTGATAGGAGATGATGGAGCACTGATAGGAGATGATGGAGCACTAGTAGGAGATAATGGAGCACTATTATATGCCGAGACCCTGTGGGGATAGGGCTCTAGTAGTCGGGCATGTGCCAGGCGACCCCCGTGGGGATAGCACCCTGTGGCAGGAGGTAATGCCCCCACTCCATCACCTCCTCCTCAGTGCAGGGACTTCTTTTTTCCAAGCTCCTCGCTGTTGCTATGGCTATGACCATTCCTGCAACGCAACACCCATGTGACCTGCTGTGCGATGGCTGCTGTGACGGGAGGTATGTCCGCTTACCGCCATGTAACTGGGAGGATAGGGCGCAGCTGGCAGAGGGCATCCTGCAGGCCGCGGGCATGACGGGCGCCGGGTATGGGAGAGGCGTGTGTTAGCGGGGCGCGGGGCACAGCGGAGGGAGCGGCGGCGGTGGTGTCTGGCCCGGACTCCTCCTGGCATCGGGTGCGTACATTGGATGACATCTTCTTCCTGTGCGGTAGTAAGCCCCGGTACACGGCGGAGGGAGGCCGCCATACTGCCTGCCATAGACCGGGCGGAGGGCAGTGGATTACACCCTGACCATCTGTGGTCTCGGAGCCGGGGCCCCGCGCATTGTTCCTGCGGTGTCTGACACGTATATCATACATGTACATCATGTGTCCGTATACGGCAGGTACAGTGCAGCATCCAGTGATGTCATACATGTCCGTTCAGACTCATACATCCCTCTGATCACAGATGATCATACCTCATATCTGCGTGTTCATGTAGTGCACCCCTGTACATCCATACAGCACATAGGATACGTGGTCATGCAGTGTATGAACATCATACTGGCATCTATTATACAGGTTTATAGGTGCACACATCATGCATATTAATACATCACTCACAATGGATGCATGTATGATCACTTTAACATACACCGATGTATTCATGTGTGACAGATATTCACCCATCCATCACATTTACGGGTCCATGCAGTGTATTATACCTGTATGTCCTTATAGCATGTGATATCATACATTTTCCTGCCACGTATATCATATACATGTATGTACGTCATGTGTACGTATACGACAGGTACATCCATACAGCATATGATATCATACTGCCACATAGGATACATGTTCATGCGTGCATCATGCATAGTCATACATCACATTTACATGTTCATGCAGTGTATACGTGTACATCCATACGGCATATGATAGCATACATGTTCATGCGTGCACACATCATGCAGATTCATCACACTGCCATGGTCATACAATACATGCATGTATAATCACATTAACATACACATTTACGTGTTCATGCAGTGTATACCTGGACATCCATACAGCACATATGATACGTGGTCATGCATGCAAACATCATGCGTATTCATTCATCGCATTTACGTGTTCATGCAGTGTATACCTGGACATCCAGACCGTGTATGAGTATCATACTAGCAGATATTATACATCACTCTGACATGGTCATACAATGCATGGATGTATGATCACGTTAACATACACATATATTCATACATCATATCGACGTGTTCATGCCGTGCACCCCTGTACATTCATACAGCACATATGATACGTGGTCCTGCATATTCATACACCACCCTGACATGTTCATACAGTACTTGTCCAGCTGTATTCATGTGCCACGTGTTCATACATCACATATAACATGCAGCTGATGCGTGTGAATGCATACCGGTATGTGTATATATATGTTCATGCACATACATGTATTTTCATACAGCACTGTTACCCGGAGCTCACTATGTGTCACGGACATGCTTGCAGCCCTGGAATCGCTATACGTGTACACGTGCTGTTCGGTGCCAGGCTAGATGCCCTCCACAGGGAATTATTGATTACTGAGTGCCATGTGTTTGGATGGCGAGGCGTCTTTCTTTGTCTCGTTGCCCCCATACTAATCGCACAGTACTTCCTCGTCCATACGACACGGTCCATTGTTCACCTCAGCAGTGACTCATGGGTTAATGCAGTCTAGTGCACATCATCTACCGTAGTGATGTTCCCAGCCTGGGCATGGACCGGGGAGGGCTTTCCCTTTATTTCGGATGAGAAATGAAAATGAACCATATGAGGAAATGAAAGGGTTAATGTAAAATATAAGGTGGGACAGACGTGTTGCGCGCGCTGCAGCATTGTGTGTAACCCAGAGGCTGGTGAGGGCACGAGGTGTAGTGGGTGATGTGTGCCCCCTTCTCCAGGGCTCCGTCTCATTCTTCTCATCATACCTATTAACCCTTTATAGGATATGATTTAATCCTGCGCATGAAACGCAATCTGTGTGATGATTAGGATCAGATTATCACATATTCTGGATTATTGAATGTTTATTGTACGGTGAGGGCGGAGGACCTCGGGGGGCTTCCTCTTCCGTCTGCTCCGTCCTTTGCTTCTGGTTTGTAACATTACAGATTATTCTGCAGTTAAGGGGTATTCCGGTTATATGAAGTTATCCTCTGCACTTCCATAGAGATGAATGGAGCGGCTGCGCAAATGCTCCACCTGCTGCTCCGTTTATTTCAGGGTGCTATGAGGGGTATATGTGTACCCTGTTCTTGTGATCGGCAGGGGTCCAGTGGTAAATCCCCCACTGATCTAATAGCCCCTACCCTGTGAATAGCGGATACCTTCAAATAACCCAAATACCCCTTTAAAGGGGTTGTCTGGGTACAGAGTTGAACCCGGACATATCCCCATTTTCACCCAGGCAGCCCCCCTGACTTGAGCATCGGAGCAGTTCATGCTCCAATACTGAATCGCGTAGGGCAAAGGCATTTTCTGGAATTCTGGTGATGTCTTCTTAGGGCTGCCAGGCAGAGGCTTCCGCCCAGCTGTGAGCCCGGTGACGTCACCGGCACTGATGGGCGGGCTTTAGCGCTGCCCTAGCCTGTAAAACGTCTAGGGCAGCCCTAAAGCATGACCATCAGAGCCGGTGACGTCACCGAATACACTGCCGGGTGGAAGGATCTGCCCAGCAGTGTGTTATGGTAAATAAAAGAGCCCTTGCCCTACACGATCCAGCACAGGGCAAGAGAGAGCATCAGGAGGGCGGCCTGGGTGAAATTATGGGTATACAACCCCTTTAAGTCAGTGCCATGTTGAGAGTTCATGTTGCCCTCGGCACTTTAATGCCCCTCCCCCAGTTGATGTCCGTACATTGTAGGCTGGGTTCACAGCACATTTTCGCCCTACGTTTAACGTAGACGTTGGGAAAAAAAGGATGCAAAAGTGCAATACACTACGCTTTTCTTTCCTGCAAAAAACGTAGACGGGAACATATATTTATGGAACTCTATGGTGACAGATGCCACTGGATGATATCCGTCTGAGGCATCCGTTAATGTATACGTTTTTGTATATGTTAAAGGGCATCTGTCAGCAGATTTGTACCTATGAGACTGGCTTGGCAGATGAAGGCATCTGTGTTTGTCCCATGTTCCTATGTGCCCGCATTTCTTAGAAAAATGATGTTTTATATGCAAATGAGCCTCTAGGAGCAACAGGGGCGTTGCCGTTACACCTAGAGTCTCGGCTCTCTCTGCAACTGCCGTGTCCTTTCCATTGACTTTAAAGGGGTTGTCCAAGTTATTTTTTTGTTCTTTGTATGTTTCTAACTAATCAAATGTAACAGCTTTACCATGCACTTACTTCATCTGTAGTTGCTCCTTTCTCTAAATTTCACTAAGGTCACATGACCTGTGATGTCAGCTTCTCTCCCTGCTCTGATGATGTTTGGTGCACAAGCCTGACAGAGCAGATATGTGTGTGTACACCAGACATCACTGTGCTGGCCACGCCCCCCTGCACTGGCTGAGCTGCTGCTCTCTGCCCTGTGTCTTCCTCCCACTGGATACTTCAGGAAAGATTAACCCCTTCAGGAGCACAGACTTAGGCCCCTTTCACACGGGCGAGTTTTCCGCGCGGGTGCAATGCGTGAGGAGGACGCATTGCACCCGCACTGAATCCGGACCCATTCATTTCTATGGGGCTGTGCACATGAGCGGTTATTTTCACGCATCACTTCTGCGTTGCGTGAAAATCGCAGCATGTTCTATATTCTGCTATATGTTATAAGGGGAAATAATCAATTCTCCAGTAGACCCGAAACCGGACTTCAGTGATGAAGTCCGGCTTCGGGTTGGGTACCAAACATGGCGTTTTTTCTCACGCGCGTGCAAAACGTGTTGCAAACGTTTGCACCCGCGCGGGATAAAAACGACATATTCCCGCAACGCACCCGCCTCTTATCCGGGCGTCAAACATGATGCCCGTGTGCAAGAGGCCTTAGGGCTGAAGGCTTTACTGAGTAGCTGCAGACAGTGAGGAGACAAATGCTGGGCACAGGAGCTCACAGACTAGAGCAGTTCTGCAGAGCATTGCACAAGAACAGATAGGGGGAAGATCCTGTATGTATCAGCAGTGTCATTGTACAGCTGGGACTTGTACAAACTGCAAAGACAAAAAGGGGGTCAGTCAGCACATCCCAATGCGCAGATGCACGCTGCTATGGCTGAAAACACAACGTAAAACATACAATGCAACAGCACTCTGCAAACCAAATATAGTACAAGAAAGTATTCTAATGCTAATGCTATGCTTATTTTGTAAATGAGATGCTTGGCACCAGTAGAGGTATAGGGTGGACTCTCATTGCATTGCAGGAGGTGTGGAGTGGGCTCAGCATGCATGTTGGTACCTGCATTCCCTGGATTCAATGGAGGCCATTTTGGCACCAAAAATGACAAAAATGAAGGTGGGCCCAGCATGCATGTGGAACCTACACACCCTGAATTTTATGGTAGCCGTCATGGCACATAACAGGTAGAATTTAGTGTTAGGTTCCCGTCTTACAGAGATCGCCTTGACGTGTGGCAGATGGGCTCAAATAATTTTGTACAAAATGTATTTGCCAAGCATCTCATTTACAAAATAAGCGTAGCATTAGCATTAGAATACTTTCTTGTACTATATTTGGTTTGCAGAGAGCTGTTGCATTGTATGTTTTACCAGCTTGGACTTGTAGTCCTACACATAACATGCTGCTGAGTATCCCAGTAGTCCGGATATGTCACTCAGGGCAGACTTATTCACTCCCTTTGCAGAGCAGGGGGAGGGGCAAAGATTGTTGTTATTGTAGGTAAACAAAGGGCCAGAAGAGGACCAGGGAAATTAGGAAATATATTTTGTTTTACCTAAAACTTGCTTAGCTCAGTTATATATTGCTGTCCATCAGATTTACAGTGCTATATTTATTTATTTTTTACCATGGACAACCCCTTTAAGAGAAGTCAAGGACAGGCGTGATCACATTTACACTGCTTGGCCCTGTCAATCAGAGTGCATAGGGTACGGTACTAGCAGAGTGAGCAGAGCCTCTAGGTGTAAGGGCAACGCCCCCGTTGTTCCTAGAGGCTAATTTGCATATATTAAAACATTTTTCTCTGCCGAGCGCACATGCAACAGGTCAGCCAGTTTGATAGGTACAAATCTGCTGACAGATGCCCTTTAAACGGAACAAAAAAACGTGATGTGAACCCAATTGTGAAGGCCAAACGCTATCCCTCCCAACTCCCCGATATTGAAGCACGCCTAACCGAAAGCCACTCTGCAAAGAAAGCCAAAAAACACCATGGAGCAGATTATACTAAGGGCTCATTCACATGAACGTTTGGGTTCCGTTTCCGTATTGCGGACCGCATATGCGGATCCGCAATAAACGGACACCATTCCGTGTGCATTCCGCATCGCGGATGCGGACCCATTTACTTCAATGGGTCTGCAAATCAGAAGATGCGGAATGGAAGCACGGAACGGAACCCTACAGAAGCACTACGGAGTGCTTCTTTGTGGTTCCGTATCGCAAAAAGATAGAACGTGTCCTATCTTTTTGCGGAACGGAGGGATGCGGACCCATTCAAGTTGAATGGGTCTGGATCTGTCCTGGAGGCCTTACGAACGTTCTCCGTGCATTGGGCACCGCAAATTGCAGCCTCAATGCACGGAACTTACGGAACACATACGTTCGTGTGAATGAGCCCTAAGGCAGGCGTTATTAAGTCCACTGGGGTTATGTGCTCCTAAGTTTTTTGGTAACTTATTAACTTTTCTTACATTTTTTGGGTGGTAATGGAGAAGCAGGAAGATCAGCCCTTGTTTTTGCGCTTATATTTGTGATGCTCGGCAGTAGATGTTACTTTTATAGTATGGGTCTGTACGATTACTGCAGCTCCAAATATGTATAGTTTTATGTGTTTTTTTGACTGATTTTGGAGCTGACTGGCTACGGAGGTAAAACATACATTATTAGTATATCATTCTAAAAATGTGGGTGCCCCACCCTATGCTTGTTGGTAACCTAAGGCAGAAAAGGATATCCCTCCGACTAGAGGGAGTGAAACAGGTTAGAGCCTTCTCTAGGCCTTCCCTGGGCCTGGTCTTGTACACTATATGTCAGACCCCATCGTAGGTTATATAAGGTGAAGAGCAGTGTTATAGGAGCACTCCTCCATAAAGTGCCGCCCCCCACATAGATTGTGAGCTCACCGATAAAGCACATATAGCGTTAGTTACTCACATACTATAAGGAAGGATCAAGGCGAGGGGCAGAGGCGTAGCTAAAGGCTCATGGGCCCTGGTGCAAGAGTTCAGCTTGGGCCCCCCTTCCACAAGTGTCTTTGGGCGCCTTCAGGCTCCTGGGCCCGGTAGCGACTGCTACCTCTGCACCCCCAATAGCTACGCCCCTGGCGAGGGGGAATAACACTAAAAAGCCTAAGCCCAACTATCGCCATGAGGTACTAGATACAGTATGGAGGCCCCACCCCGGGCCAGAGCCCGTCCCATGCATTGGTCAGTCAGAGGGCAAAGCACGGTACATCACCTCCTTGGCAGGCAGCGGTTCAACACAAGCTGCAAAAGCACCTATCGTTACACTGGGGACCCTGGCGGTCCCTCGGAGAGAGGTATTCTGGGAAATAACAGTACAAGCGCACATCCTAGTGGACGCTAATGACAGCTTTTTCACAATAACAGCATGTCTCATGCAGAAATAATCTTCTTATATCGCTGTGTTCCAGCAGCCATAACGGTTTCAGTTTTGCGCTGATGTTGCTGTATGAGGGCTTGTTTTTTGCAGGCGAGATTTGGTTTTCATTGGGACCACTTTATGGGGGTACAGGGGACTTATAGATTAACATTTATTATTATTTTGGGAGGGGGGTAAAAACCTGAACATTTCCATTGGTATTTTTTTATGTTGTTCACATGTGTTATCTTTATTATGTAGATTGTGGCAATCACAGTGCTATTTTATGTGTGTGTGGTTTTTACCACTTTCACAAAATGAAACTACTTTTTATGGAAAAAAGCTTTTTTTAAATTTATTAAACGGGTTGTCTGGGTTCAGAGCTGAATCCGGACACAACCCGATCTGTACTCATTCCACTATTAATGAGTGGAGTATCTGAGCTTTTTACGCCTCGATGCTCCCCCTTGCCCTGCTCTGAATCGCGCAGCCAAGGGAATTTTCTGGCGATCCGGTGACATACTGGGCTCTCCATGGGTAAGCTAGGTGGAGGCTTCCACCTAGCAGTGACCCTGGTGACATCACCGGCACTAGTGGGCGGTCTTTAGCGCTGCCCTAGACTGTTTAGCCCGTTTTTACAGGCTAGGGCAGCGCTAAAGACTGCCCATTAGTGTCAGTGACGTCACCGTGCGATGAAGCATAGGGCAAGGGGGAGCATTGGAGCATAAAAAGCTCCTGATGCTCCACTCATTCATGGTGAATGAGTGCAGATCGAGTTGTGTCAGGCAACCACTTTAAGGCCTCTTTCACACTTGCGTTGTTAGGATCCGGCGTGCACTTCCGTCGCCAGAAGTGCCCGCCGGATCCGTATCAACGCAAGTGAACTGAAAGCATTTGAAGACTGATCAGTCTTCAAAATGCTTTCAGTGTTACTATGGCAGCCAGGACGCTATTAAATCCTGGTTGCCATAGTAGTAGTGGGGACCGGGGGAGCAGTATACTTACTGCCCGTGCGGCTCCCGGGGCGCTCCAGAATGACATCAGAGCGCATGGGGTGCCCTGACGTCACTCTGGAGCACCCCGGGAGCCGCACAGGCAGTAAGTATACTGTTCCCCCGCTCCCCACTACACTTTACCATGGCAACCAGGACTTTAGCGTCCTGGCTGCCATGGTAACCATTCAGAAAAAGCTAAACGTCGGATCCGGCGATGCTCCGAAACGACGTTTAGCTTAAGGCCGGATCTGGATTAATGCCTTTCAATGGGCATTAATTCCGGATCCGGCCTTGCGGCAAGTGTTCAGGATTTTTGGCCGGAGCAAAAAGCGCAGCATGCTGCGGTATTTTCTCCGGCCACAAAACGTTCCGGTCCTGAACTGAAGACATCCTGATGCATCCTGAACGGATTTCTCTCCATTGAGAATGCATGGGGATAAAACTGATCAGGATTTTTCCGGCATAGAGCCCCGAGGACGGAACTCTATGCCGGAAAAGAAATACGCAAGTGTGAAAGAGCCTTAACTTTAACTATTTATTAACATTAATTATTCTCTTTAAGTCTCACTAGGGAATATGGCTTTTCCAATAAAACAACAACACTGGTGCCGTCAGCGCAACATCATAATAATAGTTATATTTAATATTAAGGGATACGTTTCATCTTCATCTTCAAGTGTTGGAATCGCCCTTTTTTCTATGATGGCTTTTATAATGTGCTGGTTTCACAGTACTAGTGACAGGCTGTTTATTAGGCTGAGCCTGTTACACAGGCTAAAGCCTCATTTACACGTCCGTGTCCGTGTTTAAATCTGTGAAAAGGTGGTCAGTGGTTCCTCCGTAAAGATGTCCTTGATGGATCCGTGTTGAGTCTGTGTGTCCCTTTTTTTACTGTCCGTGTGTCATCCATGTTTCACTGACACTGAACAGCTGAAAAATTATTTTCAAAGCATCTCTTCCTAATGATCCGTGAAACACGGATGAAACACAGATGGCAGACTCATAGACTATAATAGGAGTACGGACAAAATAGAGCATGCATCTGTGCTAAAAAAAAAACGGACCCACGGACCATGCTAAAACACTGATGTGTGAATACACACATTAAGGCCTCATGCACATGAACACAAATTGCGGTCTGCAATGCACGGGCACCGACTATAGGGCTGTTGCATGCGAATGATTTACTTGAATGGGGTCCACGATCCGCATCTGACGGTCCGCACCGCAAAAAAAGGATTAGTGTCTGTGGTTGCAGTGTTCTGCCTCCCTGATCCCCCACACACATCCTCTGACTCACCTCTTCTGAGGACTTGACAGGTCTTAACTATGGAGAAGTCTAGTCTTCAGCTCTGTCTGGAGGCAACTGGACTGTCCATGAGATTCAGGTCCTCTACAGTTCACACTGCAGCCTGAAAATACCTTACTGCTGTTGGTCCCTACATTCAATCCCTCCCCCACCGCCAGTGACCTGGTTACCCGGCAAGAGGGAAAGAATGTAAGAAGAATAAAATTGACTCTTTGGGGCCACCCTCCTACTCGGCACCACCCTAGGCACTGGACCTCCAGTGCCTAGTTGCAAATGCAGCCTATAGTTGAAGGGGTTCTTCACTTTGTTACAACTGATGATCTATCCTCTGGATAGATCATCAGCATCTGATCGGCCAGGGTCCAACACCTGGGACCACCGCCGATCAGCTGTTTGAGAAGGCAGCGGCGCTGCAGGAGCGCCCCCGTCTTCTCACTGTTTACCGCTGCTAGCGCCCCGCCCAGTGACGTCACCATTCCGTGAACAGAGCTTAGCCCCAAGTCGTGACGTCACTGGGCGGGGCACTAGCAGCGGTAAACAGTGAGAAGGCCGCGGAGATCCTGCAGCGCCGCTGCCTTCTCAAACAGCTGATCGGCGGGGGTCCTGGGTGTCAGACCCTGGCCGATCAGATGCTGATGATCTATCCAGAGGATAAATCATCAGTTGTAACAAAGTGAAGAACCCCTTTAATTGCTGAATTATTATACTGCCTATACACATTACATCGATCTCAGCCAAACCTTTTAATTTTAATGTGCATGATGTCCTCTGGACTCTACCCCAAAAGCAGATGTTAGAGGTGATAAGGATGGCGCAGATTTTGGATCAGATATACCACTGCCGGCGGCATTATCTCTTCTTCTCATTCACTACATATGCATGAGTGGCAGAGCTGAGCAGTCATATATGTGGGTCGATCAGGAGAGATAGCTGTCAGGTGACAGTAATCTTATCTGTAAGGCCAGCTTTAGAATTTTCTGGTCTGTTGGATGCTTGGTTATTTTTTGCTGTATTCGGCAGGAAATGCAAAATAGTTAATATTTTCCTATATGTAGGATACATATCAGTGATGTGCTATCTAGAGCATGTGACCGCTGAGGCCAGTGTCTGGCTACAGCAGTAACAAAACCAAGCCAAACCCAATTTTGCGAGAACTGGAGGCACCAGGAACAGGGCGGGTATGTGGGAATGATGGGATTGTGGACAAGCGAGTTTTTTTTTAAAATTGGCAGCAGGTTACCATCATTGGGATTGTCGGCTCCAACTTAGATGCAGGTCGACCTACAGCAACGTGTATAAGCTATCTAACGTATATGGCCACCTCTCGAAAATATGGACCATTGATCCCTGTTATCAGCAGGAAAGAGGCTGAATATTGACTAGAACAGCAGGCCGGCCTCCAGGATCACTGCTGATAAATTCTAGAAACATTTACTTTCATGAGATGACCTTGCTTTAGTGAATGAACCTAGTTACTGGGGTCGTTAAAGGGGTTCTCCGGGAATTAAGAAAATGAAAATACTTAAATATTACTTTATTATAAATATAGCTCATTTTGTCTGGGGAGCAATCATCAGGGGAAACAAAAAGGCCGCTGTCCCATTAGTTCACACAAAACCTGTCCTGATCACACATGAGAAGTTATTTTACAACACTGAGGTAAAGAGCTGCCTCATGCTCCTCTCTGCTCTGCTTGTCGGGGTTATGATCCTGAATACTGAATCTTGGGGAATTTAGTTCATGAGAAGACATGAAGTACAGAGAGGACAGACTGTGGTAATGAAGACTGCATACAAGTGCTGCTGCTCATTAGCCACACCTCACCCTCCTCTACTCATCTTCTCCGTTCCCACAGAAATTCACCTGTATTCAGGATCATGATTCCTGACAAGCAGAGCAGAGTGGAGCATGAGGCAGAACGTGTCCTATTCTTGTCCATTTTTGAGGACAAGAATAGGCATTTCTATCATAGGCCTGGCCTGGCCATTCCATTCCGCAAAATGCAGAACGCACATGACCAGCATCCATGTTTTGCGGATTCACAATTTGCCGACCGGCAAACGGATACGGTCGTCTGAATGAGCCCTAAGTGATCAATATTTAATCGGTGGTGGTACAACTCCCACCATTCCTTGAATGGGCCTGGGCTGTAAATACCAAGCACAACCACTACAATGTACAGCGCTGTGCTTGGTATGCTATGAAGAGACTGGAGCGCCACGCTCTGATCGGCGGCAGTCCCCACCAGTCAGATATTGATGACCTGTCCTGTGCATAGGCCTCAGTATTGAACTCCTGGAAAACCCATTTAAGATTCTGGTTGGGTAAAATGGAGGAGGAGATTAGTACTCTACTTGTCAGACTGGTACAGTTGGAGGTGAGGAAACTGGGGTAATTGGTCAACATAAAATTGTGAAAATGAAAAGTAGAGGAAGTTCATGTAAAATCATCTTCCATCTGTTTAACTCTTTCACATCTCAGGACTTGTACAGAAGGGCCATGACTGTTCATAAGATAAAAGTGGATTGTACAGTAGCATCAGGCCCTGGTCTATGTGCTGTTTATTTGCTTACCCTTCCCAAATAGGCAAAATCTCCTAGACTCAGCCGTCATGGCTACCAGACAAGTAAACGTACACCAGCACCGCCATAAGTAATATCTGTTGATCGAAACGCGCTGACAGGTATGTATTATGCCACCGTAGTGAATTGTTAGGAACATACGGGACAACTTTTTATGGCTACCAGACAAGGCTGCGGATGGCTGCCACTTGGAGTAGATTTCTGCATTTGTATTAATCATGGTCCATTTCACTATAAATATATATGCAAACTTTGTTTGCTTTAGCATGTCGGCCATGGTGGCGTGCAGCTGTTTGCATGATAGATATGTATGCAATGAGCTCCCCCTAGTGGCGGCTGCAGCCAGGCAGGTTTGTATCATTTAATCCTATAGCTGTGTGAAGGGAAGCGCTTTGCTGGTATTATTATTCTTCTAACACTCTGTCTATTTGGGAGCACTTTACTAGCAGTTTCATGAGGTGTCACTGTTGACAGAGGCATGTTGGCTACCATGAAGGCACAGCCTGTACTTGTAGATGGGTTTTACGTTGAAAAAAATTGCAGTCTCCTTAAAATTTTTTAAAAACAGGTATCATTTTTAAGGTGATGTTTGTTGATATGTTCATTGAACTTAAAGGGTCATTTAAAGGGGTTTTACGGGATTTTAATCAGGATAGGTCATCAATATCAGATCGGCAGGGGTCTGACACCCGGCACCCCCACTGATCAGCTAGTTGAAGAGAAGGCCGCTCTCGTGCGAGTGCCGCCTTCTCTTCATTGTTTACCTGCTCGCCGTCGACATCGTAATTACATTCACTTCTATGGGACGGCTCGTTCCTATTCAAGTGTATAGGGGTGGCTTGTAATCACACCTGCTTGCTGCTGCGACGTCGACGGCGAGCAGGTAAACAATGAAAGGAAGGCAGCGCTCACACAGAATGCAGCCTTCTATTCAACCAGCTGATCAGCGGGGTCCCGGGTGTCAGACCCCCACCGATCTGATATTGATCAGTATTAAATTCCCGGAAAACCCCTTTAACTTTAGTATTTCTAATGTTGATCAGAACAAGATAAATCTTTGGTTACTATAAATTGTGCACTATAAAAGCCCATATGGATTTACACTCTCATTGGATACAGCAGCGGTGCCTTCAGTTAGTTGTCTTCCTCTGGATCAACACTACAGGATAATAGATTATACTAGACCTGGGGGTTCTTAGGGTCTCAAAAGATCCAGGGCCCAAGCCCCAGTGAATATGGCCCAGTTCCCTAAGGGTACTTTAACACTAGCGTTGGTGTGATCCGGCCTGCCGGATCTGCCGATCAGTGTGACAACTAACAGCATTTGTAGACGGATCCAGGTGCGGATCCGTCTACAAATGCTTTGCAAGAACGTATCTGTCTCTCCGCTTGTCATGCGGATGGACGGATCCGTCTTGCAGTCTTTTCACAGTTTTCCTGGTCTGTGCATGTGCAGACCGGAAGGACGCATCCGTCCTTCAGTTGTTTTGCAATGCCGGATATGGCACTAATACAAGTCAATGGGAATTAATGGCATTCTGGCTGGCGACTGATCAGGCATTTTGGACGGACATAATACCGCAGCATGCTGCCCCCCCCCCCCCACACACACACACCGCATTTTGCTGTACGTGCTATACACGTGTTAACATCCAGTGCCTCCCAGGTGACGTCTCCTCTTTTGTAGATCCTCTCTGTCATCGTCTTCTCCATTTGGTCCGTACAACTTCATTAAGCCGCGCCTCGTCTCTGCAGAGTGTGACACACGGACATCTTAGCTTCCTCACATTTCTATCATCATCCCCCAACCTGGAGTCCCCACAGTGTTATCCTGCTGCTCGCTGTGCTCCCCAGTACCCCAAATACTATCCTAAAGAAAAATTAGTGCCCCATAGTAATAGTGCTCCTCATAGTCCTAATAGTAATCCCCCTCTAGAATGCCCCCATTAGTAATACTGACCCCCTACAGTGCCCCCAACAGTGATAATGCTCCCCAAGAATGTCTCCATTAGTAGAAGAGCTCTCCAGTATTAATAATGCCCTCACAAAGCCCCCAGTAGACATAAGGCCCCCTATTGTCCCCCCAGTGGTAATAAAGCTCTCTGCAGACCCCTCAGTAGTAATAAGGCCCCCATAATGCTCTTAGTAGAAATAAGGCTCATATAGAGCCCCCAGTAGTAATAAGAACACCTATAATGTCTCCTGGATTTATAATACCCCTGCAATGCTCCCAGTATTTATATTGCCCCCTACTGTTATATTGCTCACCCTGAAGTGCCCCGTATTTATAATGCCCCCTGCAGTGCCCCCTGTAGTTATATTCCTCCCTCCACCATACGGTCACATGTAAATAACATCACACCATCTCTCCAGCCCCTTCCAAAATACAGTCCCATGTAAATAACATCACCTCCTCCCCAGCCGCCTTCAACATACAGTCTCATGTAAATAATATCGCCCCCTTCCCATCTTCCTCCAACATGCAATCCCATGTAAACATCACCCCCTCAACATTCAGTCCCATGTAAATAACATCACTCCCTTCCCCTGCCACCTCCAACATACAGTCCCATGTAAATAACATACCTTCCTTCAGCCCTAACATACAGTCTCCCTTCACTTACCTCTCCTCATGTAGCAGACATCACCACTGCTTCCTCTCCTCTTCACTGCCCTCCTCTCCTGCACTGGTCACATGACTGTGACATTGTCACAGGTCCTTCTCAACCACTGCATGTTTTACTTGGTCACATGACCTATGATGTCATCACAGGTCCTTCAGCTCTTACAATGCATTAGATTCAATTGTATTGCCGTCCTGAGGAGGGCAATACAGTGGTATCCAGCTGGCAGGCAGGACATTCGGGGCCTGGGACAAAACATCAGGGGCCCAGGCCCTGAATGTTTTACCTAGTAACGCCCCTGTACTAGACTGATATCTAATCTTCTCTAAATGAGAATTCTAGCTCAATTATATATTAAAAGGTGGATGATCCAAAGTATATGGTGTATTCTGTGTGCAATAGGCTTTACAATAGAATGACAGCTTCATCATTTGCTAAATCTAGTTTGCAGCATACAGAATGCTATTTTGATTAATTGCATATAAATTAATTGTGACTCATGGGCCTTTATAAGTTTGAAGTATCGTAAATCCGTCACTAGATTTACACTGGAATTCAGTCCATACACCTAAAATTTGTCTATGTTCCACAAATTCTGTACATGTGCCAAAAAAGTGTCCTTGCACCAAAAAAACTGGCTAGTCTAAGTTTCTGCCTCATTTTTATATAGTTCAACAAAAAAAAATGCTCCAAAATGTTGCCGCACGTAGGTGCATTTAGGTGCCTCCCTTTCCTGTGAAGCCACGCCCCCTTGTCAGTCAAGGAGTAAAATACTTAGAAAATTGTATAATAGAAACAGTTGGTAAATGTGATGCATTCACGCTAGTTTTTTTTATGCAAATTGTTCCCAAAATACTGGCAGATTTTCAATAGTAAATCTGCCCCAAAGTATCCTAGTTGGGTCCATTATGCCATGACTGATGTGAAAAAGAAAATCTAAACATAATACATAGCAATACCTTTCTCCACATTCACTGCTCCAATTAGGATACTTTCACACTAGCGGCAAGGAACTCCGGCAGGTTGTTCCGGCGGGTGAACAGCCTGTCGGATCTGTGCTGCCGCTAGTGCACGCGTGCCCCCGAACTACCTCTCCGGCCCCATTGACTATAATGGGGAAGGGCCGGCGTTTCGGCAGCAGCATGGCAAACATGCGAAGAGGCGGGCGGAATGAAACTACGACATGCCTTACTAGCCTTAGGCTACATGCACACGACAGTTGTTTTTTGCTGTCTGCAAATCGCGGATCCGTCTTCCTTTTTTTTTTCACATCCACATCCGTTCCATGTGTCCGCAAATTTTGTAGGTTGTGTTTCCGTGTGTCTTCCGTTTTTTTTTGCGGATCCGGATGGCTTCCGTTGGTCATCCGCATTTTTTGCAGACCCATTGATTCTATGGGTCCGTTTTTTTGCGGACATGAAGTGCGGACGCAGACAGGCAATGGAAGAGGCATCCCCATTTTTAACGGATCCATAGAAATGAATGGGAAACCATCGGATCCGCAAAAAAAACGGAACGGAGGCCGCAAAAAAACACTGCCGTGTGTATGTAGGCTTAGGCCCCTTTCACATCAGCGTTTTTGCTTTCTGAATGGAGAGAAATCCGTTCAGGATGCATCAGGATGTCTTCCGTTCAGTATGTGAACGTTTTTTGGACGTTGACAAAAGCGCAGCATGCTGCGGATTTGTCTCCGTCCAAAAATCCGGAAGACATGCCGTAACGCCGGATCCGGAATTAATGCCCATTGAAGTGCATTAATCCGGATCCGGCCTTAAGCTAAACGTCGTTTCGGCGCATCGCCGGATCCGACGTTTAGCTTTTTCTCAATTGTTACCATGGCAGCCAGGACGCTAAAGTCCTGGTTGCCATGGTAAAATGTAGTGGGGAGCAGGGCAGCAGTATACTTACCATCCGTGCGGCTCCCGGGGAGCTCCAGAGTGACGTCAGGGCGCCCCACACGCATGGATCACGTGATCGCATGGACCACGTGATCCATGCGCATGGGGCGCTCTGACGTCATTCTGGAGCGCCCCGGGAGCCGCACGGACTGTAAGTATACCGCTCCCCCGCTCCCCACTACTACTATGGCAACCAGGACTTTAATAGCGCCCTGGCTGCCATAGTAACCTGAAAGCATTTTGAAGACTGATCAGGATCCTGATCAGTCTTCTAATGCTTTCAGGCGACTTGCGTTCTGACGGATCCGGCGGGACGGAAGTGCCCGCCGGATCCTCAGAACGCAAGTGTGAAAGAGGCCTTACTCTGCTAGATTGTCTTCAGCCTGGAAGTTCAGGGGGTGTGTCCTTTCTCAGAAGGTATGTCATTTCTGCTGCAGCTCTCTCCCTGTAACTGCCACACTTCTAACAGAACATATGGCTGGTCGCAGTTGAAGATTTAAACTGAGCACGTTTAGGCTCCATTCAGACGTCCGTGTGTGTTTTGCGGATCCGCAAAACACGGACACCGGCAATGTGTGTTCTGCATTTTGCGGACCGCACATCGCCGGCACTCTCATAGAAAATGCCTATTCTTGTCCGCAATTGCGGACAAGAATAGGACATGTTCTATTTTTTTGCGGAACGGAAGTGCGGACCCGGAAGTGCGGATCTGCAATTCCGGATCCGTGCGGGACATAGTGTGTCCCCATAGAAATGAATGGGTCCGCAATTCCGTTCCGCATTTTGCAGAAGGGAATTGCGGACGTGTGAATGGAGCCTTAACCAGCTCAGCAAGATGGACAGAAAAATAAGGAAAAGAACAAGCAGCAGGTGACGCTATACAGATACATTTTATTGAATGGTTTACATGCAATTACAAAAATATTCAGATCCAGGTGCTGGTTTAAAAAATGTAGTTTTATGACAAAAAAATATGTTTTGTAACACAACCCCTTTAACTGCCATGGCGGTATTTAACTTGATTGTTCACGGTTGCAGATTTTTATCCATAAAACTGCTGTTTACTTGCAAAACTGCATGGCCATTAACTATCGATTTGAAAACCGCAGCAGATAGGGGATAAGTGGGACCTCCACAATCACAGGAACGGGGCCCATGCTCCCTGTTTGAATGGAACAGCAGATGCGCCTTCATATTCACTGCTCCATTGAACTCTGTTGAACTGCCTCAGCTATATCCGCCAGCTCCATAGAGCTGAATGGTGCAGCATGTGTGACCTCTGATCCATTCATACTTGTGATTGTTGGGGGCCCCAGTGGTCGGACCCCTCCTGATGACATTGAACCTTGTGCACGCCAATACCAGATCTGTACCATTCCGGATCTCCACCCCAGTGACATGAGGAGTGGCACTGTTTGTCTAAGGCAGGACACATCACCCGCTTGTCACTTCCTCTCTTCTAGTTTAATACCGTTCTCACACTGTCTATATTTCACAATATAACCCTAGACACACAGGGACTGGAGTGGACATTGGGAACATTTATTATGGCCTGCTGTAAACGTCATCTGCTTAAACCTAGATGGTAAAAAGAGCAGAGAGCTAATGTCCTGGCGCCCTGATCTATGGCGCCAAGCAAGTTGTAAGTTACATTTGGTGAGATATGTGCTCAGTCAGTGCAAACCAACTATGATAAATGTGAACACACATACATGAGCTAATTTCATAGGAAGCCAGGTAACCTACAGGTATGTTCCTTGGAATGTGGTGAGAATCTGGAGAACCTTAAAAGGGTTCTCTGGGAATGAAAATGAAAATACGTATATATTACTTTATTATAAATATATTCCCAAATACTTTTCATTAGGTATAACGTCTCGTTTTCTCTAGGCAGCAATGATTAAGAGAAATAAAATGGCCGCCGTCCTGTTAGTACACATAAAACCTGTCCTAATCACACAGGGGGACAAGTTACTTAACAACACTAACCCTGGGTTCACACCTGAGCGTTTTACAGCGCGTTCAAATGCGCTGTAAAACGCTCAACACATGAAAACCAATGCATCCCTATGGGAGTGGTTCACACTTGCGCGTTTTACAGCGCGTAAAAACGCGCTGTAAAACGCCCGATGCATAAGCTCGTTCAGGAGCGTTTTTTTGGGCGTTTGTCGCGCTTTTCCTCCCATAGACTTCAATGGGAACGCGCGTTTAACGCGCGTTAAGTGTAGAGATGCCCTTTTTTAATTGGTCTCCAGACCAATTAAAAAAAGTCTCCAGAGTCACGAACGCAGCGTAAAACGCGCGTTTACTATTGCCAAAAACGCGCATAAAAACACGCGTAAAACGCGCGCCTTAGAAACGCTCAGGTCTGAACCCAGTGTAAGAGAAAGAGCTGCTTTATCCTCCTCTCTGCTCTGACTGTGGATGGATAACTGGCTTAGGTTTTCCCCGTCACATCCTTAAAGCTTGTAAAAAAGCAGGATCTTGACATAGGGGCCACTTAATATGGTGGATTTGGTGATCTCTGTGACGGAGACACCCCTTTGCTTGGTTTTCCTTCCTTTGAGGGATATCTGACTTTTATTGTGTTGTAGACCCAATATTGGGGCTCCACATTTATTTTGCATATCTCTCTGCTGTGACTGTCAGGGATTATGATGCTGAATACAAATGACAAGATCTTCAGCTGAATCTCTGTAGGAATGGAGTTCATCAGGAGACATGAAGTACAGAGAGGACAGACTGTGGTAATGGAGACTGCATACCAGTGCTGCTGCTCATTAACCACATCTGCTCATGAACCTTGTTCCTACAGAGATTCAGCTAAAGATCTGAAGATCTGTATTCAGGATCATAATCCTTGACAAGTAGAGAGGAGGATGAGGCAGCTCTTTAGCTCAGTGTTGTGAAGTAACTTGTCCTGCTGTGTGATTAGGACAGATTTTGTGTGTACTGATAGGACGGCAGCCATTTTGTTTCTCCCAACGATTGCTCCCTAGACAAAACTAGCTGTTATAACTAATGTAAGGTATTTGGGAATATATTAATAATAAAGTAATATTTAAGTATTTTCATTTTCTTAATTCCCGGAGAACCCCTTTAAGGAAGCCCTTGGAAACACGTGGAGAACAAATTCTATGCAGATGTTGTCTTTGAATCAAGGACCTCAGTGCTACAAAGTGACAGGGCTAACCCCTGAGCAACTGTGCTGCCCTTAGAATACGAGAATGTCTACTCTTGTCAGTTCTTGTCATGGTTGATTGTCTTTTAAGACTCTGTATCTACTGTATCCATGAATAATATGATGAGGATATGTTATTTTGACATACAAAAATAAAATCAGAATTTTTCAAATACAGAAAAATTCATAATATGCCCATTGTCAATATATTTTTGGAAAAAGTATATGTTACATTGTGAAAACGCCAACCAGCAACTTCATGCAACTTTGCATCAAAATGAAATATTTTGTAAAGAATGTATACAATTGGTCTTAGGTTAGGTTTCAGTCTGCAAAGTATCTTGTTTTTGTATCTTGTTTCTTGGTTTCACACTGAAGCGTCAGGTTGCTACTCTGACAGCTCGATGTATAGGCCTTATCTCTGAACTCCTGACAGCTCATAATCACTAATTATAGTGAAATTCTTGTCAAGCTGATAAGAATATGGCTAAGGTTAGTTTCACACTAGTTGGAATCCCGTCCCCCATTATAGTTAATACGGCCGGAGCGGTAGTCCGGGGCCATGCGTGCACTAGCGGCAGCACAGATCCAACAGGCTCTTCACCCGCCGGAACAGCCTGCCGGAGTTCCTTGCCGCTAGTGTGATAGTACCCTGTACTGAGTGTTTATGAACTGTCAGGAGTCCAGAGATAAAGGCTATACATCGAGCCATCAGAGCATCTACTTGACAGTTCAGTGTGAAACTGAAAGCAAGATACTCTGCAGGTAGACTGAAACTTAAAGAGGACCTTACACCGGTCCAAAGTTTTTTTGTGAAAGGTATGTACATGCAGAGCGGCACCCAGGGATGTCCCTGCACTTACTTGTATCACTGGGTCCCGCTTGTTCGCCTGCTTTAGCCCTCGGTACCGGCGCTCGTGCTTCTGATAATTTTGCCTTGGCCGGAGACATCTTCTTTTGTCCTGGGCGTCTCCTTCTTCAGGCTGGAGCGCTGGCCAATCGCAGCACTCAGCTCATATCCTGCAATCCAGCCTGGGAGAAGGATACGCCCAGGGCAAAAGAGGATGTCTCCGGCCAAGGCAAAATTATCAGAAGCACGAGCGCCGGTACCGGGGGCTAAAGCAGGCGAACCTGACTGCCATGGTAACAATTGAGAAAAAGCTAAATGTCGGATCCGGCGATGCGCCGAAACGACGTTTAGCTTAAGGCCGGATCCGGATTAATGCCTTTCAATGGGCATTAATTCCGGATCCGGCCTTGCGGCAACTGTTACGGATTTTTGGACGGAACAAAAAGCGCAGCATGCTGCGGTATTTGCTGCGTCCAAAAAACGTTCCGGTCCTGAACTGAAGACATCCTGATGCATCCTGAACGGATTTCTCTCCATTCAGAATGCATGGGGATGATCCTGATCAGGATTCTTCCGGCATAGAGACCCGACGACGGATCTCTATGCCGGAAAACAAAAACACCAGTGTGAAAGGGCCCTAAGTCTGGGTTGACTGCTATCTTGGTCCTTTCTTTCATTCTGATATGGTTCCCTTAGTGCACTCTAGTAACATAGTTTATAAGGCTGAAAAAATAAATCTGTTCATCCAGTTCGGCTCGTTATCCTGGAGGTTGATCCAGAGGAAGGCAAAAAAAAAAAAAACCCTGTGAGGTAGAAGCAAATTTTCCCCACTTTAGGGGAAAAAAAATCCTTCCCGACTCCAATCAAGCAATCAGAATAACTCCCTGGATCAACGACCCATCTCTAGTAGCTATAGCCTGAAATATTATTACACTCCAGAAATACATCCAGTCCCCTCTTGAATTCCTTTATTGTACTCACCATCACCACCTCCTCAGGCAGAGTTCCATAGTCTCACTGCTCTTACCGTGAAGAATCCTTTTCTATGTTTGTGTACAAACCTTCTTTCCTCCAGACGCAGAGGATGTCCCCTCGTCACAGTCACAGTCCTGGGGATAATTAGATGATGGGAGAGATCTCTGTACTGACCCCTGATATATTTATACATAGTTATTAGATCTCCCCTCAGTTGTCTTTTTTCTAAAGTGAATAACCCTAATTTTGATAATCTTTCGGGGTACTGTAGTTGCCCCATTACAGTTATTACTTTAGTTGCCCTCCTCTGAACCCTCTCCAGCTCTGCTATGTCTGTCTTGTTCACAGAAGCCCAGAACTCTACACAGTACTCCATGTGTGGTCTGACTAGAGATTTGTAAAGTGATAGGACTTTGTTCTCATCACGGGCATCTATGCCCCTTTTGATGCAACCCATTATCTTATTGGCCTTGGCAGCAGCTGCCTGGCGCTGGTTTCTACAGCTTAGTTTGCTGTTCACTAAAATTCCTAATACCTTTTCCATGTCAGTGTTACCGAGTGTTTTACCATTTAATATGTACGGGTGACTTGCATTATTCCTTCCCATGTGCATAACCTTACATTTGTCAGTGTTAAACCTAATCTGCCACTTCTCTGCCCAAGCCTCCAATCTATCCAGATCCATCTGTAGCAGAAAACTATCCTCTTCCGTGCTAATTACGTTACACAGTTTAGTGTCATCTGCAAAAATTTATATTTTACTGTGCAAGCCTTCTACAAGATCATTAATAAATATATTGAAGAGAATAGGGCCCAATACCCTAAATTTACCATTATACCTTTGACTTGCAGAGATAGGTCGGAGTCTCATCTCATCTGTGCTCACCAACATGTAAGCTACCTTGCTTGAGAATGGTCCCAAAGCAACCACTTTTTGGTGGTTTATGCCTACTTTTGCACTAAATCTGCATAAACTTTGCTTCTTGTGTGGTCTGGTTCACAGGATTGTCCCTCCAAAATTGGAATTGTTGACAAGTAGACTATCAAAGAGCAATATGTGATAGATCTGTGATAGAGCTTCTATCCCTTAACTCACCTGCTGAATCTCAGAGCATTCTGTGTAATGCGGCTTTTCCCCGTCTCCCCTGCGTCCTGCTTGTATGTTTCTCTCTGTCAGCTCAGAAAGAGACAGGGGAAAGCAGTGTGAAGCTGCCTATCATAAGATACACTGGAGATTCTGCACACAGCAGATAGTATAGACAAGACAGGCAGTGTGAGTCAGGGGAGTTCTATAACTCTGCACTCAACCATTGTATGGATTCTCCTGTTATATCACTGTACTCCTGGTATCTTAGATAAGGTAGAAATGACATACTGTACTTGGTAAAGTAAGTCTATCAAATCCATTCCTATAAATTTACTGTGCTGATCCAGAGGAAAGCAAAAAACCTTAATAGGCTGATACAAATTGCCCTATATTAAGGCAGTGTTCACACATTCAGTGTTTGATCAGTGATTTTCATCAGTGATTGTGAGCAGGAGCATAGCTAACGGCTCATGAGCCCTGGTGCTAGAGTTCAGCTTGGGCCCCCTTCCCTCAGTGTTTTGTGTGTCTTCTTATGTGGCACAAGTGTCTTTGAGCCCCCTTAGGCACCTGGGCCAAGTAGCGACTGCTACCTCTGCACCCCCTATAACTACGACCATGATTGTGAGCCAAACCAGGTGCAGGTCAAACACACAGAACAGGTCCAACTTTTTAACCTTATTTCTATATCGGATGTGCTTCTGGCTTTGGATCACAATAACTGATGGGAATCCCTAATCAAACATTGAGCAAACATGGACTGTGTGAAAGTGGCCATTAGGGTACTTTCACACTTGCGGCAGTGTGATCCGGCAAGCAGTTCCGTTGCCTGAACTGCCTGCCCGATCAGGCAAACTGTATGCAAATGAATGTCATTTTTTCTGACTGATCAGGCATTTTTCAGACTGATCAGGTATGAAAAATGCCTGATCAGTTAGAAAAGTGCATTGCAATACCGGGTCCGTTTTTCCGGTGTCATCCAGTAAGGGTACTTTCACACTTGTGGCAGGACGGGTCCTGCCGCAAGTGCCTGTGCACGGCAAAGATCGCCGGACTGAAAAGTCAGACATGCAGTCAATGGGGACGGAGCGGCAGCACGGCAGTGCGCGGGCACTTGCGGCAGGCCGCAAGTGTGAAAGTACCCTAAAACGGATCCGGATAATTTTTTTCACATTTTTAAAGGTCTGCGCATGCACAGACCAGAATGCCGGATCCATCATTGCCGTATTTTTAATGCTGGATCCGGCACTAATGCATTGCAATGGAAATTAATGCCGGATCCGGCATTCCAGCATGTGTTCCGGAATTTTGGACGGTAATACCGTAGCATGTGTAATATTGCCGGTTAGCATTATGGGGGAGATTTATCAAGCTGGTGTAAAGTAAAACTGGCTTAGTTCTCCATAGCAACTAGATTCTACCTTTCATTTTCCAAAGGAGCTGTGAAAAATTAAAGGTGGAATCTGATTGGTTGCTAGGGGCAACTAAGCCAGTTCTACTTTACACCAGTTTGAGAAATGACCTCTTATGTGTCCAAAATTCAAACTGCTGGAGTGCTTCTTAAAAAATTCCCCCGATCTATTTTTGTATTCTTTCAATTAATAACGCTACTTTGGATCTTTGCTATTTTTGCAGTTTCTAATTATTTTAAGGAACTAGAACTAGAATGACACCTGGTACATTGTACATTGTAGGCAGCTGAGAACGGCATCCTGGAAGATTACACACATTCAGTAAAACTCAGTTTTGAACGATTCCTGACATTTACTCCCGAGTACAACTTTCCTCTCTTAGCGCAGTTAGGCTTATAATCATACTTCATGAATGTGAATGTCGGAAAAATACTACAATGATGAGACAAGGATTTATTTCAGCCTTTCTTCCGTTCCTCACATTTCCAGTGGCTCAGAAGTTTACATTGATATAGAAAGTCAAATTGCAGCGCTCACCTGCGTATCGAGTCGGAGCCAACGTGAACTGCATAAAAAGTAGAAAGGTCCAGCTCCGATAAAACGATATCCTTTATTTGATGCGGTAAAATCCATACAAGACAAGACAGGTGCAGAATCGACGCGTTTCGGATCTTAAAATATATAGAATGTCGCACAAGGGGATGCAAGTACTATAAGTGGTGCTCCACACCTTACGGTCTCACCAAATCGTAGAAAAAGTTACAAGAAATAGAAAAGGTAGGGCACACACCGGATAGTGGGTCACAAGGGGTGGAATTTATTTATATAAACTATGTAAAATCTATGAAGATGGATTAAAGTGCCATGTGCTAATACCAAAAAGCATCAAGTGTAATAGTATTACAACAATGTGTCAAAAGTAAATAAAACAAGCAGTGATATAGTGAAAATATATAAAGGATAAATATTAATCGATATATAAATATATATAAGAAATATAAAAAATAATAATAAAGTGTCCTCGTGCCTTCTTGAACCAGCAAGATCTCTTCCAAATAAAGGATCGACTCCAATCAGCCAAGGAGGGAATTGATATCTTTGTATTACTGTGCAAATTGGTCGTCCACTTGTATATGGATTTGAGCGGCGTCCCGCTCCAAACAAATACAGCGGCGTCCCGCTGAGTAGGCGATCGCAAAAGGAGAAAGTTCGGTCTTACCGGATCTCTAATGTAGGTCTCTCCCACCTCTCCGTCTGTAGGTACGTAGGTATCGGGAGTCCACGGCCTGGAAAGGTGCGTGTCGGCGTCTTCCTACACGTGGTGCGGCAAAGTAGTCAGTATTTCCGCTGTGTCAGGTGCCGTGCAACACGCATACTGAACCGGCAGTGTAGAGGACCAACAAACTTCTCCAAAGTCCCAAGATATTGTCAGTGGACTAACTCGGTATCGGGGGTCAGCAACCAGACGCGTTTCGGGGTGTGCAGGTAAAACCCCTTCCTCAGTGGTTAAGGATCCCCCTATTCACTTCCTCCTTTTTATAGCATTGGGAGTGTCACAAAAGTTGGTATGGAATTACATGGGATTGGCTCAAAAGGCAAACACATTACATGATGGCATTTCTTACATCTAGCAGTATGTTATCAAACAAAGCTTACATACACTTCTATAGCAGCACATAACAGTCACTTAGGTTAAAAAACGCATCAATACTATGATGCGATTTTGGTGCGTTTCTTCTGCGGTTTATATGGGTAAAGTTTTATTCATAATTCTTTTAATATGTACAGTTAAATCATAGAAGAAAATCACTCAAAAAACCTTCTTTATCATCTCTCTTATAGAGATTTGGTGAGAATCTTGATATAAATGTTCCAAAAATAAATAAAAACGGCTTCAATTAAAACATTATTAATCCTATAGTGCAAAATAAGAAAAAATATATAAAAAAGGGGAACCCCTAGACATTTCACAGGTAGACTCTGGTATAATTTATTTACAGTATCTCTCAAACAGGGTCAATTCATTAACATAAGTAAACGCAATTTGTTTGTATTCTATTGGATAGCATTGAGGCCATAATATGTATTCTTGTTGTTCAAACCGTCAATCTGAAGTATATGGGGTGGAGGCTCACCCGGTAACGGGGAACCAGACCAGTATGACAAGAGGGCTGGTCCCCCGTCAGCGGAGGAGCATCCACCCTAAATAAACCCAAACAACTCGAAATCTGCATTGAGACCTTTCGGAAATAGGGTCTCAAATTCAAAAATTCGTTTTGATTCCCATCTTGACATCTTCTCGATGTGGTTACCTCCCCTCCATTCTCTCTCTACTTTGTCTATGGCATAGAATTTAATACCCGAAGGATCATTATTATGCTTCTGTTTGAAATGGTTAGAGAGGGTATGGTTTGTATAGCCTTTTAAAATATTGGATACATGTTCTGAGACACGTTTCTTAAGAGATCTTTTCGTCCTCCCCACGTATTGAAGTCTACATGGGCACTCTATTATATAAATTACATTCTCACTATTGCAAGACAAATGATCTCTTATAGTGTGTTTATATTTATTCGTTGTTGAGATGACTACCTGTGTTTTTTTAGGGAACGAGGTAAGTCGGCAATTCCTACAGGTCCCACATCTAAAAAACCCGTTTCGGATCTTACATTAATGATCCTTACTAAGGTTCGTTAATGTAAGATCCGAAACGCATCGATTCTGCACCTGTCTTGTATGGATTTTACCGCATCAAATAAAGGATATTGTTTTATCGGAAGCTGGACCTTTCTACTTTTTTCAGAGGCTTACATGCACCAGGTTGACTATGCCTCTAAATAACTTGGAAATTCTAGAAAATGATGTCATAGCTTTAACCCCTTGATGACCACTGCGTGTGCAGCGGGCGCAATAGCCACCCGGTTTCTGCTGTTTCAAACAGCAGAGACCCGGGGCTGATTGCATAGATTTAACCCCTTAGATGCCGTGGTAAAATGTGACCACGGCATTTGAGCAGTGCAGATTCAGGAGCCATGTGCTCCCACGCCTGTAACAGCGTTCCCCGGTTGAGATTGAGGAAGCTTTTATGTTACAGTAATAGCTCGGAGCCTCAAGCAGGCTCCGATAGCCATTACTGGAATATATCAATAAAGACCAGGTGGCAGCACCATATTGGTATGTAGAGGTATATAGCCATCACAGAACACAATGGCCAATCTAATGGAAAGAGTAAAAAAACAAAAAATTAAAAAGTTTTTATTTTTTTCAGTATTAAAACGCAAGAAAAACTATACAAGTGTGGTATCTTTGTAATCGTACTAACCTGGAGAATGAAGATAACAGGTCAATTTTACCGCATGGGGAACGCCTTTAAAACTGTGGCAGAATTGCGTTTTTTTCCAGTTCCACCAATTCCATTTGGAATCTCTTTTACAGTTCCCCACTACATCATATGCAATATTAAATTGTGCCTGCAAAAAATAAGCCCTCATAAGGCTATGTGAACGCAAAAATAAAAAAGCTATGGCTCTGGGAAGGCGGGGAGTGAAAAACAAAAACGGAAAATTGCAAGGTCCTCTAAGGGTTAAGCTTCTGATATGCTAATTGTCATTATTAGAGTGAATTGGAGGTATATCTGCAGAAGTATTGTAAGACCCACCTTTAAAGGGGTTTTTCGGTAATAATACCATTTTACCATGTGCCAGCAGCCTGCCCCACTATGCGAAGGATTCATACTTAGCTGCTCCCCACCGCTCAGGTCCTCCAAACTGCCTCCGATGTCTCCGGTCCCCACACTGTTTTCTTCCACTGCAGCATGGACATGGTCACATGCTCTTCTGCAGCCACTGATAATCACTGGCTGCAGCAGAGCATGTGACCATGCCCAGGCAGCGCCAGAAGAAAACCGTGGGGAAAGGAAGATGGAGACGCTAGAGGCAGCATGGGGAAAGGGAGCATCGGGGAGCAGGTAAGGCTTCATGCACACGACTGTAGTTTGGGTCTGCATCCGAACCGCATTTTTTGTGGATCGCACATGGACCATTCATTTCGATAAAAAGTGTCATCCATGTGCTGTCCGCATTCGTGCGGCCCTTTTGAAAATTATAGAACATGTCCTATTCTTGTCTGGTTTGTGAACAAAAATAGGCAGTTCTATTAGGAAAAATCAGCATGCACATGGCCAGTATCCATAATTTGCGTAACTGTGGTTTGCGGAGCGCAAAATACATCCAAGTTGTGTGCACCTAGCCTAAGTATGAATTCTTAGCTTAGTGGCGTAGGCTGCTGGCATTTAGTGCTGGGCCCCTCCGTGGGAATATACTTACTGCGCTCCCTGTGCCGCTCCTGGTCCCCGCACCACCGCTGCTGCTTCTCCCTGTGCATGGATGAAAAAATCCGGTGCCGGGGGAGCAGCCAATGGCAGACGGGGACGAGCCTCTCTAGCGTCACCCGCAATGCTAGAAGGCTCGTCCCTGCCTGCCATTGGCTGCTCCCCCGACACCAGATGTTTTTATCCGTGTACAGGGAAAAGCAGCAGCGGTGGTGCGGGGACCAGGGGCGCAGCAGGGAGCGCAGTAAGTATATTCCCACGGAGGGGCGTAGCACATAAGGGGGCTGTTGTATATACTGGATAACCCCTTTAAGGACTACTTGCCTCTTTGCTTGGAGCGATGCGAAAATCCAAAGTCTAGAGGGTCTAGTGTCCCGGGGTGGATATGCAGTCTTAGGGGACACACATTGTACTTATACCAGTTTGGTTTGTCCTTTGTGTTCTTTGTCCTCCCTTTCCTATTGTTTCCCAACAGTTTGTTCTTGGGTCCCTCACAAAGAAAGTTGTACTGTGCCTTGATTTTCGGAATGGCTGACATAACAGTGTGTTTGTATAACACAAATGGGTCAAACAAGCCAGAAAGACGTTGGCAGGTTTATCAACGAGGAAGAAGAAAATAGATATTGTTTTATTTCAAGAGACTCACTTTACGTCCTCTAATATTCCCAAGTGTGAGCAGAAGTTCTTCCCATATCCTTTGGGTAAATCCAAAGATGTCTCTATTGGTTTTCGCCAAACCATCTCCCCTACACTACTAGGGCCAAAGCTGATCCTTCTGGTGGATTCTTTTTTTTAATTGGATATTGCTGGTCATATATTTACTCTGTGGCTAATTTGTCCTTACCTAACCCTAAGTGGATTTTGGCCTCCTGGTTCCTCGCTCCCTAATAACATTTGCTGAAGGTACCTACATGTCTATAGGAGGTGACTTCAATATGGTATTTGGTATTTGTTTCCAGGATGGCGACCTGTGCACTGCGGAGATTGATCTCTCCTATGGAACCGGTAGACTTGTGGTGGGTCCTGCACCCTTGGGTCAAGGACAATATCTACCATTCATCTGCACATAACTGCTATACCAGGATAGTTCATATTTTCATATCTTTACTTGATAGGTCCCCTAAATGCTCTGTGGATTTGTTTTTATGGTTGGACCAAGCTCCTCCATTGTGTTCCATAGGCCTTTCACTAGGGAGCAGCAAGGGGGGATTCACGTGGAGATTGAATGACAACCTTTTGAATAAGCCCTTGTGTTTAGCAGAGATTTAGAAAGCTATTGCTGAATTTGTAGACCAACATAGATCGGTGGTCTACAAAGTCAGCAATCGGTGGTCTACAAAGTCAGCAATCGGTGGTCTACAAAGTCAGCAATCGGTGCTCTACAAAGTCAGCAATCGGTGGTCTACAAAGTCAGCAATCGGTGGTCTACAAAGTCATCAATAGTCATCAATACCATTAAGTCTGCTGCGGGGTATAGTTATATCTCATGGATCCAGATTAAAGAGGGAACTCACAATTTACCTTAAAACCCTTCTCCACAGATTAGGTAGCCTCAAAATAAGACCTCTGACTCCTTCTTTGCTGGGTGACATATCCTCTGTCAGACAAAGTATTCTTCATATTTTAGATGAACGTTCACTGGGAGCGAGCGATAGATTACAGAGTTGTTGTTTTTTAATATGGAGATCAATGTGGGAAATGCTTGTCTAGGCTTTACATCCTGGACTTCCTCAGTCTCAGATTATGTCTAATAATGTGCCTGCAAAAGGAATGGTGCACTCCACTGAGGCTCTTATTGAAGAATTCAGACTCGATTATGAGTCTTTGTACTCCTCTATGGATAAATCAATGTGGCTTGCTAAAATATCTGAATATCTATCCCAAATTCATATGACCACAATTGATTCCGAGGTGAGAGAGGTCTTAGAGCAGGAGTTCTCAATAGGTGAAGTGGAGATGGTTATTAAAGAACTCAAACTAGGGAAGAGTCCAGGACCAGACGGGTTTGTGGTGAAGGTGCGGCACCTTTGCCTATATAGGCCTTTAGGTCTGAATCCGAGGGTAGTCCTTTTTCTTGCCAATCCCTTTTAGCTCATTTCATAGTATTACCGAAACCAGGTAAGGGTACTTTCACAATAGCGACATAGCTATCTGCTATGCTGCAAGTACCCGTGTGCTGCCGCTCCGTCCCCATTGACTATAATGGGGCTGGGGGCGGAGCTAAGGCGCAGCACAGCAGGGATCGCTGGACTAAAAAGTCGGACCTGCAGTACTTTTAGTCCGGCGATCACCGGCCGTGCGCTGTCGTGCTGTGCCGCAGCTCCGCCCCCCGCCCCATTATAGTTAATGGGGACAGAGCGGCAGCACACGGGTACTTGCGGCATGGCGGATCCGGCAGGCTGTTCTGGTGGGTGATAGCTATGCCACTGGTGTGAAAGTACCCTAAGGAAGTAATGCAATGTGGTAACTCCCGTCCCATCTCTCATATTAACATAAACATAAAATTATACTCAAAAATACTATCCCTAATACTTCGAGACATTATACCCACAAGTATAGTCCTAGAGTAGCAGGGCTGTAGATGTCTTTTTAGCATTTGCAGACATGTTTCTGTCCTTTTGTTGGTTGTGGAGGAGCAGGTGTTCTGGAGATCCTAGGAATAATTGATTGTATCCCTTGGTGGAATACATTTATACATTATGTACAGGTGGGAAATGGTTGAGTGAAGAAACATGGAAACCTGGCAGATCACATTAAAGGCAATCGAAAATGTCAACGGAGAAGAAATAATGGGACTAAGGAAACAGAAGTGATGAAGCTGAGACTTAAACTAAACTAGTCGTGGCTTACTTGTATTGTTAACCTCTTAGTGACCACCAATATGTCTTTTTTTCGAAAGTCACTAAGACGGTCCTAGGCTGGCCACCGCTTTTTTTTTTACAGTGGCCTAAACTAAGTGGTGCACAGGTCTTCTCTGCAGTGATCGTCATAAGAGAGCTGAACTCCTGCTCTAACTGGCCGGCAGGGGCGGACTGGGAACTTGAAGTGAACCTAGAAAAAATCCCAAAAGTGGCCCTGTTGTTGGAGAGTCCAAATTGACAGAAGGTGGTACATCACGAGGCAAGGACAACAGAAGTAGGCAGGGCCAATACCATGGTGCAGCACAAAATACCACCACCTTGTTGCAGTATCCAACTGCATCACTGTCCTGAGGACAGCAATGCAGTTGAATTCAGGAGGTGCAAAAGTGCCTGGTGCTCCTACATTAATTAATGCTGAGAGCATTAGATCATTTTGTACCAAGCTGGTGGTCGTGAGGAGGGCTCGGGTGGCCCCAGTAGGCATCGGCCCACTGGGAAATTTCCCTGTAGGGTCTATCGCCAGTCCCCTCCTGCTGGCCGGATTGGCAGGATCATAAATCCTGACCGTTTGACCCCATAGATGCCACAGTCAGTAGTAATGGCAGCATCTAAGTGGTGTCAGCAGCTTGGGGGCACTTGGCAGCCTTGGTCTAATAAAGACCGCCAAATCTGCCGTCTGCGTATGCCAAGGCACGGCCTAATAGATTGCCTGTCAGATTTCCACTGACCGGTTAATATACCATAGTGCATATGTAGTAAAATCCCCGCCACATATATGGTACCGCCACATCCGTAATGACCTGAACTATGCAATTATCATATATTATCATGCACAATTATCCTGTACAGTGAACATGGGAAAAAAAATGCTAGAATTGTTTTTTTTTTGCTTATCTGCCTCCCCCCCCCAAAAAAAGGAAAAAAAAAGTGATCAAAATGAGTTATGTACCCCAAAAATTGTACCAATGAAAACAACAAGTCAGCCGACAAACATCAACCTTAGGCTAGTTTCACACTAGCGGCAAGGAACGCCGGCAGGCTGTTCCGTCGGGTGAACAGCCTGTCAGATCCGTCCTGCCGCTAGTGAACGTGTGCCCCCGGACTACCGCTCTGGCCCCATTGACATGTCGTCGTTTTATTCCGGCGGCCTCTTGGCGTGCACTGCTGTGCCTCTACCAGAACTCTGCCCCGCCCCCATTATAGTCAATGGGGCTGGAGCGGTAGTCCGGGGGGCACACGTTGACTAGAGGCAGGATGGATCCGACAGGCTGTTCACCCGACGGAACAGCCTGCCGGAGGTCCGTGCCGCTAGTGTGAAACTAGCCTTACACAGCTCAATGGAAAGAAAAATCAAACATCTTGGGATGTGGCGATGCAAAAACTTTTTTTTTTTTGCGAAAAGAGTTTTTATTGTGCAAATGTAGTAAAAGAAATAAAAAACCCTATATGTGTATATTTGGTAGCACTATAATTGTACAGACCCAGGCAATAAAGTCATCAAGTTATTTATGGCGGAAAGTGAAAACCGCAAACTTTCAAACCTAAAAATTTGTTAATTGCGAAATTGCTGTTTTGTTTTCCATCCACCCCAGAAAGAGTTTATAAAAGTTAGTCAGTGAGTTATGTGTACCCCAAAGTGGTGCCATTGAAATCCATGACTTGTCTCACAAAAAACAAGACTGATGGAAAAAGAAGAAACTAAGGGTACGATCACACTGCGCGGTCGTGATCCATTCGGGACACAGCCAGCTGCTAACTAATGAAGACCGCACTGTGTATACCGTAGGTATTAAGGGTGCCGTGCGGCCATTAAGAATTCAGCCCGCTTATACAGTGCGGTCTTCATAAGTTAAATATCAGGCAGCTGTGGCCAGATTGGCCGTGCGGGTCTTGACCGCAGCTGGCCGCGGCTCTAGACCACACCGTGTGGTCATACCCTTATAGCTCCTGAACTGCGGCAATAAAAAAAATTAGAAAAGCTGCTTGGTCACTAAGGGGTTAAGCATTCGTTCACAAACTACATTACTGTGAGTCAGAGAGTTCATTGGTAAGAATGTGGGAAATTCCGGCACAGATAATGTGAGTTCACATACAGACTTGTCATTTCTGTGCGGAGGCTTTGTTATATTCTTGAAACAATTGAAGGGGTTGTCCAAAAATTAGTTCAGCAGTTAAAGGGGTATTTCCATCTGGGACCTTGATGGCCACCAGTAGGATCCGCTCCTATCACCAGAACTGGTAAAGGAGAGCACGCAATCCCTCGCGCTCTGGTTCTGGCAGTTCTTTGGTTCCCCCACTCGTCTGAGTTCCTCCCGCAACATCTTGAGATCACTGAGGTCACTGCTGGAGCAGAAAGGACAGAGACCCACAGAGGACTAGGGAAGCGTCAGCATCGGTGCGGCACCAGAGTAGAGAATGTATTTCTTCTTTTGTTATTTTACATTAGGCTACTTTCACACTGGCGTTTTGGTTTCCGTTTGTGAGATCCGTTCAGGGATCTCACAAGCGGTCCAAAATGGATCAGTTTTGCCCTTAATGCATTCTGAATGGATAAGGATCCGCTCAGAATGCATCAGTTTGGCTCCGTTCCGCCTCCATTCCGCTTTGGAAGCGGACACCATAACGCTGCTTTCAGTGTTTTGGTGTCCGCCTGACGAAGCAGAGCCAAACGGATCCGTCCTGACACACAATGTAAGTCAATGGGGACGGATCCGTTTTCTCTGACACAATCTGGCACAATAGAAAACGGATCCGTCCCCCACTGACTTTCAATGGTGTTCAAGACGGATCCGTCTTGGCTATGTTACAGATAATACAATCGGATCCGTTCTGAACAGATGCATGCGGTTGTATTATCTGAACGGATGCGTTTGTGCAGATCCATGACGGATTCGCACCAAACGCCAGTGTGAAAGTAGCCTTAGTTATAAGCTGATTTAAAAAATCAAGGGGGTTGGGCAACCCCTTTAATTGTTAGGCAACCCATTTAACTTGAGGCTAGTTTAAATATGCCAAAACCACAGTATGTCTGCAGTTGTGAGTCTATACGGGGTCATACCGTAGATCCTCCTTGCCTAGTACTAGAAGTGATTTGCATTTTTGAGAGCTGCATTTTTTGTGAATTTTGAGCATATTTTACATTAAAGAGGTTTTCCAATGTTTTTATACTGATGGCCTATCCTCAGGATAGGTCATCGGTATCTGACCAGCGGAGGTGCGACACCTTGGACCACCACTGATCAGCTGTTTAAGGAGACTACGTTGCGCCGGTAAACCTCCTAACAGCTCACCGAGCACTGCGCCATCCACGGGATAGTGGCTGTGCTTGGTATTGCAGCCCAGCCCCATTCACTTGAATGCTACTGAGCTGCGTCAAGGCAACATGACAGATGAACGTGACATCACTGGCCCAGGGTAAGCTGTGAGATGGCCTTCTCAACCACCTTATTAGCGGGGGTCCTACTGATCAGGTCCTGATGACCTATCCAAAAGATAGATCATCTGTATAAAAAAGTCAGAAAACCCCTTTAAAGGGAATGTGAGTACCTGTATCCTCTCCTGCCATGTCTGTTTTAGTAGCTACTTGCATTCTCCATGGAACATCTATGACTCTGTGCTCTGCCATCCCTCTATTATTCCTACTAAAAGATATGAATTGGCAACCGTTTGCAATGGAGGTCCAGATGGGTGTTACTAGTTGGGGGTGTGCCCCTGCACATTCTGACACTGGCAGCACTGATTGGATAGTGTCAGACTGTGAAGGATCACACCTCCAACACCCAGCTAGATCTTCATTGGAGACTGCTAGTAATTCATTAATAACTTGTAGCAGGAATAATAAGGGGGATGGAAGTAGTTACTAAAGCAGACATGTCAGGAGAGGTGACAGGTCCACTTAACCACTTCAGCCCCGCTAGCTTAAACACCCTTAATGACCAGGCCACTTTTTACAATTCTGCACTACACTACTTTCACCGTTTATTGCTCCGTCATGCAACTTACCACCCAAATGAATTTTACCTCCTTTTCTTCTCACTAATAGAGCTTTCATTCGGTGCTATTTCATTGCTGCTGACATTTTTACTTTTTTTGCTATTAATCAAAAATTACCGAAATTTTTGCAAAAAAATGACATTTTTCACTTTCTGTTGTAATTTTTATTTTTAAAAAACTACATTTCTATATAAATTTTTCTCTAAATTTATTGTTCTACATGTCTTTGATAAAAAAAATCCAATAAGTTTATATTTATTGGTTTGGGTAAAAGTTATAGCGTTTACAAACCATGGTGCAAAAAAGTGAATTTCGGCATTTTGAAGCAGCTCTGACTTTCTGAGCACCTGTCATGTTTCTTCAGCTGCTAGAATGCCAGGATAGTATAAATACCCCCCAAATGACACCATTTTAGAAAGAAGACACCCCAAAGTATTCATGGAGGAGCATGGTGAGTTCATGTATCATTTCATTTTTTTTCACAAGTTAGCGGAAAATGACACTTTCTGAGGGAAAAAATAAAAATAATAAACTTTCCATTTCTGCTAACTTCTGGCAAAAAAAAATGAAATCTCCCACGGACTCACTATGCCCCTCAGTGAATACCTTGGGGTGTCTACTTTCCGAAATAGAGTCACTTGTGGGGTGTGTTTACTGTTCTGGCATTTTGGGCGGGGCTAAATTGTGAGCAGCCCTGTAAAAGCTAAAGGTACTCGTTGGAATTTGGGCCCCTTTGCGCACCCAGGCTGCAAAAAAGTGTCACTCATGTGGTATCGCCGTACTCAGGAGAAGTAGGGCTATGTGTTTTGGGGTGTATTTTTACATATACCCATGTTGGGTGAGAGAAATATCTCTGTAAACTGACAACTTTGTTTAAAAAAAATTAAAAAGTTGTCGTTTACAGCGATATTTCTCACACAAAGTATGGGTATATATAAAAATACACCCCAAACACATTGCCCTACTTCTCCTGAGTACGGCGATACACATGTGTGCCACTTTTGCAGCCAAGATGCAAAGGGCCCAAATTCCAATGAGTACCTTTAGGATTTCACAGGGCATTTTTACGCATTTGGATTCCAGACTTCTTCTCACGCTTTAGGGGCCCCTAAAATGCCAGGGCAGTATAAATACCCCACAAGTGACCCCATTTTAGAAAGAAGACACCCTAAGGTATTCCGTGAGGGGCATGGCGAGTTCATGTAAAATTTTATTTTTTGTCACAAGTTAGTGAAATATGAGACTTTGTAAAAAAAAAAAAAATATCAATTTCCGCTAACTTGTGCCAAAAAAAAAAAAAATTTCTGTAAACTTGCCATGCCCCTCACGGAATACCTTGGGGTGTCTTCTTTCCAAAATGGTGTCACACGTGGGGTATTTATACTGCCCTGGCAATTTAGGGGCCCTAAAGAGTGAGAAGAAAAATGCGTAAAAATGCCCTCCTAAAAGGTACTCATTGGTTTTAGGGCCCCTTTGCACATCTTGGCTGCAAAAAAGTGTCACTCATGTGGTATCGCCGTACTCTTTATTGTTTTTTCTCAAAACGTCTCCCTTTTGGCTAACTTTTGACAAAAAGTTAAATTTTTCATGGACTCACTATGCCCCTCAGCGAATTCCTTGGGGTGTCTACTTTCCAAAATGGGGTCATTTGTGGGGTGTTTGTACTGTTCTGGCATTTTGGGCGGGGCTAAATTGTGAGCAGCCATGTAAAAGCTAAAGGTACTCGTTGGAATTTGGGCCCCTTTGCGCACCCAGGCTGCAAAAAAGTGGCACACATGTGGTATCGCCGTACTCAGGAGAAGTAGGGCAATGTGTTTTGGGGTGTATTTTTACATATACCCATGCTGGGTGAGAGAAATATCGCTGTAAATTGACAACTTTGTATAAAAATTTTTAAAAAGTTGTCATTTACAGAGATATTTCTCTCACCCAGCATGGGTATATGTAAAAATACACCCCAAAACACATTGCCCTACTTCTCCTGAGTACGGTGATACCACATGAGTGACACTTTTTTGCAGCCAAGATTCGCAAAGGGGCCCAAATTCCCATGAGTACCTTTAGGATTTCACAGGGCATTTTTACGCATTTGCGGTGGGCTGGGCGCTAACTACCTAACACGTAGCTAACTAACTGGCGGTGATAAGGGACCCTTATGCCCCATTCACACGTCCGCAATTCTGTTTGCGGAACGGAATTGCGGACCCATTCATTTCTATGGGGACAGACTTTGTCCCGCTCGGATCCGCAATTGCGGACAAGAAAAAGCATTTTCTATATAGTTCTGGCAATGTGCGGATCTGCAAAATGCGGAAAGCACATTGACGGTGTCCGTGTTTTGAGGATCCGCGCCGCAAAACACATATGGACATGTGAATAGAGCCTTACAGGGGGGGTGATCAGTGACAGGGGGGTGATCAGGGAGGCTATATTGGGTGATCAGGGGTTAACACGGGGTTAATAGTGGTTATAAAGTGAGGGGGTGGGGTGGGGGGTGGGGTTAGTGTAGTGTTTGGTGCAACTTTACTGTGTTACCTGGTCCTCTGGTGGTCGATCCCAGTAAATGGGACCACCAGAGGACCAGGTAGCAGCTATATCAGACACTGTTAACAAAACAGCGTCTGATATACATGTTTGATGCGATTTATTTTACATTTACAGCCTGCCAGCGATTGATCATCGCTGGCAGGCTGTAGTATTACTGCAGAGCCGCGTTCACAGCAGATCTCGCCTCTCGCGAGATGACGCACGGATGCGTCCAGGAGGAACAAACTTGCCGCCGCCTGGACGCATCCGTGCGTTAGGCGGTCGGCAACAGGTTAAAAACAAGATAGCGACAGTTTTTTTTCTAATCAGTTTTTATTTTCTGATTATAGATTTATTTATTCTATTTCCTGAACATGATTATGGGGGCGGCCATCTTGCCTGGGCTGTTCTTAACAGCATTTAAAGATTTACAGCAGCCATATGGACCATAGACCCAAAGACACAATAGTTTGGGTGGAGACTCATTTAAATCTATGGGGGAGATTACTAGATATGCTCTGTGACCTGTGCAGAAGTCACTCTACAAGTAAAGGAGTAGATTGGCTGTGGCATCACCAATTTTGAATGGTGGATCCAGTGTTAACTATAACTATAGGTGATATCTGTTATTGCAATCCAGCCTGTGAGGATATTTAGATGACTGTTTAAAAAAAAGTGATCCATCCAGACCAAAAAGCAATGCCTATTATTAGACTTAGTGGCCAGTGCTAAATTTATATCAAGCTGACAGCTCAAGGGGCGTGTCTTTTCCGCTGCAGCTCAGGGGCCGTGTCAGCTCCCCCTATCACAACTCAGGAGGTAGTTGAAGAATGAAACTGAGCATGTGCGGCCTTCTCAGTGAGCAGGACAAACAAAAAAGAAAAAATGAACAGCAGGTGGAGCTATACAGATACATTTTACTAAATATTTAATTACATGCAATTACAAAAGTATTCAGATCCAGGTGCTGGTTTGAAAACTGTAGAATATTTTTCATGGGAAAACCCCTTTAACCACCGGAGAGCGCTCGCGCTCACAGCAAATTAAGGATCGAAAGTTATACTACAGCCTGCCAGCGATGATCCATCGCTGGCAGGCTGTAGATGCGAAATAAATCGCATCAAACAAGTATATAAGACGCTGTTTTGTTAACAGCGTCTGATATAGCTGCTACCTGGTCCTCTGGTGGTCCCATTTGCTGGGATCGACCACCAGAGGACCAGGTAGCGTTGTAAAGTAGCACCAAGCACCACACTACCCCCCCCCCCATCACTTATTAACCCCTTGTTAACCCCTGATCACCCCATATAGACTCCCTGATCACCCCCCTGTCACTGATCACCCCCCTGTAAGGCTCCATTCACATGTCCATATGTGTTTTGCAAAACCACGGATCCGCAGATCCGCAAAACACGGACACCGGCAATGTGCTTTCCGCATTTTGCAGATCCGCACATTGCCAGAACTATATAGAAAATGCTTTTTCTTGTCCGCAATTGTGGACAAGAATAGGACATGTTCTATAGTTTTGCGGAACGGAAATGCAGACCCGGAAGTGCGGATCTGCAATTCCGGATCCGAGCGGGACAAAGTCTGTCCCCATAGAAATGAATGGGTCCGCAATTTCGTTCCGCAAACAGAATTGCGGACGTGTGAATGGGGCATAAGGGTCCCTTATCACCGCCAGTTAGTTAGCTACTTGTTAGGTAGCTAGCGCCCAGCCCACCGCACCGCAGTCACTGATTTTGGCAGAGATTTTTTCATCCACATTGATCGATGCGAATGAAAAAATCTGTGCCGTTCATTTTTTTTTCAGCCCAGAGGCTGAACGAAAAAAAAAATCTCATTACCCGTATGCTCAATATAAGGAGAATCGCAGAAACTCCTAATGCTGGCCATACGTGTAATGATTGCGGAGACCCTCAAATGCCAGGGCAGTATAAATACCCCACATGTGACCCCATTTTAGAAAGAAGACACCCCAAGGTATTCCGTGAGGTGTATGGTGAGTTCATGTAAAAAAAAATTTTTTGTCACAAGTTAGTGGAATATGAGACTTTGTAAAAAATAAAATATATATATATCAATTTCCGCTAACTTGTGCCAAAATTTTTTTTTTCTGTGAACTCGCCATGCCCCTCAGTGAATACCTTGGGGTGTCTTCTTTCCAAAATGGGGTCATTTGTGGGGTGTTTGTACTGTTCTGGCATTTTGGGTGGGGCTAAATTGTGAGCAGCCATGTAAAATCTAAAGGTACTCATTGGTTTTAGGGCCCCTTTGCGCATCTTGGCTGCAAAAAAGTGTCACTCATGTGGTATCGCCGTACTCAGGAGAAGTAGGGCAATGTGTTTTGGGGTGTATTTTTACATATACCCATGCTGGGTGTGAGAAATATCTCTGTAAACGACAACTTTTTAAAAATTTTTATACAAAGTTGTCAATTTACAGAGATATTTCTCACACCCAACATGGGTATATGTAAAATTACACCCCAAAACACATTGCCCTACTTCTCCTAAATACGGCGATACCACATGAGTGACACTTTTTTGCAGCCTGGGTGCGCAAAGGGGCCCAAATTCCAACGAGTACCTTTAGCTTTTACAGGGCGGCTCACAATTTAACCCCGCCCAAAATGGCAGAACAGTAAACACACCCCACAAATGACCCCATTTCAGAAAGTAGACACCCCAAGGTTTTCACTAAGGTGCATAGTGAGTCCGTGGGAGATTTTTTTTTTTTTTTGCCAGAAGTTAGCAGAAATGGAAACTTTATTTTTTTCCCCTCAGAAAGTGTCATTTTCCGCTAACTTGTGAAAAAAAAATGAATGATACATGAACTCACCAAGCCCCACCGCGAATACTTTGGGGTGTCTTCTTTCTAAAATGGTGTCATTTGGGGGGTATTCATACTATCCTGACATTCTAGCACCTGAAGAAACATGACAGGTGCTCAGAAAGTCAGAGCTGCTTCAAAATGCCGAAATTCACTTTTTTGCACCATAGTTTGTAAACGCTATAACTTTTACCCAAACCAATAAATATACACTTATTGGATTTTTTTTTATCAAAGACATGTAGAACAATAAATTTATAGAAAAATTTATATAGAAATGTAGTTTTTGTTTAAAAATTTTACAACAGAAAGTGAAAAATTTCATTTTTTTGCAAAAATGTCGTTAAATTTTTATTAATAGCAAAAAAAGTAAAAATGTCAGCAGCAATTAAATACTACCAAATGAAAGCTCTATTAGTGAGAAGAAAAGGAGGTAAAATTCATTTGGGTGGTAAGTTGTATGACCGAGCAATAAACGGTGAAAGTAGTGTAGTGCGGATTTGTAAAAAGTGGCCTGGTCATTAAGGGGGTTTAAGCTAGGGGGGCTGAAGTGGTTAATTAGGGGTACATTTTAAGTACAGACATATCTACTGTACATTATAGAGTTCAGAAACGGATCTGGAATAGCTATTATTACCCCATGAGAGCCATGGCGCAGCAGGCTGCATTGTGTGGTCAGGATTATTCACTGCAGGGCAGCTTCTGGTTGCTGTGGGAAAACATGGAAGAACATATTGCTCAGGCCCCAATACACACGACCGTATCCGTTTTGCGGTCTCCAAATTGCGGCTCCGCAGATACTGATACGGTCTGTGTGCTGTCCAGATTTTATTTGCAGACCCATTGTTTTCAATGGGTCTGTTTTCTGTATTTTGCAGACATAGGGGATCATTTTTGAACTAGGGTACTCCTGTTTTTTGGTCTAGAAAAGCCGCAGAAGGCGTTTTTTGCTTTTTTTTTTCCACATTTTGGTCTTTCCGTCCATTTACTAGATGAAACCCTCAAATTAGATTACATTACATTTACTATGTGCGACTTTTCAGAATGTCGCATCTCGCGCCAGGCAAGCCCCTGGTCTCCTTTTACACATGTAGGTGAGGATCCATTCATACATCCGTAATTTGGTGTGCATCCGTTCCGCAATTTTAGGACCCATTCACTTTTTAATGGGGCTGGAACGGATGTGGATCCGCATTTCCGGGATCCGCATCCGCATTTCCAGGATCCGCATCCGCATTTAAGGGATCCGCATTTCAGGTCCGTAATTGCGGACCAGAAAAGGCATTTTCTATTAGGGTCCATTCACACGTCCGTATATTGGATCCGCATCCGTTCCGAAATTTGCGGACCCAGTCACTTTCAATGGGGCTGGAACGGATGCAGATCCGCATTTCTGGGATCCACATCCGTTTTTTTCAGGATCCGCAGCAGTTTTTTCGGAATCCATTTTTTTCAGGATCCGCAATTCCGTTCCTGAAAAAAATAGAACATGTCCTATTCTTGTCCGCAATTGTGGACAAGAAAAGGCATTTTCTGTTATAGTGCTGGCTACGTGCGGTCCGCAAATTGCCGGTGTCCTTGTTTCGCGGATCCGCAAAACACTTACGAACGTGTTAATAGACCCTTATAGTGTCGGCAATATGCGGTCCGCAAATTGCGGACCGAACATTGCCGCTGTCCATGTTTTGCGGATCCGCAAAACATTTACGGACGTGTGAATGGACCCTAACCCACATTACACTTACGCCACATATATTATTAAGGGGCAGCAGTTCATACATTTGTTGCAGGAACACAAAGCATAAAAAAACCGACATAATATGATAAACGAGCCCCATAGTCTATCTTTTTGCGGAACGGATGATCCATGTGCTTTCCGCATCCGTATGTCCGTTCTTCAAAAGGATAGAACATGTCTCATAATTGTCTGCAAAACGCAGACCTCGAACCCATCGAAGTCGTGCGGATGCAACACAGAGAGCATCCGTATTTTGCAAAATGGATACGGTCGTGTGCATAAGGCTATAGTGTGTGCTTTCTAGCAAAGATGTCTGCTGGAAAGAGGCAGGAGAGATGTATGTGGGCAGGCCCGAGTACTCGGAGCACATGACAGGAAAAGCAGTCAGTACAGTAATGCCGGGCCTAGGTAACAAAGACATTGTGTGTGGCTGGCATTGCCCTGTGCCTTGTGGGGGGAGGAGGTGTGTGCGCTCATGACGGTGACATGGCTGCCGCTGTGTTGTCCTTTCTCCTCACACATCAGTTTCACTTTAGCAGAAACCAGACCCTTGTCGTGCACGGAGCAGCGACGCCCCCACCCCTGACAGCCCGTGTAATGTGAAAGTGCAAGCAGAGGGAGCCTAGGAAGGAATGGAAAGCGACGCTCTCTTCTCATTATAACCCTTCTCTCTTTTATCTGCTTTCCTTTTTTTTTTCAGATCACGTAAAATAGGACCTTTGGGGATTTCTCGCTGTGGAAACAGCCCATGGGGTCTCCAGGTAAGAAGCCCCTCATTTCATTACGTGCTACCATTTAGTGGAAGGATGGAGGAGGATAAACTAAGGCTGCCGAGTCAATGCAACCGCTGCTCGTAGCACTCATAGCATTCACTCAGGATGCCTTCCCATTTCAAGGTGAAAGCTATACATAGGTGAAGCTGTTAGCACTGACATTTTATACTCTTGTGGGCGAGACAGACATGTTTTATCAAACGAGTGGGTGCCGTACAGCGCTGGCCGCGTTTGTGTGCAACAGTAAGGGAGGGCCCCGCGTTTTTCACCGTGTCACTTTTTAATGAGGGACTAGAATACTAGATAATCGAGTCATCAAGAACGTATTTTACCCAGAAAGGTGTTCTTCACCACGTACATACATTCCTGAAGGCTCCGGCATTTGTACGTCACTATGTGGCAGAGGGGAGCCATAGGAGGCGATTACGTTCCAGGAAGTTCATCGTAAATGTCGGGGGTTGCAACATGTCACCCTCCGCACTAAAATACTTGCCTCCAGGCTTTGTATTTCATGTATTGTCTACTGCAGGGGTAGGCAACCTCCGGCACTCCAGCTGTTGTGAAACTACAACTCCCAGCATGCAACTTCCATAGAAGGGAATGGAGCATGCTGGGAATTGTAGTTTCACAACAGCTGGAGTGCGGAAGGTTGCTGACCCCCTGGTCTACTGTTATTCCAAGGCTGCATTTCATGTTACCTTAGAAGTTACGTCTTTGTTCTCAATTTGCAGATAGCGCCCTTGATTTTGGTCTCCTGAATCCAATAAGTTGTGCCTGATTGCTCAGTGGGAGGGGGTCAGAGGTATGTTCCTGTAATTACTGTCTGAGGGTGAGTGAGCGACCATGTGCGTCCCTAAGGGATAGTTCGGAGCTGTATGTACCGATGCGGGTGGACGCTGGAAATCTACAAATGTGGGGATATCTGTATATGCTGGCTGTCCTTTCCTTGGTGTCTCTGGATTGTTAATACTGCTACTTACAATTGTGAGGCGTCACGCGGATGACGCTTCTTTTTTTTTTTTTTTTTTCATTCAATGTCAATATATGGTTGGTGGAAATATTACCATTGATAAGTGTTCATGGAATATTCAACGTTGAGTTCTCATTTCGATGCCGTTAATTACAGAGCAGGGGTTGAGTGATCCGAAGAAAATGGCTTAATGTTTGTTTGCAAAGCTGGAAAATTGCAGGTTTTAGAGAAAATGATGGCCGTGTCTTGTCCTGTGCTGCTTTAAAGGAAGGACGTTGAGCTGCATGTCAGAATGGCTGTGTCTGCACTGGTGGGCTTGAAATACCCCTCCGTATTATGTATCCATGCACAGAATATATGTACATCTCTCTTATTTGAATACTATTATTTATCATTATTGATTTTGGATTCATATATAGCCAAAGCATGTGGAGACCCTCAATATCATCTTATTGGACATCCCATTCCAAAACCACGGGTATTAATATGGAATTTGGACCCCTTTTGAGGCTATAACAGCACTACTCGACTGGCCGTAGACCCTGCAGGAAAATTTCCCGTGGGCCGATGCCCAGAGCCGCTTGAGTTCTCCTCACGGCCACTGGCTGGGTGCATAATGACCTGACGCTCTCAGTATTAAAAGGGTTGTCTCATTTCAGTAAATGGCATTTATCATGTAGACAAAGTTAATACAAGGCACTTACTAATGTATTGTGATTGTCCATATTTCCTTCTCTGCTGGCTGGATTCATTTTTCCATCACATTATACACTGCTGGTATTCAGGGGTTACGACCACCCTGCAATCCAGCAATCCAGCAGCAGTGGTCATGCTTGCACACTGTAGTAAAAATTCACCAGCCTATGCGCATTCCCACGGTCCCGGCCTTTCCTATAGTGTACAAGCACGACCACCACTGTTAGATTGCAGTGTGGTCGTAACCGTAGAAACAAGCAGTGTATAATATGATGGAAAAATGAATCCAGCCAGCAAAGAAAGCAATATGGACACTCACAACACATTAGTAACTTTCTCTACATGATAAATACCACCTGCTGAAGTGAGACAACCCCTTTAATTAACGCTGGGGGCATCAGACACTCATGCACCTGGCCGGCGGCCACAGGTGCCTTCCTGACTTCAGCTGACTTGGTGCTGTGGCCTGTGTCTCACCTTCTCACCCACCTCATCCATATCGTAATTATAGACAACTGTAGGAGTAGGAGGAAAGAACATGGCATGTGGCGCTGGCCACCACAGAAGTGCAGCTATGGTATTGCTGGCCCTGACTACTTGTGTCGGCCCGCATACTTGTTCTGGTCCTGCCTACTTGTTTTGCCTCTACCTACTTGTGCTGGTCATGACTACTTGTGTGGGTCCGCATACCTGTGCTGGTCCTACCTACTTGTGTGGGCCCACATACCTGTGCTGGTCCTACCTACTTGTCTTCCCTCCACCTACTTGTGCTGGTCCTGCCTACTTGTGTGGGCGCCTCATACTTGCGCTGGTCCTGTCTACTTGTGTGGGCCCTCATACTTGTGCTGGTCCTGCCTACTTGTGTGGGCCCTCATACTTGTGCTGGTCCTGCCTACTTGTGTGGGCCCTCCATCCTTGTGCTGGTCCTGCCTACTTGTGTGCGCCCACATACCTGTGCTGGTCCTGCCTACTTGTGTTGCCTCCGCCTACTTGTGCTGGTCCTGCCTACTTGTGTTGCCTTCACCTACTTGTGCTGGTCCTGCCTACTTGTCTTGCCTCCACCTACTTGTGTGGGCCCTCATACTTGTGCTGGTCCTGCCTACTTGTCTTGCCTCCACCTACTTGTGTGGGCCCTCATACTTGTGCTGGTCCTGCCTACTTGTCTTGCCTCCACCTACTTGTGTGGGCCCTCATACTTGCGCTGGTCCTGTCTACTTGTGTGGGCCCTCATACTTGCGCTGGTCCTGTCTACTTGTGTGGGCCCTCCATACTTGTGCTGGTCCTGCCTATTTATCTTGCCTCCATCTACTTGTGTGGGCCCTCATACTTGCGCTGGTCCTGCCTACTTGTGTGGGCCCCAGCTTCTGTCAATATGGACCCACCTACGACATGGAGCCACTTTCACTTTTTTTTTCAGGGCCACTTTAAGTTCCTAGTCCACCCCCATCCTTCTGGGAAGGAGATCTAGAAGATTTTGCAGTGTGTCTGTTGGAATTTGTGCCCACTCACATAAAGGTGCCCGGCGGGTTTCAGGTCAGGGCACTGTGCAGGTCACTCAAGGCACTCCTTACCAAAGTCGATCACCCTGGACCTCGCATCGTTGACAGGGACATTCTATTCTTAAACATCAGGTTCTCTACAGATTTGAATGGCCTATTATACTTTCACCGATTTTCATGCAGACTGTGGATTTATTTGTGTTTCTATTGAAATGTTTCATAGGTTCAGATACAACGTTTCCCTCTCTTCACTTTTGTATTATGTTGAGAACACTAGAAAGCGTCAGGGAGTTTCTATGGTGATTAACACGTAATGTTCGCATTTGTTCTATGAGTCCTCTTTGATTTTATATTTCCCTTTGACTCTAAGCTATAAGTGAGCATGAGATGGTGCGAAACACCTAAGGATAAGTTCACATCTGCATCGGAGGCTCCGTGCAGGACTTCAGGCGCAGATTCCATATAAATTACCAGAGAAAAAAGACTTTTTTTTTCTCTGCTTAAATTCCAGACTGACATTGAACAGAACACATTATCGTCCGTGGTTTCTTATCAGCGACGTTCGGCTCAGCTATGTGTCGAATCCGGCAGTTATTTTCAATGTTCTGCTCCTAGAACAGAGCAGAACAATCCAAATCAGTAGCGGTGATGTGAATGCCGCCTTAGCATCATGCGGACTTTTTATCTGTCTGTTTTTTACTTGGATTATTCAATAAGTATCACACTTTTTTTTAAGAAGATTATGTGGATTACTTCCTTTTCTGCTTTGTTCACAGGGACATATTTCGTAGCTGTGGCTGTCTCGCCTCAGCCCCGTACATAATGGAGAACCAGTCAGTGATACCCCACGTCCCTCCCTTCCCACTGTGATGCGGCCGCTGATATAAAAGAAAAGCGGCGAGCGCTGAGCGGCCCTCTGTCAAAACATGGCGTGCGCCTGGTAGTACACACACTATTTGCTGTCAGTGGGACCTACTATTAAGTGTAGCTTAGTATTGAAATACTGATAATGTCAGTAGTCAACCAAAAACCGTATCAAAATAATATCAATGTATCAATGCATCGTGCAACCCTAATATGTATTATACAGGGTGGCCTGCGAAAATGTAGCCCACCACCAGCGATAATATGACAAGATGAACGAGCAAATGAATTGTTTTTTTTTTTAATTACCCACTAGTCACAAAAGACGCTGAAAGTGGTCCCCGTTCACATCTCCACATCTTTGGGCACGTGGGATTATGTTGGTTGATGCGGCTGGCGATGCTGCGGATAGTGTGTGGGATGTTCTCCTTGAGTTCATCCAGGGGATATGGATTGTTAGCGGACAGATAAAATCACACGTGGACAAGTCTGAGGACCGTGGTGGCCATAACCCCTTGCTCACAGGTCGCTCCTCTGTAAACAGCTCATGAACCCGTGCCAGTGAGGTCCGCGAGGTGCGGCATGTTGCCCCATCTTGTTGGAAAAAGCAGGACCTTTTTTCTTCTGCAGCCTCCCTGCTGAAGAGCTGCAAGCAGTATCCGCCAACATAATCCCAAAGATGCATAGGTGTGAACGGGGACCACTTTCAGTATCTTTTAAGACTTGGGGGCAATTAAAAAGAAAAACGATCCACTTGCTCGTTCAGCTTGTCATACTATCGCTGGAGGGGGCTATATTTTTGTAGGCCACCCTGTATATGGCTCTTCACATCCATGGCTGCATTCAGTCGTTGTCCAGTTTAGACACTTTCATACACTTCAATATTTTGAGTTGAAGGGAACCTGTCACCTGGATTTTGGGTACAGAGATGAGGACATGGGCTGCTAGAATCTCCTCCTTGCTCCCCGACGTCACGAAGCTAGAGCGCCGTAATCCCGCGATGCGCGAGCCAGCGCATGCGCAGTTCGTTCCCTGAGGCTGATGCCAGCACAGGGAAGGAACACCATGCCGACACTGCGCGTGCGCTAGCTCACGCATCGCGAGATTACGGCGCTCTAGCTTCGTGACGTCGGGGAGCAAGGAGGAGATTCGGAGGATGCAGGGCGGTGCTGGGCTCTTTCGCTGGACTTATCTCTCAAGCAGGACTCATCTAAGGTTAATTTGCATATCTTAAAAATCGTTTTTTTGAACCCAATAAAAGAACAGAGAGCTATGCTGCTAGCGGCCATCTAGCAGCCCATGTCCTCATCTCTATACCCAAAATCCAGGTGACAGGTTCCCTTTAATAGAGGGGTCCCTGGTCCTGGACCTTCATCTCTTGGCTACAGGGGAGTGTAGATGCAAAGAATGTCTCGTTCTGGAGGACCTGTCTCGTCCTGCAATACACAGACAACCCATTGATTTGAATGGGCATTTTGTAGCGGTCAGTTTCCCCTGAGGTGGCGCTGCAGCGAATTTGAACGCACAGCTGATTGTCCCAGCAGCGGGACACTTTGTGAACGGTTTATTGTCAAGGGACTTTTTAAAGAGGAGAATTAATTTAAATGTTTATGCAGACTTCGCTCAGTTGATTTGAATTCTATGAAATGTACTTTTTACAATGATACGAGTTAATAAAGTAAAGCCATCCAGAATGCAGTGCATTATACAATACGGACATATAGGCATGTTTTTTAATACTGATGACCTTTCCTCAGGAAAGGTTATCAGTACCTGATCGGTGGGGGTCTGACTCCCGGCACCCCCGCCAATCAGCTGTGGAAGAAGCCTCTGTGCTAACAAAGCTTTGCAGCCTCTACCTAGGACAGTGACGATTCGTTCACCTATCACGTGGCCTAGGCGCAGCTCAGTCCTACTGAAGTGAATGGGGCTGAGCTGCAATACTAAGCATAGCCGCTATGCAGTGGATGGCGCTGTACTTAGTAAGCTGCGAGGAACGCCATGGTCTCTACAAAAAACTGATTAGCAGGGGTGTCAGGTGTTGGACCCCTACCAATCATCGATATTAAACCTAGAAAATTCTTTTAAATACATTTTTAGAAAACAATTCAGGGGAAATTTTAAATAAACATTTAAAGGGAAGCTGTCACGTTGAGCCGCAGTATTTTATAGAGCAGGAGGAACTGAGCAACTGATAGAAGGGAGGTTATAATGATGGTAGTGAAAGGGTTAAATTGCAAGTTTTACTCCATCTTTTCCCACAAAAATATATATTAATCTGCTCACCTCCTGCTCTGTGACAAGCTGCCCACAGATTAAAGCCTCATGCACAGGACCGTTCAGTTTTTTTGTGCGGTCCGCAAATTGTGGATCCGCAAAACACAGAAGCCGCCCGTGTGCCTTCCGCAATTTGCAGAACGGAATGGGCGGCCCATTATAGAGATGCCTATTCTTGTCCGCAAAACAGTCAAGAATATGACATGTTATTTATTTTTTTGCGGGGCTACGGAACAGAGCAACTGATGCGGACAGCACACAGAGTGCTGTCCGCATCTTTTGCAGCTCCATTGAAGTGAATTAGTCCGCACTCGAGCCGTAAAAACTGCGGCTCGGATGCGGACCAGAACAACGGTCGTGTGCATGAGGACCAATTCACATTTTCATGGTGACAGGTTCCCTTTAAGTCACGCGCTCATGCTGTCCTTATTAGTGTGTGATGAGACCTGTGTCCAGCTTCTTCTACCCTCTGATAACCCCTTAGTGACCAGCATGTTTTGGCCCTTACCGACCAGGCGTTTTTCTTCCGTTTCTCATCGTCGCGTTCCAAAAGCTATAACTTTTTTATTTTTCTGTCTATATAGCTTTATGAGGGCGTGTTTTTTGTGGGACAAGTTGTAGTTTTTAATGGCGTAATTTTGGGGTACACATAACTTTCTGATTAATGTTTATTAACTCTTTCTGGGAGGGATATAGGAAAAACAGCTATACTGCCACTGCGTTTTTACGTTATATGAATTTTATGGCGTTTATTTTTCAGTATAAATAACATAATATCTTTATTCTATGGGTCAGTACGATTACAGTAATACCAAATGCATCTATTTTTACATTTTACTACTTTTACTTTTTTGCAATAAAACCCTTTTTTTTTAAAGAATTTTTTTTTTTGCGTTGCCGCTTCCCAAGACCCATAACTCTTCTTTTTCTTTCTATGGAGTTGTGTGAGGAATTGATTTTTGTGGGACGACTTGTATTTTAGTTTGGTATCCACTTGCTTTTTTTTACAGCGTTCACCATAGGGGATAATTTACATGATATTTGTGTAGTGCGGGTCGTTATGGACGCGTCAATACAAAACATATGGGGAAGATTTTTTTTTTGCTATATTTTTCATTGAAAAGCGTATTTTAAATGAAAAAAAAAGCATTTTTTTAATGGGATTTTTTTATTGAACAAATGAGCTTTTTTTTTTTTTACCACTTAATAGTCTCACAAGTGGACTATAACAGACAGCTTTTTGATTGCTTTTAAAATGCAATGCACTATCCCTATAGTGCATGGCATTTTAATGGAAATGCTATTTTAACAGAGAGGCGCAGCCTGCTGGAAATTACTGAAGGCTGGTCTGGGGCCTACATTAGACCCCAGGCACCCTTCACTCACATCGGCACCCCACAATCGCATTTGCGGGGTTCTGATGGGAGACAGAGGGAGTCCGCTCCCTCTGTCAGCACTTTACATGCGGTGACAGCGGGGCCGGTCTGGGCTGTTAGAGCAGGGCCACGGCTCTCATGTGAGAGACTTAGACTCAGCCGCCGTAAAAAAGCAGTGGTCACTAAAGGGTTATGTTTGTGTATGAGTGTATACAGGCATGGAAAAAACAGAAAAACTTTTGAAAGTGTCTTCTCCATCATCACAGGCTCCCTGCAGAGAAGACCAAACAAATTGATTGACAGGTCTGCCTTTCAGGGGTTATGACTAATGTAAAAAATGAAAATCAGACACCATATAATACATGACAATCTCTTTCTAACAAAGCTAGAACCAGCCCTGTACCTCACATGGATCCAGAGATCTCTCCAGTCATTGCTCTGCTAGATTTATATCAAGATAACAGCTCAAGGGGCGTGTCTTTTCTGCTGCAGCTCAGAGGGTGTGTCCAGGCACTCCCTATCACAACTCAAAAGGCAGCTGAAGGAAGAAACTGAGCATGTGCGGCCTTCTCAGTGAGCAGGATAAAGAGATGAGAAAAAGTACAAACAGCAGGTGGTGCTATACAGAAAAAATTTATTGAATAACTCAGTGGCTATTCAAAATTTTTAATTACATGCAATTACAAAAGTATTCAGATCTAGGTGCTGGTTTAAAAAGTGTATTTTAATATTGGGACAACACCTTTAACTTTAAGTGTGGGTTCACACTAGCGTTAGGCATTCCTTTATGCCTTTCTGTTATAACATGGTTATAACGGAAAATAACGGAGTCCATAAGACAGAAGGACAGATCCATTCTTCTGCCCATAGACTTGTGTTATGATGGAATGCAAAACGGAAGCCTTTAAAAGGCATTCCGTTTGCTTTTCATCCTAATAGAAGTCTAAGAAAATCAAAACGGATCCGTCTGGTTCCCGTTATGCAAGACTGAAAACAAAGTCCTGTCTAATTTTGCATTCTGTCTGGGCATTCCATTATTTTCCGTTATAACGGAAAGCCATAACGGAATCCCTAACGCTAGTGTGAACCCACCCTAAGCAGTGTGTCTGGCAAAAAGCTTGTCGACTGATTCCAGTAGCAGTTTGCTGAAATTCGAACACACCTGTGTCCAAAAAAACATTTTTTCTTAAATAATAGCAAAAAGAAACTTGACTATAGAACTTGACTAGAAGCCACAATTCTGGAGTGCTTGATAAACTTCCCCCATAGCTTTTCGTCATAGCTGCTGTGTTCTAATTTACAAAATGGCAGCTGTAGACCTACATTTACTGGCACAACAATCTCTGCCCCTCCCCCTGCTCTGCAAAAGGGAGTGAATAAGTCGACCCTGAGTGAAATGTCTGCCTGCTGGGATACTCAGCAGCATGTTTTATGTGTAGGACTACAAGTCGCAGCTGTACAATGACACTGCTAATACACACAGGATCTTCCTCCTGCTTGTTCTTGTGCAATGCCCTGCAGAACTCCTCCAGTCTGTCAGCTCTGTGTCTGCAAGATGAGGAGGGAAGATCCTGTGTCTCTTCACTGCCTGCAGCTTCTCAGTAAAGCCTCCAGCATTGAGTCTGTGCTGCACAAGGGGTTAAAGTTTCCTGAAGAATCCAGTGAGACACAGGGTAGACAGCAGCAGCTTAACCAGTGCAGGGGCGTGGCCAGCACAGTAACGTCTTGTGTAGTGACACATATCTGCTCTCTCATGCTTGTGCAGGAAACATCATCAGAGCAGGGAGAGAAGCTGACATCACAGGTCATGTGACCCTCAGTGAAATCTGAGAAAGGCCACTGCACATAAAGTAAGGCATTGTAAAGCACTTACATTTGACTAGTGAGAAACATACAAAGAACAAAAAAATTACTTGGACAACCCCTTTAAGACCTAAATCACACATCAGTCTTTTTGTCAGTGTTTGATCTTTGATTTGCATCAGGGTCAAAAACACCGAACAGGTGCAAATTTTGCCATTATACCTTATCTCTGTCTAGGCTCCGCATCTGGTTTTAGGTCACAATCACTTATGGAAACCACTGACCAAACAATAATTTTGTGTATAAGGGCTCATGCACACGAACGTGTGCGGCCCATGCTCGTCCGTATTGTGGCCCTCAAGCACTTCACTTAAATGGGTCCGCAATCCTCAAGATACCTAGCAGTGCAGAGTGGAGGCGCAAAGTGTAAGAACACTTCCGTGGGATTTCAGTCTGTGCCTTTCCACCTCAGAAAAATAGGACTGTGTGAATGGGGGGTGGGGTCTGCTTTAGCTGCTCATATCTCCTGATTGGTAGCAGCTAGAGACATGGGCCTGGTGTTCTGGAATGTCAGCTTTCAAACAATACAAAGCCCATATCAGGGCTCCAGATGGCGACCAAAATGGTCGCCAATGCGACTAGGAATTTGCAAATGGCGATAAGAAATTTAAGTCTTATCGCCATTTGCGACTTGTCCCACCGCTGCGCTGCAGCTTTAAGAAAAAAAAAAACTTCAGCAGACGCACCACGCAGCGAGCGGCACAGCACAGGCAGCGCAGCCTGAAATAATCAATAGCAAAGCTCCATACAGTAAGGAGCTTTGCTATTGGTTAGTTTGGGCGGGCGCCGAAGCCATACAGCGCCCTGCACCAGAGAAAGCCGGCGGGAGATGAAAGGAGGAGGGGCCGGCTTTGGGGGGGGGGCTGAAGGAAGAAGAGCCGGGCGCGCTGAGGAGCCGAAGAATCAAGATGGGGCCGCATAAGAAGGAGACAGCGCAAGATGTTGTGTATCCAAGTGTGTAATGTATGTAGTGGAGTGTGTGATCATCACATACATCATACAGTACACATGTATACATCACTACATACATCACACACTGCACTACACACATCACATACTGCACTACATACATCATACACATGTATGCATCACACACTGCACTACATACATCACACACTGCACTACACACATCACACACTGCACTACATACATCATACACTGCACTACATACATCACACACTGCACTACACACATCACACACTGCACTACATACATCATACACTGCACTACATACATCACACACTGCACTACACACATCACATACTGCACTACAAACATCATACACATGTATGCATCACACACTGCACTACATACATCACACACTGCACTACATACATCACACACTGCACTACACACATCACACACTGCACTACATACATCATACACTGCACTACATACATCACACACTGCACTACATACATCATACACATGTATACATCACACACTGCACTACATACATCATACACTGCACTACACACATCACACACATGTATACATCACTACATACAGCTCACACTGATGTATGTAGTGCAGTGATGTATGTGTTGCAGTGTGTAGTAAATACACAGCAGGCTATTATAGCCAAGTGATAACGTACAGGGAGGTTCCGCCATATTGGACTTTATCACTTCGCTATAATTGCTTCATGTTATTAGACCGGTAATGGTTCCCTGCACACCCACCTCGTAGGCCCCGTTCACACCACTACTATTTATTTCTGTTCTGCTCCGTTTGATGAGCAGAACAATGAAAATAATGGACGTGTTGGATTTTTGTCATACGTTTAACATATACAAAAAAAAAACGTATGTTTACGGACGCCTCAGACAGATGCCATACTGTGGCATCCATCCAATAGAGTTCCATTGTACAAAAAAACATATATGCTAATTTATAAGTTTTTTTTGCAGAATGGGAGATCTTAGTGTACCACATCTTCCCATCCTGTAAAGTCCAGAAAAAAATCTATACATCTTTTGTACAATGGAACTCTATGGTGAGGGATGCCGCAGTATGGCATCTGTCTGAGGCGTCCGTTATGTTTCGGTCATAGTATAATATAACATATGACTGAAACATAATGTGAACCCGTGTGTGACTGTGGCATCAGTGTTCGGTCAGTGATTTCCATCAGTGATTTTTGAGCCAAAACCAGTTGCGGCTGTAAACACAGAACAGGTGCAGATCTTTCCCTTATACCTTATGTCCGTGGAGGCTCCAATCCTGGTTTTGGCTCACAATCACTGATGAAAATCACTGACCAAACACTGACGTGTTAATGAGGCAATTTTTTCTATCATGAATATATATCTATTTAAATTTGGCGACTAAAAATTTTATTTGGCGACTAAAATTTCAGTTTAGGAGCCAATGGCTCCTAGGTAATTTTTTTTAGTCTGGATCCCTGCATATCCCTATCTTCTACATATCTAGAGATATGAGCATTTAAAGCAGCTGCCCCCTCCCCTTCAGTCTGGAGTCTAGGGGGTGCAGTTGGGGAAAAATAATAGGGAGGAAAGGAAAAATAATAAAAAAAAGTATAGAAATACGTCATTATGAATATTGTACTGACCCACATCATATAGTTATGTTATTTATGCCACACAGTGAACATCGTAAATACATTTTACAAAATAATGTAAAAATTGCTGTTTTTTATCTTTCCCTCTAAAAATAAAATAATAAAAGTTAATTAATATACACTATGTAAATTGGTATAATTTGGTCTACAACTAATTCTGCAAAATAAAATAAAATTTAGAAGAAAAAATTAAAAACTTACGACTGCTGGAACACGAAGGGGCAAAATGTTCCTGTTCCTTAAGGCTAAAATGTATTAGGTCACTAAGGCAGTGCTTCTCAATTATTTTCTGTCATGCCCCCCCTAGGAAGAAGAAAACATTTTGCGCCCCCCGCGCAACTGTAAATAGTATCATTTGTCTATAAAATTGTTATAAGTACACCAATCTCCCCACAGGTGAGGGACATTAACCCCCCCATCCCCCCCCCCAAATCATGTGCAGGCTCCATTAACCCCCCTCCCCAATCATGTGCAGGGTCCAGGCTTCCCCCCTCCCCCCAAATCATGTGCAGGCTCTCCCCCCCCCCCCAAATCATGTGCAGGCTCCATTAACCCTTCTCCCCAATCATGTGCAGGGTCCAGGCTTCCCCCCTCCCCCCAAATCATGTGCAGGGTCCAGGCTTCCCTCCCCCAAATCATGTGCAGGCTCTCTCCCCAAAATCATGTGCAGGCTCCATTAACCCCCTCCCCAAATCATGTGCAGGCTCCATTAACCCCTCCCCAAATCATGTGCAGGCTCCATTAACCCCCTCCCCAAATCATGTGCAGGCTACATTAACCCCTCCCCAAATCATGTGCAGGCTCCATTAACCCCCTCCCCAAATCATGTGCAGGCTCCATTAACCCCTTCCCCAAATCATGTGCAGGCTCCATTAACCCCCTCCCCAAATCATGTGCAGGCTCCATTAACCCCCTCCCCAAATCATGTGCAGGCTCCATTAACCCCTCCCCCAAATCATGTGCAGGGTCCAGGCTTCCCCCTCCCCAAATCATGTGCAGACTCTCTCCCCCCAAATCATGTGCAGGCTCCATTAACCCCTCCCCAAATCATGTGCAGGCTCCATTAACCCCCTCCCCAAATCATGTGCAGGCTACATTAACCCCTCCCCAAATCGGGTGCAGGATGCAGGGTGCAGGCTCTCCCCAATAGGGTCCAGGGTCCCCCCACCCAATACTTACCTCCCTGGAAGCGCTGGATGCAGGCCTCTTCCGGCCTGTGTCCCGTTCTGCACTCTGCTCAGGAAGCGCGATGACGTCATCGCGCCGCCTGAACCGCTCTGATAGGCTGCCGGCACAAGGCCCGCAGCCTATCAGAGGAGCAGGGGAGGGAGACGCCTCTCCCTCCACTGCCGCACAGCACAGCCTGTCCAGAGGACGGCGATACAGATCACTATGGAGATGAACGCTTCCACAGTGGAAGCGTTCATCTCCTGTCACCTGGAGCCCCCCTCTACGGCGCGCCCCACTATTTGAGAAACGCTGCACTAAGGCGTTAAAAATGCAATTGTGTCCCCTGAGTTGTGCACCAACAAGATTTACTTCAGACACATACAGCGTCCCTTTCCTGTGAAGCTCCGCCCACTTTCCATTAAGCCCCACCCCCTTGTCAAGCCAGTTAGAAAAAAAGGATCAAAACTCAAGTTGCCTGAAAATTAAGTAAGTTTGCCCCATTTTTTTAGACAGATTCTAGGCGCAGTTATATTAGTAAATGTTAGCTAGTGTGTGCAAAAAAAACACCACAAAAACCACAGCAAGAAACACAGGTGCGAAAAACCCACTTTTGCTTATTTTGGCTTTTTTTTTTTAAATGACTACGGATACGCCAGATTCAAACTCGTGCGTGTAAGGACCCTTACGACGGAAATACAGATGCAGTTTTTTGGTGCAATGTTTGATACAGTTTTTTGAGCCAATGACAGGGATGGATTTGAAATGGAATGAAAAATATAATGGGAGCACTTAAATCATCAGCGTGTCAAAGTGGATGAGATTTTAGCAAATGTCATCTGTACGCTGCAAAAAACAGTGAGGAAATTGACATGCCGTGTGAATTTTAAATCCGCAGCATCTCATTTTTGTGTAGGTTTTCACACCAATTTCACTGTCTGCAATGCAATAGGGTGAAATCTGCTGCAAATCTGTGATGGTTTCCACATAGTCTATGGATCATGCAGATTTTGCGGTGGATTTCTACGTAGCTACGCAGAAAACTCTGCAATTATATTTTTGTGTACTGTGTGCATGAAATCTGTCATCTAAACATTTCTCAATGTCACATTCCTCTAGGGTTCTGGGGGAAATTACTGTACATATGAATTGCAATCAGTCGTGGATGTGTTTTCTACAATGATAGCGTATACGAGAATAAATAGCTTGGGGGTCATTTATCAAGACTGATATCCATCTGTTTCGCGGGTTTAAGGGCATCCTCCAGCGGTCTGTGCACTGAAATCTGCACCAGCCCGTAACTGTCGTAGATTTCAGTCATTATTTACTCCGGAAAACTGGCAAAAATGACAAATGTGCTGGGGTCGATGGTTCCGCCCACACCCCACCCATCACACCCTATTTTCAGAAAGTGGCCAGGGCGGTGTAGAATCGACCTCTCACGCTAGATTTAGGCTACATGCACACGACAGTGAAAAAAACCATCTGTTACAAACGGTTAAACTGTCTGTTTCAATGATGCGTCCGCCATCTGAGTTATCGCCAGTTATCTCCGGCCATTACAGCAGGAGCCCGTTTTCAGCAAGTACCGAAGCACTGTGTTTGCACAGCCTGTGAGGTCTCTTCAGTCCCTGACACTCACGTCAGGATGAATGATGCAGGTGGCAGGGACTGAACAGACTAGATAGGCTGCACTAACACAGTGCTCCGGACCATAAGAAGTCTCATTCTTACAAATATGTAAATGGGGGCATCACTACTATATTGGGATCTAGTATATGGAGGCATCACTACTATATTTGGATCTAGTATATGGAATCATTATTACTATATAGGGATCTTGTATACAGAAGCATTAGTACTATATTAGGATATATTATGTGGAGGCATCACTACTATGTGGGGATATAATATATGGAGGCATCACTACTATATTGGGATATATTATATGGAGGCATCACTACTGTATTGGGATATATTATATGGAGGCATCACTACTATATTGGGATATATTATATGGAGGCATCACTACTATATTGGGATATAATATATGGAGGCATCACTACTATATTGGGATATATTATATGGAGGCATCACTACTATATTGGGATATATTATATGGAGGCATCACTACTATATTGGGATATAATATATAGAGGCATCACTACTATATTGGGATATATTATATGGAGGCATCACTACTGTATTGGGATATATTATATAGAGGCATCACTACTATATTGGGATATAATATATGGAGGCATCACTACTATATTGGGATATATTATATGGAGGCATCACTACTATATTGGGATATATTATATGGAGGCATCACTACTATATTGGGATATAATATATGGCGGCATCACTACTATATTGGGATATATTATATGGAGGCATCACTACTATATTGGGATATATTATATGGAGGCATCACTACTATATTGGGATATAATATATGGCGGCATCACTACTGTATTGGGATATATTATATGGAGGCATCACTACTGTATTGGGATATATTATATGGAGGCATCACTACTATATTGGGATATATTATATGGAGGCATCACTACTATATTGGGATATATTATATGGAGGCATCACTACTGTATTGGGATATATTATATGGAGGCATCACTACTATACAGGGATCTGTTATTTGGAGATACAGATGACACTGAGGCAGAACTGAAAGGTGTTACTGCAGACATGAGGGACACTACCAGATCACAGGCAGGAGGAGAGCCTGAATGGAGACACACTGCATGGAGACACTAGTACATGGCAGGATTTCCCAGAAGCTGCACGTACTATATGTGAGTGCCACAGTCGAGGATAGCCCAGCTTACAGCACACAGTGACAGCCATACTACTTCCTCCATAGAGCGGGCTGCACCGGTTTTCCTCATCTGTGCTCTTGAACTCGTTCTCCATGTCTCCTGCACTCGGATCATATGCCCCCCGCCCCCGATACCTCCTTCACAGCTCTCCACCATACTCTGTGCATGGACATGGGATATAGGGGCACTGTTTACGGGAACAGAACACGAGACATTGTGCGGGGACAGAACAGGCTAGAAAGGCTGTGCAAACACAACTTTCCAGACCAAAAAAAAGTTTTATGCGTAGAAATACATTAGCCTTTTTTCAGAGAGTAAAATTCTCACTACAGGCAACTATGACACTTGCACAAGCGTTATTGTGACCTCTGGTTTTTAGGTGTACATCCAGAAAGGGAAACCTCCAAATATATGTACCAGAAATATCCACCAGACCCCCCCAAGTGCCAGTAACAGATAGTCCGGTATGAAAAAAAAAACACAACATTTTTACTTACCTCCGCCTGCATCGGCTTCTGATAGGCTGCGGGCCTTGTGCTGGCAGCCTATCAGAGGAACAGGGAAGGAAGACTCCTCTCCCTCCCTGCCCCACAGCGTAGCCATCTGTATTGCTGTCCTGAGGACGGCAATACAGATGACTATGGAGATGAACGCTTCAGCTACCTGTGACCTGCCGCCGTCACCACGGGCCCCCTAACCGCTTAGTCCGCCCCTGACCATGGCCCATTCTCATAGAACTACACTTTAAAAACAAATTTCACAAAAGAAAAAAAATTGTATGCTCACACATATACCCTTGTACCAGTAGTGTGGCTTTAATATGTTAGAATTGACCATCTATCCCAATTAAAGGGGTAATCCGATATCTAAAGTATCCCCCCCCCCCCATTCCAATGCCCGGGCCCCTTATATCAATTATACTTACCTGCTGCCCGACACCCGCGTCGCTCCTTGCACGGCTCGCGCTGCATCTCCCTGTTGCTCGGATCAAAACATCCGGCAATGGGGGGCGCAGGCAATAGCAGGCCGCGACGAGCCCCCTTGAGGCTGGTCACTGTCGCGGCCTGCTATTGGCTGCTCCTGTCGTTGCTGGCGGTTTTGACCTAAGCAACGGGGAGATGCAGCGGCGACCGTGCAGAGATCTGGAGCGATGCGGGTGTCGGGCAGCAGGTAAGTATAATCGATACAAGGGGCCCGGCCATTGGGGGGATATTTTTGATATCGGATCACCCTTTAAGGTTAAAGAAGGTTTAAACTTCTAGACATCATCATCTTCCCAAAAGGAAGGAAACTTTAGATGTAAGAATTTTTGACTTTTCAGAATATAAGCAATATTTCTTTTGAAGTTCCAGAACTAGCAGGTTTCTGCAGCGTTTTAAAGGATCAAGGGTTTTCTATAGTAGCGAGGCTAGCGACATAAAAAGTGTAACTATGATGGAAAGATGGATCAATTTTTCGACTAACTGCTCTTGTTCTGTCAGTAAGTATGAATAGCATTGCACAGTGGTACACCTCTACTGCCCACAGTGGCAAAGCCTTTAAACTTAACTTCTTTGGCATGACAGTTAAGGGTAACAAAAAAGTTTTGGAACCCGCTTGGCAAAAGTCATCACGTAGTCTGGGCCTTCTTCTGATACATAGTGATGATTTTGACTACATTATTGATGATCTCACTAGCGTCTGTATTCTGTATCTCCATTAGGACTTGGGACTTAGGACTATGAGGTAATAACAATACTTTTCAGGGGATAATATAAAATCTGATTTAGTACTAGACTAAGGCAGGCCATACACATAAGATAGCTGTTGCTTGACAGCTCTCACTCCTGATACCATCATCATAACCATGGCTGCTTGACTTGGCCAAGCAACCATGTGTTCTCAGTTGGAAGAGAACCCAACTGCCAATCCCTATGACCCCCGACATCTACCATCAGGGGAGAATCGGGAAGCCCCCTCAAACACATTGGATGGATGGCCGTCCCCACCTGAAATCATATCTCTGATGTGTATGGCCAGTTTACAGCAGTCGATATGCCGAGAATACTCATAAAATAGTGAACTGGTCCCACCAAAATCAGCAGGCTTGGTCAACCTTGTTATTAAGTCTGTAGGAACCATTAAAGTCAGTGTAATTGAAAGCTTTACCCCTCCAACTTAAACCCTCTTCTGGGGTAAAACAGGTTTTTAGCTGTATAAAATTTTTTCAAAATCTTTCAGATTTCCTGTACACAGTGTCATTTTTGTATGAGGACAATTGTTTTACATCCTGACCTGAAGATCGATGTCTTACCTTTTATCTTGAACTGAAAGGCATACTTTTCCATGTGAATTTCCACTTGTAGATCATCGCTATTTCCTGTTGGTTTCTGAGTAATCAAATATCTGGCAAAGTGTGTCGGGGTAGCTCAATAAAAACACCCCGGCAGTGCACTGTGTGACACCCCCAAATCTGCCATTGTCAATAAATCTACCTCAGGCTGCTTCCTGTTTGATGTAAAGCTGTTATCGTCCAGTTGTTTCTGTCCTTCCCTGCACTGGGCTACAGTTTGTTCAGGGCCTTTTCTTGTACATGGTGTAGTCTGTAGTTGCTCCTGTGCCTTTGAACTCCATGTGTCTCTTCCATTTTCTGGTTACATTTTGAAATGATCTCAGTAACTTAAAGTAGCACCAGTTTGGACACCCCCTTCTCACTCCATGGTTTTTCTTTTTTTTTTTTTTCACCTTGTAGTTTCATATTAAAGGAAGACATATGGAATTACCGTAAGTATTAAAAAAATATGTTAACTCAGAATATATTTCAGATTCTTCAAAGTAGCCCCCTTTTGCTTTGAAAGCCTTGCACCCTTTTGTGATTCTATCACCCAGCTTCAAGAGGTAGTCGCCTGGAATGGTTTTCCAACAGTCTTGAATGAGTTCCTATAGGTCTGTGATGGCTAACTTCTGGCACTCCAGCTGTGGGGGAAACTACTACTCCCTTCATGCTCCATTCATTACTGTGGAGCTCTGAAGAGCCCTATAGAAATGAATGGAGCATACAGGGAGTTGTAGTTTCACCACAGCTGGAGTGCCAGAGGTTAGGCATAGATGCTGAGTAGTGTTGAGCGAACTTGTGTTTTAAGTTCTGCGTCCAAAGTTCGGGTTATCGAAGAATCCCATTATGGATTCCGCTACCACGGACCATAACGGCTTTTGGAATCCATAACGGGATTCTTCGATAACCCGAACCCGAACTTTGGATGCAGATTTAAAAAATAAGTTTGCTCAACACTAGTGCTGAGCACTTGTTGTCTGCTTTTTCCAACTCATCCCAAACCATCTCAGTTTGGTTAAGGTCGAGCGATTGTGGAGGCCATGTCATCTAATGCAGTACTCCATCACTCTTCTTCTTGGTCAGATTACATAGCCTGAAGGTATGTTTTGGGTCATTGTCCTATTGAAAAACAAATGATGGTCCCACTATGCGCAAACCAAATGGGGTGGCATATCACTGCAGAGTGCCATGGTAGACATGTTGGTTAAGTATGGCTTTAGTTTTGAATAAATCATAAACAGTGTCACCTGCAAAGCACCCCCAAATTATCACACCTCCTCCCCTTTGCTTCACAGTGGGAATGACCCACAGTTAGAAACCATCCACTCATCTTTTCTGCATTTCACAGTGACTCAAAATCTCATATTCAGACTCATTAGACCTGAGTACAGATTTCCACTGGTCTAATGTCCATTGCTTGTGTTTTTTTGGCCCAAGCAGCTCTTTTCTTCTTCTTGTTGCTCCTCGGTAGTGGCTCTTTTTTTTGCAGCATTTCAGCCATAAAGGCCTGATTATCACAGTCTTTTCCAAGCAGTTGATTTTGAGATGTATCTGGTACTTGATCTCTGTAAAGCTCTTATGTAGGCTCTAATTTGAAGTGCTGTCAATTTGCGGTTTATGTAACTCTTGGTCTTTGTTTCCTGGGGCGGTCCTCATCAGTGCCAGTTTCATCCTAGAATTTCATGGTTTTCATGATTGCACTTGAGGATATCTTCAAAGTTCTCGAGATTTTCTGGACTGACTGACCTTTGTGTCTTCAAGTAATCCTAGACTGTTGTTTTTCTTTACTTAGTTAATTGGTTCTTGCCATAATGTAGATTAGAACATTAGTAGAATATGGAAAGAATGGCACTCCGCTCATATATATCGTATGGAACGCTAGATAGACATCTGACACAACTTGATACACTGATAGTAGAATATGGAAGCGTGTACCAGTCTTACCTCTGCTCGACACAAATGCGTTATGAAGGCAAGAAATGAACCCTTGACAAAGCATCCAGTAACTGTTAATTGAAAACATTTCCAGGTGACTACTCCATGAAGCCGATTGAGAGAAAACCAAGAGCTGTGTAAAACTATCATCAAAGCAAAAGGGGGCTTCTTTGAAGAATCTGAAATATAAAACATATTCTGGTTTGTTTAACACTTTTTCTTTACTACTTGATTCTATATGTGTACCTTCATCATTTTTATGTCTTCAATATGAATCTACAATGTTGGGGGGGCAAGAGAAAAAAAACAATTGGAATGAAAATGTGCGTCCAAACTTTTGACTGGTACTGTAGCTGTAATCCGGCTGCGAACTTTCTATGTGATGCCTGATCAAATTGTGATTAGACATGTAGTTACCAGTGCTGCTGCCTGCAAACAGGGATTTCTACAGTTAAGATGGTGGACAGAAACTGGTGGCGTGTAGACGAATACTTATAATGAGGCTAGGTTAGGGGATGGTGGACAGAAGCTCGTGGGGAATAGACAGACACTGTTATAATGAGGTTATGTTAGGGGATGGTGGAGAGAAGCTCGTGGGGCATAGACAGACACTGTTATAATGAGGGTATGTTAGGGGATGGTGGAGAGAAGATGGTGGGGCATAGACAGCCACTGTTGTAATGAGGTTATGTTAGGGGATGGTGGAGAGAAGCTCGTGGGGAATAGACAGCCACTGTTTTAATGAGGTTATGTTAGGGGATGGTGGACAGAAGTTTGTGGGGAATAGACAGCCACTGTTATAATGAGGTTATGTTAGGGGATGGTGGACAGAAGCTCGTGGGGAATAGACGACCACTGTTATAATGAGGTTATGTTAGGGGATGGTGGAGAGAAGCTCGTGGGGAATAGACAGCCACTGTTGTAATGAGGTTATGTTAGGGGATGGTGGAGAGAAGCTCGTGGGGAATAGACAGCCACTGTTTTAATGAGGTTATGTTAGGGGATGGTGGACAGAAGTTTGTGGGGAATAGACAGCCACTGTTATAATGAGGTTATGTTAGGGGATGGTGGACAGAAGCTCGTGGGGAATAGACAGCCACTGTTATAAGGAGGTTATGTTAGGGGATGGTGGAGAGAAGCTCGTGGGGAATAGACAGCCACTGTTGTAATGAGGTTATGTTAGGGGATGGTGGAGAGAAGCTCTTGGGGAATAGACAGCCATTGTTATAATGAGGTTATGTTAGGGAATGGTGGAGAGAAGCTCTTGGGGAATAGACAGCCATTGTTATAATGAGGTTATGTTAGGGAATGGTGGACAGAAGCTCGTGGGGAATAGACGACCACTGTTATATTGAGAGCTTGGTTAGAGGATGGTGGACAGAAGCTCGTGGGGAATAGACAACCACACTTAGGGCTCATTCAGACGGCTGTATGTTTTTGTTCTGCACCCGTTCTGCTTTAAAGAGGTATTCCCATCATAACCATACCATTTAGACAGTGAAATCCCTAAAAGGAGCAGGGGACCTCTGTTCACCTGATTGATGACTGCCCCAAAAGCATTTATGCCATAAATGTTTACAATGAGAATCTCCTTTTAAAGTGTGATTGAATGTCACCCAAATGTGTCACATAAAATGATTTTGGGCAGTTTGACCGTTACCCCCCAGGCTAGTGATTATGTGCATACACAGCAGCCAGTCACTGACCACAGAGAGCGAGAGGTGGGGGAGTATGCTCTATGCACCCGCTTATTCTTCAGCGCTCGTATTATCCACACAGCACAATATAGTACAGACCTGTAATATTCTGCCCCCGGCCTAGGGCACCGACCTCGGCTATAACATAAAGCCCATTTTTTTGCACACCGTTATCTTTGATCCGTTCCCTGCAGGATATCTTCACACTGCCAGCTTACCGCACAAATTACCGATTCACATTTTCTGAAATTACTTCTTTTTAGTTTATTTAATTATGCTGGCAGATTTTCCAAATATTTTCACAGTTGTGGAGATGAAAAATAAGGCAAGATGCTGGCACCGACACAAGATTACAGCAGGATGGATTCCTTGTCGGCACCAGTCATTTATTTACCCGTTTATTTTGGACTGTGAGAACCAAAGGAAGAAAACTGGCATGTTTATCTCAGGAGCTAATTCAATTTTGGATTTATAGAGTTGGGTCAGTTTTAAACATTTTAAATGTCAGCCAGACTTGGCTTCTCACAATTTAGTATAAAGCAGGAACTTGCATGTTACATGGGAAAGTTTCCTTTCCCAGAGCAGATCCCCCCCAAAAAACTAAAAAAACATTTAAAATCATCAGGCAACCAAACTGAACATCCATAAGAGGATGTAATGTGAAACTGGGTCTTCACTAATTCTAGAGCAGATCTGTCATAGATAATGCTGAGATGTCACTGTAGACTTTGCAAAAACACGAAAATTTGCAAGGTGTTGGAAAGGTTAGCGAGACTGTTACATATATATCTGATATAGTGACCAGCTTGTTTTGGGCCTTAGTAACCACGCGATTTTTTTTTTCATGTTTTCATCGTCTTATTTCAAGAGCCATACCGTTTTTATTTTTCCGTCGATGTAGCTTGTTTTTTTTGCCAGACAAGTTTCCATTTTAAATGGTATCATTTTGGGTACACACTACTTAGGGATCATGCACACGACCGTATGTATTTTGCCACCGCGGATCCACAAAATATGGATACCGGACGCGTGCATTCTGCATTTTCCTTGTAGAACTGCCTGTTATTGTCAGCAAAATGGACACAAATAGGACTTGTTCTATAATTTGTGGCACAGCAGCATGGATGTGGACATCACACGGATGACAAACAGCAATACTGGCACTGAATTATACATTTTTTGGCATAAATAATAAATTTACTGTTTGGGTCAGTACGATTACAGCTCCTGAGTACTGTACTGTCAGGAGCAGCACTGCTATCTATTCCTTTCCTTATCTATAGGACTGCCGCTGTGGCAATCCCATGCTTAGCCTGCTGCTCCATCAGAATGGGAACAAGTGATCCCCGTTTTCGGGTCTGCCCGCTGGGACAGTTAGTTAACATTCATACTTGACACAACCCCTGTAACATGATTCTGCTCAGTTATTACTAGTTAAAGGGGTTGTCCCAGAATGACAACTTATCGCCTTATTCACACTAGAGGTAATAAGTGTCGGTACCACAAGTGATCCCATTTGAATGGAGCAATAGTTGAGGATGCGCACTGCTGCTCCATTCAAACTCCAGAATATTCCCGGAGACAGCCGAGTGTTGCACCTGACTATCTAAAGACGTCCATTGGCTTGGAATGGAGGGTCTGTGTGCATTCACGACCGCAGCTCCATTTAGATGGGGAACATGTGCCTGCATTCTTTGGATAGGTGCTAGATTTTCATTCCGGGACAACCCCTTTAAAACAATATTTCTATTGTGCCTAATTTTTCCAGTTTCCACTTACCTGTAAAAATGTATGCCTACTATACGGCCCCTTTCACAGGAGTGTGACGGATTAGGGTACTTTCACACTAGCGTTGGTGCGGATCCGTCTGTTTATTTTCACAGACGGATCCGCACCTCTAATGCAAACGTTTGTATCCGTTCAGAACGGATCCGTTTGCATTAGGTTTAAAGAAAAATGACAAAGTCCAAAACGGATCCGTTTTGGATTACATTGAAAGTCAATGGGGAACGGATCCGTTTTCAAATGCACCATATTGTGTCACTGACAACGGATCCGTCCCCATTGACTTACATTGTAAAAAAAAACGGATCCGTTAGGCTCCGCCTCTTCAGACGGACACCAAAATGCTGCATGCTGCCTTTTTGGTGTCCGCCTCCAAAACGTAATAGAGGCGGAACGGAGCCTAACTGATGCATTCTGAACGAATCCTTATCCATTCAGAATGCATTGGGGCTTAACTGATCCATTTTGGAACGTTTGTGAGAGCCCTGTAACGGATCTCACAAACGGAATCCAAAACGCTAGTGTGAAAGTACCCTTAGGTCCGGATGCGTTCAGGATGCGTTCAGTGAGACTTGTACCATTTTGCAAGCAAGTTCAGTTAGTTTTGTTTGCGATTGCGTTCAGTTGTTCAGTTTTTTCCGTGTGGGTGCAATGCGTTTTGGAACATAGAACATGCTGCGTTTTTCACACAACGCAGAACTGATGCGTGAAAAACAACGCTCATGTGCACAGACCCATTGAAATGAATGGGTCAGGATTCAGTGCGGGTGCTATGCATTCGCATCATGCATTGCACCCGCGCGGAAAACTCGCTCGTGTGAAAGGGGCCTATGTCTCACATTTAATAACCTTTGAATACACTGTATCCCATACAGGCAAGAAATAGATACTGAGGCAGATTTATCAGGACTCTTGCGGAACAGGTTCTGGTGGGATTAAAGGGGTTGGGTGGGCCATTTTAAAGGATCCAGGCTGAATGGACACACAGGTCCATGGTGTGCCACAGTAATCAAAGGCATGCGCTTCTTAATAAATTGGTCGAATCATACTCCAGTGGACTTTGTAATAAGTGGGCTTTAGTACATGATCCCCCGTGTGTAGTGCCTTTGTGGTGGGATACCATTGCATGCATTATCCACGTTCCGAGACATGTCGTACCTTTCTTATTCCTGTACAGTGACATTTTCCATGGCATAAGTGTGTGAGGCGTAGAGGGTGGTAATTACTGTTTGAGGTGGCGCTATGATTTATCCATCTCATACAAATATGATGCCACCGTAATAAATTGCATGTGCGTGCCGTTCTTCTTTCAGTTGGATCATATAATCACCTAAACGTCGCTCTTGTGACCACTTCAGACACAGCGGTAGTCGTGTCCCTCAGCTGTGCCCGTGCCTAATCATAGACATCAGAACAGTGGTGCCTGTGGAACAGGTGGGCAGGCTCTGGTGGGGGATGTTACCAACCTCTGCAGCGGCACACTAGATGACACTTACTTCATTCTCTAATGCTTATTCATGGGTAGAACTCCTCAGCCCGTCTCCGCGCCCCATGAGAAATGGCAGGTCCGGCCACTTGTGGTGATTGATTGAAAGGCAGGCTGTTATCATGTCAGACGTGAGGCGGACGGGGAACTGCTGGATGCTGGGGCTCGAGGCTGGAGGAACGCAATGTCATTTATTCACATTAAACCAGCTCGTCTGTCCATGTCTTACAAAATATGACAGCTCTGATCAGAGGGATGGTAGATGTTATGGTTCACTTCATACCGCAAAGGACTTCACTTCATGACAATTCTTTCCCAAACCCAGTGTTTGTATTGTACAGTATAGGCCTATCGTCCACCTGCTTCTGCACTGGTTAGACCTGAGCTATGATTTATGTAAGTTGTGATTAATGGGGCAGTCGCTCGACTGCATCTATTTTACGGTCCGCAAAAAGGGATCCATATAACAGCGATTTTGTTAGAAATGCCTATAAGAATAGGACATGTTCTATTTTTTTTTTTTTTTTGCAAGGCCGCAGAATGGAACTACAGATGCAGACAGCACACCTTTTGCAGTCCCATTGAAATAAATGGGTCAGCATCTGATCCGCAAAAAACTGCAGATCAGATGTGGACCGAAAATACAGTCCTTACTGAGATGTCTGCTTATCCTTCTGTTCATTGGTTGTAAAACAAGAGTACAAGGGAAGGACAGTGCCGCTCTCCCATAACTAACACTCATAGGAGTTGTTTGATCAGAAGGATAAAAATTAATTACAGGGTGTGTAAAAAGATAAAAAACCGTAAGTCACTGTATGAAAGTCCTGCCATTCCAGCGCTGTGACACCTGTCCCCAGCGGACTAGAAGTGATGACCCACGTGACTGCTGCAGCCAATCACTGGCCTCAGTGGTCATATGTTCCAGATCAGCTTGTGAGTGCTCAGCCTCCGCAGTGACATGCTACTCTTGCACACGCGACCACTGAGATCAATGATTGGCTGCAGTGGTCACATGAATGGGAAAAAAATGTCATCACTTCCAGTCTAGACGGGACAGTGTGGACAGTAGCCACAGCACTGGAACAGCAGGACTTTTTGTGTTTTTTTTTGGTAGAATGACCCCTATATTTGCAAATCCTCTCAGCCTCAAAACCTGATGACCAAGTCAAGTTGCCATTTTATCACCGAGGTGTTTACAGAGTGACAACCAAGGACAGTTTTAGACAAAGTGTGGCGCTGGCAAAAAATTAAACATGCTGAAATATGATACCGTCATGATAGGAGCATGCAGTCGGTTCAGAAGGTGATGTGCAGAGCGCTGCCTCACTGCCTGCCAGAGGTGTTGCTATTGTCCTAAAAGATCAGGGGCACAAGTCCCAAGGCATATGTCCCCCCGCCACACACATAATTGCACCATACAAGGACTAAATATTCAAACCATACAGTGATCAAATGCACTGTACAATGATACCGCTATAGAAGGCCCGGATAATACTGCCATACCATGACCATGAACGTTACCCCTCAATAGTGACTCACCGTACTGTTACTGATAAATACAGACCATACTAAGACCAATATTACCACCATATAGTGTTTGTATTGTGGTAAATAGTAGCTCAACACAGGCGCTCTGCAGGCTGTATAAGTGATTACAGTACAGTTATATTCTCTCTTATTGTAGTTGTTCATTTTTCCTGCCATTTCTCTGTAGCCTAAATCGCTATAAAAAGCCTTACAGCCAGTCTGACTGTACCTGCTGTGTGGCACAGTGGCCCCAAATACTGTACTCCAGAAATAACTGTGTGATCGCTAAAGTTACTCCCCCAAAAATGGTCCCACACAGACAGCGCCCCGGTGGAATGGTTTTGTTCTGATTACACATCAGTATGCAACCCATCCGTTGGGATGCGGTTGTGTGAAATCGAAACGGAACAAACCGGATCCATTACTAAATACATTGAAAGTCAGTGGGTGACGGAGCAGTTTTTTTTTTAGGATCCTAAAAAACCCGGATCTGTTACCACATTAACTTACATTGTTTTTAGTGACAGAACCGGTTTGTTCCGTTTCGACGACCGGGCACAAAACCGCAGTCACAAAACGAAATGCTGACAGAACGGAAGGCTTCCTAAATGGATCTGTTTCCATTCAGAATGCATGGCGACAAAATGGAATCGTTTTGGCCAAGTTTTGAAATCCGCTGCCGGATCTCAAAATTGGAATGCCAAAATACATAGGTGAAAGTAGCCTTAGCTGAGCTCATAAGCCTGATAGAAGCACTGCCACTTCACGGCTTTTTAAGAGCACAGGAGCGTCCCGTTTGTCTTTGTGTTCAAACCCCCTCCCCCCCCCGTCCCCCCCATTTATCTGCTGTGTGGGCTTCCTAGATGAAGACAAATATAGTGGGAAGTAAAGTAGGGAAAGTTACATTCCAGTACTGGCAGATTCCATAGAAGGGAGATGCCGACTACTTCTGAGAGAAATGCATCTAGCTGTGCAGGCGAAGTAGGGAATAACTTGGCTAAGAAAAACATTAGGAAGCCCAAAGAAGATCTGTTCCTTCACAGTTATGATTGCACAATGAAGTACAGCCATTATGCACACTTCAATACCATTCCTACTGTTGGGCTTTACCCTTAAACTAACCGAACAGGGCAGAGTATTATTTATATATGGACCCTAACACGCCACAAAGCTGGTGATTGGTGACAACTATCACTGAGGCTGTAGAGAAGAAGCAGGGGGGCTCCTTAATAAGCAGTCACCTATTATTCATCCATCATGCGCAACCATTCTCCTGCTAATGGAGCTGTGAAGATAAATACAGTGGGGTTTTACTTGTGCTCAGAGCTAATTTACACAATGAAGGTGCATTCATAAATCAAGTAGAAAATATCATATAAATATTGTAGTGATGAGTGTGGTGGAATTAGCGTACAGATGTTCCCACCCTCAACTGCTCATTTATCTCCAGCCTAACTATCTGTTCTGCAGTCCACGAACCCTGAATCCATAAAATACGGTGCGGTCTGTGCACTGTTTTACATTTAGAAGTGCCAGTGGATCCGCTGGCACCTCTACATAACTTTGGCGATCCGCCGCCAGCACAGGGCTTTATTAAGACCAGCGCCAGTCTTAATAAATGTTCCCCTAAGTCTATCTTCATGTGGCTGATTTTGCCCTTGATTCTCGCATTTTTTTAAGTTTGAATGCAGCGGATCCTGCGGTTTTAGCCCCATTCATTAGCGCAAATCACTTATAAATATCCTGCGGCCGCATGAACAGTGGTGCAAACCGCCATTGAAAACAGTGGTTTTTGGAACAGATGTTGTGCGGTTTTTGGTGCAGAATCCATCGTGTGAACATAGCCTAAGACAAGACAACGCCTTGAGGAATTCTGTTCAGGTGTTTTATAGTCCTGTCTTTTTCTGGGAAATGTGTTACTAAAAGGCCGTAATCAGTCAAATCTATGCGGTAGTTTCCAGATACAATGCACACGTGATCTTAGTGTGTACTTATCTGCATGCAGCATGTGTTCTTTTGTGGTATTTGCATTCAGTTTCGTACTGACTTCTTGTTCTCTCCTTTCTTTAAGTTTCCTTTGTCTGGTCCAGAATGGCTGCCTGTGGTGTGAACACGAAAAACAAAGTCACAGTTCATAAGCCAGTTTGGGACTTTCTCAACAAAGAGACTCCATCCAAACTGAACCGACTGAGAGAGGACAGTGGAGTTCGCATCCTGATTGATGGTGAAACTTCTGATATATATGTACTGAGGTTATCTTTTGACAGCCACGTGTCCGCGAATACTATTTCACTTGTCAGAAAAGCTCTAAAAACTTTGTTAAAAGATACAGAGAAAGAATTGAAAAAGTCCTGCAAACAACACCAGATTTCAGGCTGCATGGCTTATACAGATAAAAACAGTGAACACGCAGGCGAGCTACACCTCCGTAATGTCTATAGCCGAGGTCAGCAAAGTACGAGCAGCCGGGGATTACCTGGAAGCTCCAGTGGGGCAAGTGGCAGTCATGGGAACTCGCGTGACCACCGAAGAGAAGAGGTGGAAGATGACCGAGAGAACCAATGTCCCATTTGCTTGGGTGAGATTCAAAACATAAAAACCCTGGAGAAATGCCAGCATTCATTCTGTGAAGATTGCATCACCAGAGCTCTGCAAGTGAAGAAAGCATGTCCTATGTGCGGTCGTTTCTACGGGCAACTTGTGGGCAACCAACCTGAGAACGGTAGAATGTTAGTATCCAAGGACTCCAGCCTTTTGCTTCCTGGTTACGAAAAATATGGGACGATTATCATCCAGTATGTCTTCCCACCAGGCATCCAAGGGGTAAGAGATATTTGAATCATCTTGTAGCTACACTGTGATGGGACAGGAAATCTGGTGGTAAAATCTGGGAATTCATTTGGCCATACACCATAGGGCTGTATTACATTAAACGATGTAGCCGACGATTGTTGGGAAGGAAGCATTCCTTCCAGGCAATCACCTGCTTGTTAGTGGAGGAGACCGCTGCTATTACATGCAGCGATCTCCTCCACGGTTTTGGGAGGAGCGATCGCTTGTCACCATACTGCCTAGTTGTTTGCCGGCAGCAGATCGTGATTACGCAGCATGATCTGCCGTCTGCAAATGATTATTTCTAAAGGGGTTGTCTGCTTTTTAGTATCGCCCAGTGTAATACAGCCCTTAGATATCTATAGGCCGAACACTCTATAGCTGGCCTCTAATCCTCCCAACCCATGTTCAGCTGAGGCTGCTGTCAGACATGTCCGGCAGTGGCTTCCCTACCTTGAGAACATAAGGATTGGGCATGGTAAAGGGGTGGGTTCACCATTGTCAGATAGGTATGGGAACCACCTCTGGGACCCGCTCTATCCAGAACAGGTGCAAAGTTAAAGAGAGCACACCACGCATGTGTGGCAGGCTCTCCATTCACCTCTGTGGAAGTTCTGAAAATAGTTGAACGAGCGTACTTTGGTATTTTTGGAAGTCCCATAGTGGCAAATGAAGAGGGCACCATGCAAGCTCGACCACCGCTCCGTTCACTGATATGGGACTGCCAAAAATAGCCAAGTTACTTTCAGAACTCCCAGAGCTGTGAACAGAGGAACCTGTGGGGTTGCTCTTGCTCTTAACTTCGAGGACAAATTACTGGAGATAGGTGCGGATCCCACCTCTGGGACGTGCTTCTATCGGACATCAATGGTGTTTTCTAGCGATATGCCATCAATGTCTGAGATGAGCCAAGCCTCTTAATATTCAACATGCCTGACCCTTCTTTCCTTTGAAATCTGCCTTCGCAGGAGAATCAGGACCATTAGATGGTTGACTGATCCCATCAAAATCAGCTGGATTGGAAAATGTTCATCTAATGTTTGGTCACTTTTAGACCCCATTCACATGTCTGTATTTTTGCTCCGCATCCGATCCGCATTTTTTTTGCGAATCAGATGTGGACCCTTTCATTACAATGGGGCCACAAAAATTGCGGACAGCACAGTGCATGCTGTCCGCATCCATATGTCCGTCCTGCAGTCCTACAAAAAAAGTAGAACATGTCCTATTCTTTGGCCGTTTTGCAGACAAGAATAGGCATTGTTACAATTTAAAAATGGATGTAATTCGTATTTTGTGCGGATTCCCGTTTTGTGGACTGCAAAATATGTACGGTCATGTGAATGCACCCTTACGCTGGTTTCAGACCTAAGCGTTTCTGAGACGCGCGTTTTCCGCGCGTTTTGTCGCGCGTTTTCCACGCGTTTGTGTGATTGACTGCAGTGTTGTCCAATGACCAAATATCCCTGTCTGTATGAAGTTTGGCCTTTCCAGCATGTTGCAAATTCATAAACGCGCGTTTGAACGCGCGTTTTCAGTGTTAAAAACGTGCAAAATACAAGCGTTGCGCGTTCCCATTGAAGTCTATGGGCCAAAACGCGCGACAAACGCCCAAAAAAAAGCTCAAGTGCTTGTTTATGCGTCGGGCGTTTTTCAGCGCGTTCGAACGCGCTGTAAAACGTGAAAATGTGAACCAGTACTATAGGGAAGCATTGGTTTGCATCGGTTATGCGTTTTACAGCGCGTTCGAATGCACTGTAAAACGCGCAAGTGTGAACTGAGGGTTACTCAGTAATTATGGTGTCTATCACAATGCGGTGTCTTTAGCAGTGGTGGTATCTCTTTGAGAAGACCACCCCTTTGTCTAGATCAGATTTTCTGGCCTAGAGGATCATTACCTATGTATATTGACCGCTTCTTTGAAAGGACCAGCCATGTAAAAGTTTCTCATTGCAAGGTTGTGGCTTTCTCTGAGATTTCACTAAATATTTTTTTCATTGAGATGGGTAAATCAGAATTTTATAACCATGGGTTCTCCAGTATCATAGTAAAGCGAGGATTTGCCCAAAATTGCAGTCTGTAATCTTTCAGGGAAACTAATTAGCTAGATCAAATCGATTAAAGTAGAATACCACTTTTGGCTGAGTGTATAATGGGTTATATATGGTCTTTGCTTTCAGGGGTGGTCAATTATATCTCAAGTGATCTGCTGGTTCGCAACCATATGATATATAATGCAAAGCAGAGACAACCAATTAATCCTTGTATAGCTGTCATCCACTGGGTATTAAATGGAGCTACTTCAAATTGGTGCTGATGAATGCATTTATGTAATGATTTAGTAACTAGCTATCCCCAAAGCATGGGGTATATTGAAACTGGTCTTTCGGTTTAATAGACTGGTTGCAAAGTATAGAATTATTGTTCTTTTTTCATTATTTTTTACTAGGAAAGTCATCCTGCATGTACCGGTAATCCCTGGAAAAAGGAAATAGAGAGAGAGAGTCCATTATCTCTGTCTAAATAGGCAGTGTCCTTTCAATGAACTGTGCATAGATCAAAAGTAAAAAAGAATATAAGAAACTTTGCAATATATCTTATAAGAGATAATGCTTCTTTTTCTATATATAAAAAAAACAAACACTTATTTTCCTCCTCCTGCTTCCAGCGCTGGTCATTTAATAACAGTTCATTGCTAAAAGGAATCTCGAGAGGTTACATGCTGCCCATAGAGGTCTGGAGAGAGAAGGGGTAGGAGGAAGCATCTGCAGAGAGGAGAGACATGGAGCTGGCTTTACTTTTATATCTCACTCCAGTGCTGGATTCACAGCTACAGTACTAAATACTACTGTCCTTCATTATACTGTTGCTTTTGGGAATGTGCTACAGAGAGATGAGGGAGCAGAATCACTTCTTTATTGTGTGTGCAGTGTATGGAGACATCATAGCAGCTAGTCTCCCATACTAGTTCAGGTAAAGCTGACAATTGCAGATGGAGCCTACATGGGGGAAACTGTAGCTAACAAGTCATACAATGGCCGAAATGGTGCTAACTCCTCGTGTACACACACTCTTTACTTGAAAGGAAACTGACACTTTTAGTGGTATAGAAGGACTAAGTCTGGCTGAGAGATATTTTTGTAATTAATAAATTTTGAGATTACTTACGTGTAACTGAAAGCTAGGTGCAATTGGTCTAAATGTAGAGTCCTTCCACCTATTTTAGCCTTCTTGTTTTCCTCTAGCGTTGAGGGAGCAGTCACAAATATTTTTTCCCCTGGCATAGTAGTTCTCCCTTTTTTTATTAGTCATGGCAAGTAAATAACAACCACATTATAACCAAATCAGCCCAAAATCTCACTTTCCAAGTGCCGTGAATTTAACTGGATTGGATATTGTTATTAAATGGGTTTTTCGAAACTTTAATCTTCTGGATTGGTGGGGGTCCAACACCTAGGACCCCCGCCGATCAGCTGTTTGAGAAGCCACCAGTGCTCGCAGCAGCGCCACGGCCCTCTACAGCTTTTCCAAGGCCAGTGATGACTTGTTTATCAGTCACGTGGCCTAGGCACAGCTCGATACCAAGCACAGCTACTAAACAATGTATGGCGCTGTGCTTGGTGAGCACGGAGACAGACGTGGAGCTCACAGGAACTCCCGTACCTTCTCAAACAGCGGACCCCCGATGATCTATGATGATCATGATCTAGGAAAGGTCATCAGTATTGAAGTCTTGTAAAACTCTTTTAACTTTTCTCCTGTTTGAATTCTTTGGCTTGACTGGAGAAGTTCTTTATACGAACACATATTTCCAGGCTGCAAGGGCTTCTACTAACTTCCCAAACCGTCTTGTAGGAACCTGGCAGAGAAGCACTTTGGTTTACTCCATCATGTTTCATATGCATGTTGCAAAATGGTAAGACTTAAAGGGTTGTCCAAAACTGAAGAAAGGGGTTCGGACAGCGTGTGAAATCAAAAACAAACTTTGTTTGTCAGTGTCCTGGTTCTGGTGGCACTGCTTGTGTCCCTGCTGTTTCCAGTCCCTGCTGGAGCGGAAGTGGTGAGATGTCGTATACACGGTACCACTGCCAGCTAATCCATGGCCTCATAGATGTGAACAGCACGTCACCACCGAGCCATAGCCATACCCAAAGTATACTTAGGATCCTGCATAATGATCATTATTGCTTTAGTCACTTACCCCTAGAAACACTGCGTGGCAAGATCCTGTGAGCTGTGAGCATTCTCCTGTCATGTATGGATTATTTGATTTGCTGAAGTAAAGCCTTTTCCTATTTGGACTACTAACTGTGAGTAGTCTGTTGTAATTGCTGAAGGTGCCCTGAAGGTGTGAAATTATACTGGGCGTTGATTGATTGTGGAGGAGATGAAGCCATATAGCACTGGGGCCATAATTGAAGAAGTGTAGTCAACTGCATAAAATTTGGAGTTTTGGGCTAAATAGGCGATCAGTAAAAATCCCATAGACAGCAATAGTATACTGTTGCGGTCTATGGTCTAGACCAGTGATGGCGAACCTATGGCACGGGTGCCGGATGCAGCACTCAGAGCCCTCTGTGTGTGTCACTCACACCCTGGAAAATGTCTATAGTGTACCAATATGCCTTAGACTTTTTCTGCCATTCATCGTACGGCACAGGCAGCGCATTAAATGTAGGATATTATAGCTAAAGGATAAAGTATATGAAAGGTATACTGTATTGGTATTCAGGTTAAATTGCCGTGTTGGCACCTTGCGATAAATAAGTGGGTATCATCACTGGTCTAGACGATGGAGTCTCCTAAGGGGCCCAGAAACACAAAAAGGTAAAATGTAAAAAAAAAAATATATATATATATATATATATATATATATTAAGTCAAATCATCCCCTTTCCCAGTTTTACATATAAATAAACAATAAAGCAACAAACATAATTGGTCTCACAGTCTGAAAATGTCTAACCTATTAAATGGGGTTTCCAAGGCTTTTATCGAGTATCTGATTTGTGTGGGTTTGACACCCGGACCTCGCCGATCAGCTGCTTGAGAAGGCCCCAGGAGCTCACTGTAGCACAGCAGCATTCTCACTGCTTTGAAGTGAATGGGGATGAGCTGTGATACCAAGTATAGCCACTATACAATGTATGCTGCTGTGCTTGGTTTGCAGAGAGAAGGCTGCAGCTGATCTGTTGGGTCGCGGGTGTCAGACCCCCACCTATCAGATAAAAGTCTCAGAGAACCCCTTTAACCCCTTCCTGATGCAACGATTTTACATTTTTGTGCTTTTGTTTTTCGCCCCCCTGCCTTCTTGGAGCCGTAACTTTTTTATTTTTCCTGTAAAACTGACTTGTGATCTTCATTCTCCAGGTCAGCACGATTGCGGCCATACCACATATGTATAGTTTTTCTTGCATTTAAATACTGGGGGAAAAAAACTTTTTTTTATTTTCATCTCCATATTCTGACCCCATAACTTTTTTTTTATTATGTCTACAGAGATGTGTGATGGCTCATTTTTTAGCAGGATGATAATACCATTTTGGGGCATTTATGACTTTTTGATCACTTTTTATTCAATTTGTGGGGATGTAAAGTGATGAAAAAACAGCAAATGAGCCATTTTTTCCCCCGTTACACCATTCACCGTATTTTTAATAGTACAGGTATGCCATGATGTTGATTTTTTTTTAAGTATTTTGATTTTGTGGAAAGGGGGGTGGGTAATTAGAATTTTTATATATTTTTTAGAACTTTTATTTTACTTTTTATTAGGTCCCCAAGTGGACCACACAATGCAATTTTTATAGGGTACTGGAATATACTCCATTATCCTATAGAGAAATAGCTATATTACAATTCAGTGCTGCCACCTTCTGGCCTGAATTGTAATATACAAGTAATGAGCCTGGAAGCCTAATACAGGCTCAGGCTCATTACTTTCAAGGAACGCCTTCTGGCCCGGGAAGCTTGTGCTTCCGGGTTTCCGGCCGCTCAGACGCCATAGTCACATTTGACCACAGCATCTGAGGGGTTAAATGGCTGCGTTCGACATCACAGCTGATCGCGGTCATTAGCTGCGGGTGTCTGCTGTATGAAACAGCAGGCATTTGCTAGCTATGGCGCTCACTCCGCTCCAGATCCGACGCCATCTTTAAATACCCGACATCCACCATATATGTACAACAGATGTCGTGAGGGGATTAAACAAAAACTATTTATCATGCATGGTGGACGCCAGAGAGAAAAAAAAAAAATTTAATTGTCCGATCTGCTGTTTTTTGACCACCATGCCCCCCGCCAAAAATTGGATATAAAGTGATTGAAAAAGTCCATAATGATACCAATAGAAACTACACCTTGCCCTGCAAAAACACTCCCTCAGGCAGCTTTGTAGACGAAAATATAATATGGTGTTACAAAGAAAACATTTTTTTAAAGTTTTTTTTTCTTTAAAAGTAGTAAAACCCAATAAAAAACATGTGCACTGCATTGATTGTCATGTCATTTCTAGTGAACAGTGACGCCATAAAAACCAGACCCAAAAAACAATAGTGGGATTGTATTTTTTTGTTCCCATTTTCACCCCACAAAGAATTTGTGTTCCCAATTATCAATGCAAGCAGTGGTAACCTAAATGGTGCCATTACAAAATACAACTTGTATTCCCAAGATAGAAGTCCGCATACAGCTATGTGAAGGGAAAGGTGAAAAGTTAGGGCTCTTAGAAGGCGATGAGGAAAAAATGAAGATGCAAACACAAAAATTGGCCTGGCCCTGAAGTGGTTTAGGCCTCTTGCACACGAACGTTTTTTTTTTGTTCTGTTCACGTTCCGTTTTTTGCTTTCCGTATACGGACTGTATACAGAACAGTAAAAACGCAAAAAACAGTACTCCGTATGCCTTCCGTTTCCGTATTTCTGTTCAAAGATATAACGTCCTATTACTGTCCGCATAACGGACAAGGATAGGACTGTTCTATCAGGGGCCAGCTGTTCTGTCATCTGTATTTTTTGCGGATCCGTTTTTTGCGGAGCACAAAATACTGAAAAAGCCATACGGTCGTGTGCAAGAGGCCTTAAAGAGGACCTTTCATCACCCTAACAAATCTAAACTAAGTATACATACATGGAGAGCGGCGCCCAGGGATCTCCCTGCACTTACTATTATCCCTGGGCGCCGCTCCGTTCTCCCGGTATGTCCTCCGGTGACTTCAGCTCTGCGTCTCAACTGGGAGGAGCCTGTCCTTGTTCTCCTGGGCGTCTCCTTCTCCCAGGCTGTAGCGCTGACCAACCGCAGCGCTCAGCTCATAGCCTGGGAGGTTTTCTTCTCCCAGGCTATGAGCTGAGCGCTGCGGTTGGCCAGCGCTACAGCCTGGGAGAAGGAGACGCCCAGGAGAACAAGGGCAGGCTCCTCCCAGTTGAGACGCAGAGCTGAAGTCACCGGAGGACATACCGGGAGAACGGAGCGGCGCCCAGGGATAATAGTAAGTGCAGGGAGATCTCTGGGCGCCGCTCTCCATGTATGTATACTTAGTTTAGATTTGTTAGGGTGATGAAAGGTCCTCTTTAAGGTGACTTTTTTGGCTGCCGAACTATATAACTTGCTTTACAGATTATCCTGTCATATGGCTCTGTCTGGAGAATAAATGTTTCATGTTTTATGGTTCTCGTCTACCTGAATATCTTTTTGTTCACTCTACACGGAGTTCTACGCTGACATGCCAGTAGAGTGGCGTTAGCGGCCTGTCATATGTTAATGGTGCCCCTTTGGCACATATTTGTTCAGTATACATCGAGATCCCGCTGCCTGACATGTATATTTGCAGTCAGGGGTTGACAGATGCCACCGTGCAGGCAAACACAGACAGCGGGGTAATGAAATAGTTAACTTTATTAGCCATGTACTTAGAAAGGAAGATGCACATACTTTGCCTAAACACAAATGACTTCACCGTCCTCCTCTTGCCAAGGTTATAAACAATTTGCTTTTAATAACCTGAAATCCGCGGTTATAACGGAGCCGGAGTTCACGCAGTGGACTTATTCAGTCACTCGTCCAGGGAGACCCGCCATAATGCAGTCCGTGGCTCGCTGCCACAAATGTGAGATTCAGTGGAGGGAAGAATTATACTTCTAGATAGATTACAGATTAGGGTGTAATAATACCATACGAAAGCCACCGATTCATGGTAGTCTGACCGTTAGAATGTGATTTTGCATTAAAGGTAGTCGGCGGTTTTCACCCATCAGAATAGCTGACTGCAGTAGGGTCATACCGCACCTGAGTTGCTGCTTATACTCGCTCCATTGGTCAGAAGTCAAAGTTTTAAGACATAACGCCACTCCTGCAAGTGCCCTCTGGGTGGTCCCTTATCTGAAGTGGTCTTCACTGCACTGAGGAGCTGCACCGCCTCTTCCCCCCCCCGGTCTGAGTGTCGGCTGTAGTGTCCATTAAAGGGCATCTGTCATTAGATTTGTACCTATGACACTGGTAGACCTGTTAGGGTGAGTTCACATGAGCATTATCGATTCCGTTATGGCTTTCCGTTATAACATGGTCATAACAGAAAATAACGTAATCCATAAGACGGAAATCAAAACGGAAGCCTTTAAGAGACATTCTGTTTTGATCCTTCATAATACAAGTCTACGGGCAGCAGAACGGATCCGTCCTGGTTTCCATTATGCAGGTGTCTAGTCCCGCATAACGGAAACGAGACAGATCCGTTATGCTGTCCATGACGGAATTCAAAACGGAAGCTGTGGCGTTTCGAAATGTCAGCCTTATACAAATCACGCATCTGTGAGGTGACTTGTTGAATCAGACATTCTCCACTTACAGTTTACGCATCAGACACCCAGGAGTTAATCAGGTAGTCTTTTAATCCGGAGATTGTATTACAAGATATGCAGGGAATCAAGATGGTAAAAGAATTATGCCACTAATATTCTCCTTGATAAGAACATGAGATACAGATTCACCTCAGATTCTCCTCAGAATCTCCTCAGAATTAGAGCACACAAAACAGCAATGCATTACAGGGTAAACAGGAAGTGGCTAGACTGAACCAACTAGTAGCTGAAACAGAGGGGGGAGGAGAAGAGAGGAGCATACCATTACACAATGCAAGATACTGAAACAGAACACTCCCCGTCTGGTATTGGTAGATACCACTATGTGTATGCATACAATGGAATTGTATAAAATAACAATGAATAATGTCCATAAACCTGATGAATAAACAGATTAATAATGTCCATAAACCTGAAAAGGAAACATGCAATGAACATTTATTCAAACCAAAAAAGGATATGTCTTCAGTTCAGACCATAGAGCTGGTACTGGAAACAGTCCTAGAAGATGATGAGTATCTTAGGTAGAAGGAATTTTAACATGGAAGTTCTTTCCATCCGAACTGGAAACGACTTTAGTAATAAGTCCAGTAGGCCAGTCGAGACGATCAACTTGTTTGTCTCTTAACAGAACAAAATCTCCTTCCTTCAAATTAGGCCTTGGTTCTTGCCACCTTCTGCGTTCTTGCGAGAGGCAGAGGTACTTTCTTCTCCTCTTTTTCCAGAACTGACTGGCGAGATGTTGTACCTGGTTCCACCGAAATTTATAAAGGTTGTGCTCTTTGAAAACGCCAGATGGCACAGGAATATTTCCTATCTTTTCTGGTTTAATCTTGAGTGATCTTATATGCACTCCAGATGTGGATTTCTTCTTTTTTACTACAGGAGATTGTCTGTTGCTTTCATTGGAAGCTGAGCAAGACTTGGTTCTCCATGCCAAAGTTTTAGAATGTGATTTCTCTGTCTGTGTCACCGATTTAGAGTGAGAGCGCTTATTTTGTAAGGCTGATTCACATGTAGATGGTTTTCTGTCTATGAATCGTGAATGCAAATGCTCATGTCTGCTTTTCACTTCTGAAATGGGATCTGTCTTTGTACGTACGGACTTGGGTTGGTGACATGCAGTATTTGTCATGGACATTGGCGGTGAACTTTTCCCTGTGGTTTTCAGAAAAGGCTGAGCAATATAAAGGTGCTCATCCGTTGAAAACTGGGAAGAACTGTGATCCTCTTGAGTGCAATCAACAACTGCAGATGGAACTGAAGGTTCTTGCAAAGTATCTGAAATGAACTCTTCCTGTGTTGAAGGAACCTCCTTTATAAAACATTCAGAAGATACTTCTTTTACAGAATTAAACTCATTGTCAAACAGTAGCCTGGAAGGTTCAAGTTTCTGCTGTATCTCATCAGAACTACATGAATTAGAAGGCTTGTTGTCAGTGATGATATAGGATTCATTATGATAAACTGTGTGAGGACTGCAAAGCTGGGAGGGGCTTGAAGAGGGCTCCAATTGAAATCCTGAAGGCCTTTCTACAAGCTGACCCTGTGTCCAGGAACATTCTTCTGCAGCTGACTCCGTTGGATTTAAGCTGCTTTTTGATGTTTTTAGAATATTTGGGCAAGGAACCTCTTGCACATAGTAGTGGTTAGGACACTGCCTGACGTAAGAAGTTCGTCCCCCTATTAATATGTCAGTTTTGTCCAGACATACATCTCCCACAAAGATCCAACCCACTGTAAGTTTCTGGGCATATGGAGCGTTGAAAGGGCCATTTCGAAGTTCAAGGACCTTATGAGCCTCAAGAATGTCTCTACCTAGCAAGAGTAAGATCTCAGCACGGTTATCAAGGGGAGGAATCTCTCTGGCTATGTTCCTGAGATGAGGGTAATGCTGTGCGGCTTCAGGTGTGGGAATCTCATCCCTTGTGTCCGGCAATTTGTCACACTCAATAAGGGTTGGAAGAGAGAGTTTCTTACCTCCTTTGATGGGCTTCAAAGTGAAACCATTAGCTCTTCTTCCTGAGGTTGTCACACGACCAGAGCATGTTCCTAGGGTGTAGGGTGTAGTCTCTCCCTCTATCCTGAACAGATCAAAGAACTTAGGGCTAGCTAGGGAATGATTACTTTGGTCATCTAGAATAGCATACATTCTTATGGTCTTCTCTGGTTGTTCAGTAGGAAACACATCCACGAGGCAAATCTTAGAACAAGACTTACCGCACACAAGTCCTTCTCCACATACCTTTGTGCATCTGGGCATGACGGTTGTGGTTGGTCGGTCTGCACTCTCCCCGCCATGGCTCTCCCCGCCTTGATCGGAATGGGGCTTGTGCCAGTTAACTGGTTCTAGGTTCCGCCTGAGTGGTCCCGGGTGAACAGCGGACATGTGTAGATCACTATTACATTCAGAACACTTGACTGGAACATTACAGTCTCTGGCGAAGTGCTCAGTGGATGCACAGCATCTGAAGCAGATATTATGACTCCTTAGGAACTCCTTACGTTCCTCAAAGGTCTTTGCTATGAAGACACAGCATTTCCTTAAAGTATGTGGTTTATCATAGATAGGGCAACGATGATCGGGTTCCTTGGGGCTTTCATTTCCATTGTTAGTAGTGGGCACAACCCCTGTCTTTTTTACTGAAATTAGACCTTTAGGGACCCCCTCTCTGGGACTGAAAGTCTCGTGTCTCTGTTTAGTAGAGCCAAAAATGTTGGTTACCAAGGTGTTGAAGCTCGGATCGTTTTTAACTGTAGCTAAGTCCTTGATGAACTTACAGAAGAATGAAAATAGTGGAAAGGGAACACGATGTTGCTCCTTGTATTTTGAACCTGTTGTTGCCCATTGGTCTTGAATATTGAGAGGTAATTTCTCCACGATCAGGCCCACACCATGGGAGGTATCAAGAAAGCTGAGACCTGGTAGCTGCGGGTCTCCCTTGATGATTTCAAACTCAAGAAAAAGATCGCTTAATTCCTGGAACCCTTGGCGATCTGTATTGGATAATCCAGGAAAGTCGTATAGTCGTTTAAATAAGGCACGTTTAACTACTTCCGAGCCGCCGTATGTCTGCTCTAATCTTTCCCATGCGAGATGAAGGCCTTTGACTGGTTCGTAGATATGAACGGTTTTGAGTCTCTTAACACAGTTTGATGACCATGGACCTAGCCATCTAATTAGTAAATCAAGTTCTTGCATAGGCGGTACAGCAAGGGTTTGAACTGTTGTCTTGAAGGTGGCCTTCCAACTTCTATAGTTCTCTGGGAGATCATCAAAGTTCGTAAGGCTAGTACTGATAAGGTCCCTGAGAATGAGGTACTTAGCGATTTCTGATGTGTTATTTTTTTCATGCATCATGGTGATGGGAACTTCTCCCTCGCTGGTGTTGTTGGCACCATCTGATACCCTATGTTTGGGGGTTGGAAGATGGAATGGAGTGGCAGCTGGGTTGATCGTAAATGAAGGTTTCACATCTGGTAATCTTGGCGCCAGCGTCTTGGTTGCTATGTAACTAGTCTCAGGAGGTTTTAATGTGATTTGATGAGCTTGAAGTGGCTTGGTCTTTAATGGCGCCTGAAATACTGTGTAAGGTGCCAGAGGTTTTAAAGAAAGAGAAATGTCCACTGGACTGGGGTCAACTGTATGGTTATCAGCTGGCTCGTTTTCTATCCGCATGAATTTAGCAGGCTGGCGTGCAGAGCCCAAATCCTTCTGAGTCATTAGATATCTTGGACATAGGATGATAAGCTTCTTCTTCTTCAGCAGCTTCTTCAAGAACTCTGAGTTCAGCCATGGCTGCTGCTTCTTCCCTTTCCATCTGAAGGACCTCCAACTCAGCTTCGGCCTTGGCTTTGGTCGCTTGCACCTGAGCCTGTGTAGCTGCTTGATTAGCTTGGGAGAGCGCTTGTGTCTCTGCGACTTGTGCCTTAATGGCTGCTTCCTTTCTAATGCAGTGAGCTTGTACCTTTGCTGCTTCCGCTTTTGCGCGTGCTAACACCAATGAGGTACTCAGCGAAGAGTGCTGTGAGCGAGACCTTAGCGATGAGGACTGAGCAATAGATTTCGAGGAACGGGATGAAGCCGTGGAGTGCCTTGAAAGGTTAGAATGGCGGGATGCAGTTTCATATTGTTGTGATGTCTTGTCCTCTAGCATTGACTTGACTGCCATAAATCTGCTATATCTTTCATCATTAAGTGCAGTGTGGGTCTTTAATTCTAGGATGAATTCCTCTGAGTTCAGACTTGATAACAGAGAAGAATATTTTTCAGACATTCTATTATAACTATCATAGGTCTTATTCAAATTTGTACACATGGCCTATAATTGATCTTCATTATAGCCTGATCCATGTGCTGCATCCATAGATTGTTCAGTCTTTTCCCACAAACTGGACAAATTATCACATATCTCAATTTTGTCGGTTAAAAGAGCCTCTTTCATTTTAATTGAGGGTTTAGAAATCCTTCTAGCTGTGTCTTGCATTTCCACCTGTAACACAACAGCGACCTCTAGTGGTGGTTCAGTCTTTTAATAGCCCACAGCAGGCAGACAATATTTACCTCAGAAAACAGGCTTAATACAGTTCCTAGCTTGTATGAAACTGGAATTTCTAGAAGCTTCTGCATCCAAGTGAGTGTACTGGGCAGTATAAGATATTACCTTACTACTGTAGCATAACGGAGACAAATGATGATGGCTTATTACTTGGAGGAAGAGAATATTATTTTCTTACCGGGAGAAGGAGAGTACTAAGACAATTCTTTTACTGTGGCGTTTCGAAATGTCAGCCTTATACAAATCACGCATCTGTGAGGTGACTTGTTGAATCAGACATTCCCCACTTACAGTTTACGCATCAGACACCCAGGAGTTAATCAAGTAGTCTTTTAATCCGGAGATTGTATTACTAGATATTCAGGCAATCCAGATGGTAAAAGAATTATGCCACTAATATTCTCCTTGATAAGAACATGAGATATAGATTCACCTCAGATTCTCCTCAGAATCTTCTCAGAATTAGAGCACACAAAACAGCAATGCATGACAGGGTAAACAGGAAGTGGCTAGACTGAACCAACTAGTAGCTGAAACAGAGGGGGTAGGAGAAGAGAGGAGCATACCATTACACAATGCAAGATACTGAAACAGAACAGAAGCCTTTAAGAGGACTTCAACAGGATTTTGTTTTTCGTCTTGCATAATGGGAACCAGACAGATCCGTTATGATTTCCATAGACTTCTAATATGACGGACAGCAAAACAAAATGCCTCTTAAAGGCTTCCGTTCTGCAATTAGGTGTAAGTAATTACTAAAACAGACATGTCAGGAGAGGGGACAGGTCCTGTTTAAAGGAATATAGTTTCTTGCCTCATATTAGGGCTCATGCACACGAACGTATTTTCTTTCCGTGTGCATTCCGTTTCCGTATTTCCATTCTGCAAAAAAATAGAACATGTCCTATTATTGTCCACATTATAGACAAGGATAGTACTGTTCTATTAGGGGCCAGCTGTTCCATTCCGCAAAATACGGAATGCACACGGACGTCATTCTTATTTTTTGCGGACTGCAAAACGCATACGGTCGTGTGCATGAGGCCTTATGCTATACACTTTCTGGATTATTAGATGTCGACAAATTCCTCTGTAGGCAATGGAAGCTGCTTTTATTTTTTGACCGTTAGAGAGTGGGCATAATTGGTCCAATTAAAGCAAAAAGCATTTCAGCATGTTGTAGAACATTTACCGGCAGAGAAATAATGCTAGTTTGTGTGTTCACAGTGGGAGAAAATCTTGCCGCCTATATCTCATAACATCGGGCGCAAATAATCATGGTCTGAGAATATTTGTATTTTTATTCTTCATTTATTGCTCATTTCTATGTACAGTCTCCTGAAGTATATGGAGAAGAGAATCTGTAGTCAGGTGAACCACGGTAGACTGTTCACAGCACAGATGAGGATGTTGACCATGTCGAAAACAGTGACCACCTGTTGACCCACGGAAAATATTTTACAGTTTTTAAACCAGCTCCTGGGTCTGAATACTTTTGTAATTGCATGTAATTAAAAAATTTTGTATAGCTACTGACAGCTTGAAATAAATCTAGAAGACCAATTGGAGCAATGAATGGGGAAATATCTGGGTCCATGTGAGGTACAGGGCTGGTTCTAGATTTGTTAGAAAGAGGTTGTCATGTACTATATGATGTCGCATTTTCATTCTGTACATTATTCATGGGATAACCCCTTTAAATATTAGTCAGGTCAGAGACTACCATGGCCGAATCAACCCCCCAATGCCCACCCCCCGCCCCTCCGTCGCTGGATGTTTTGATCGGCACGGCGGGGAGATGCAACGCGCGGGTATCAGGAGCGATGCGAATGCCAGGGAGCGGGGTAAGTATGACCAGTATGAGGGGCCCGGGCATTTTGGGGGGCATTATAGGGGTTGGATAACCCTTCTAAGTAATTAAACAAAATAAAAACTGTACAGATTTGGTATCGCTGCAATCGCATTTAGATGCAGAATAAGGACTTCATGTCATTTTTACCGCACAGTGAACGCTGTGATGTCAAAACTCCAAAAACCTTGGCGGAATTGTTATTTATTCATTTCTTTTTCAATTTTACCCGACAAAGTATTGTTTTCTCGTTTTCCAATACAAGACATGGTAAATTAAATAGTGGCATTAAAAAATGCATCTTGTGCCGCAAAAAATAAGCCCTCATACGGCTATGTGAATAGAAAATGTGGGGAGGAAAAATTCAAAATAGAAAATAGGCCCGGCCTATAAGGGGTTCTGTAACTTTTTATTACTGATGATCTATTCTTTGGATAGATTATCAGCATGTGATCGGCGGGGACCACAACAATCAGCTATTTGAGAAGGGAGGGGCACTCGCAGTAGCGCCGTGGCCTTCTTGCTGTTTCATGTAGGCCAGTGACGTTAGGAGTATTATCACTAGCCTGTGCACGGCTAGTCCCCATTGAAATGAACAGGGCTGAGCCGTGCCCAGGCCAGTGCTAAAAGTTGTGACGTCACTGGCCTACAGGAAACAGCGAGAAGCCTCCGGCGATACTGTGGACGCCGCTGCCTTCTCAAACAGCTGATTGGCGGGGGTCCAGGTGTCGGACCCCTGACGATTAGAGGCTATGATCTATCCAAAACCCTTGTAGTAATTTCCCACCAGTATATACTTAAACTGCCGGTACAATATGTCTTTTTCGTACCCTCAATACAAGTAATAAATATTGTATATTATTCCTGCTGAGTGTACTGTAGACTTCATTTCATACTTTCTTCCTGCAGTCAGAGCACCCAAATCCTGGAGTGAGGTATCCAGGAACAACTCGTGTGGCGTACTTACCTGATTGTCCAGAAGGGAACAAAGTCCTGACGCTCTTTAAGAAAGCTTTTGACCAACGCTTGACCTTTACCATTGGGACATCGATGACCACAGGAAGACCTAACGTCATTACGTGGAATGATATTCACCACAAGACTAATTGCACAGGAGGACCACAGTTGTAAGTCTTGGCCTTTACTCCTCTACATGGAGAACCTTGTAGTTCTTACTGTAATGCTGCAGTCTATTTGCAGATGTTTGAACTTTGGATGTCCGCTATATCTTACTAAGGTTGAGCGCATCTATTAGTGTATTGGCACACTTTATTCCAGAGGTATCAGAGTATTAACACCAAGAAATTACCATTTAAATCCACAACTCCCATAGTAATACGAAAAAGCTTTAACCTTTGAAATTCTCTTTGTCTCCCACAAAGAGAATTTCAAAGGTTAAAGCTTTTCCTATTGTGCTTGGACACACCTAGTCTTGCTGTGCTTTTTTTTTTTTCGAGAGCAGATCTTGTTGATGTAGATGACAGTTAATTGGCTTAAAAGTTAGCCACACAATACTATATAATATAATTGGGCTGACATTTCAGGGCCCCTTTACCCAAACTAGCCATCTGCTCCGTAGAAATCTGGTGTGAAGAAGAGTACAAAGTATGGTGTAACCTGCAGAAATAAGGAGATGTGGTGAAGTAGGCCCTGTGGGTGCTCCTTATGTGAGCTTTTCTATATTTCCTCTGGAACATGCAGTTTTGGTGGATCTGTATCATTACAAGAAGCTTTCCCTGTTACTTTCTAATATGTCATTACCTTTGTGTTGAATAATCAGAACCCATTTTGCTATGTGTGTCCTATACAGGACGCGCACCCCTTGGTCCTGCCATATTTGATTAGGTTCAGTCTGCATTTAGGTTTTCGCTAGGCTTTCTTCCATGGAAATACATTGGAAAACGTGAAAAGTATACTGCAGCAGATCTATTCTCCTTCACCTTTTCTTCTGGACATAAAAATGTAGTCCTTTGGACTCACTGAAGGGAATGTACCCGTTGCATTATACGTGTGAGTATTGTTTTCAGGTATTCAAACGAGCATCCCGACGACAAGCTCAGCAGGGGGCTAAATGCAGTGTGAGCCGGCCCAAGTTGACTCACAGTAAATGACACTGCCTGATATTCGGCAGTGTGAGCGCCAATCAGTGATAACACAGCACTCGTTTGCAGCGTCCTGATTAATTACACACTGAATGTGGGAGGAACAATTGATACTGCAGTTAGTTTCTCCCATATGCGGTTCTCTTCATCATCGGCAGCACGTCCTTGAGTTCACAGGAAGATGTGCTGCCGCTAATTGGGCATCCTGATAAAAGATGCCCACGTGCCAACAAGTGAATGTTTGCTTGGTCATCGGTTGCTGGATTATACCGGCCAATTATCAGGAATGAGCGTTCCTATGAAATCTTAAATCTTCTTTGAGGCCGGTTATTAGGTGTTTTTTTCACACTCATCAGCAAGCAAGGCTAATAATGAGAAAACGAGTCTCTACAAAGTGATCTGTGTCCAGTACAGTTATTAATGTCAGCAGATTTGTACCTATGACACTGGCTGACCTGTTACATGTGAGCTAGGCAGCTGAGGGCATCTGTGTTGGTCCCATGGTCATTTAATATATGAAAGTGAGCCTCTAGGAGCAACGGGGGTGTTGACGTTATATATCTAGAGCCTCTGCTCTCTCTGCAACTGCCGCTCTCTCTGCACTCTGGGCCACCAGGTGCGATCACGTGTTCACTGCCTGACCTTGTCAATTAAAGTGCAGGGGACGTGGCAATTGAGAGAGCAGAGCCTCTAGGTGTAACAGCGACGCCCCCGTTGCTCCTAGATGCTCATTTGCATATATCAAAACATCATTTTTCTCAGCAATGCGGGCACATGAACACGGGACCAACACAGATGCCCTCAGCTGCCAAGAGCCCATGGAACAGGTCAGCCAGTGTCGTAGGTACAAGTCTACTGACAGATAACTCAATCCCTTTATGTCTCAGTAGTAATGACCACGGCACTCAGGAAATCATGCATCAAAAAGTCTGCTTTTATTTTACAAAATCCAATGTGGTCCAGAACCTCCACGTTTCGGTCATTTATTGACCTTCCTCAGCAGCATGAGACTATGGCTGAAAGCTGGACCATGCTGGATTTTATCAAATAAAAGCAGACTTTTTGATGCATGATTTAGTGAGTACCATGGTCATTTCTACTGGGACTGTCTGTTGCTGGTGATGCTGTTTATAACATCATTCCGATTAATGTGATGCCAAAATCATATTTAGTGAAGTACGGATTACTTGTGTGCGGTCAAGATGTTTCAAATGATTGAGGTATACATGAGATGTATGTGATAGATCCAGCTGCCGGGGTGTCTGCAAAGCCGCTAAGGGGGCCACTAGGCTACAGGTCACCAAAAATACACATGACCATCTCCGAAATCCAATGAACTGAACGTTTAGCCACCGAAAACACGCCGTCACTGCAGGAACAGATAGTGAAGACGGCCTTTATGATATAAATGCAGTTTGCGTGGGTGTGAAGTGCATCCAAGTCACCTAGTATTTGTTAACCCATTGCAAGCCATTCTACAGGTTTTAGATTAAATATTTGATATCGTTTTACATATACGTATTTACTGCCCGCCCCCCTCTTTCCTTCCAGACCAGGCATATTTTGTCTTTTTTTAGTGCATGCAGCTTTGAAAGCCAGAACTTTTTCTCCTTTTGGTTATGTAAATAATTTGGGATTCATTTTTATGTCATTTTTATTTTAGTATTTTTATTTATTTAGATCTGTGAAAATGATAAAACGAGATAAAATTTGTCTTTTTTCTTAATTTTTTAAATAGTGCAGCAAAATATTGTTTTAAATGAGGTCCCCATTCTGTTATGGCTGTTTTATTATATGGGGATATACTGTATATGTAGTTCCTGGTTGGCGTTGTAGGGCTAGAAGCTGTGGTGTAGCTTTTGGTGGCATTTTTTTTTTACCTAGTTTTTTTTTTTTTTTTTTTTTTTTTTTACACTAGTACAAAACCTTGGGTGGGGGGGGCATTTGATATAACTTTTTTTTATTCTGATTTTTCCTGTAACCGGTGCTGTCGTATTTGCCCCAGTTAAAGGGGGAATAAAGCCCCCAGAGATGTTGTACAAGGCTCTTCAGCCTCACCACAGAGCTGATCTGGATCATCATTTTAACTGCTTCCTCCTTCACCCAGAAAAGTTCCAAGAACATAGTGTGAGAGACGAAGTCATCATTTTATCAGCTTCTCCTGTGCAGCCCAGCAACCTACGTCCATTTTACAGGGCTCCAGATAGCGACCAAAATGGTCGCCAATGTGACTTTGTAGTCTTGTCGCCATTTGCGCCTAGACCCTCTGCTGCAGACGACGTCTGCTGGGTGAAGATCCGCCCCTCACACTGCCCGGCAAAGACGGTGGGCCTGGCTTGGGTTCCTGTGTCTCACATGAAGCGTAGCCACTAACTTCACTCTACACCTGCTAGATCCATGCATTTATCTGACTAAATAGAAATAAAATAACGGCGATGAGAGGCTGACAAGCACTTGTCCTGGAAAACTTTCCTACATAAGGAAAGACATCTAATCAAACCATCAGCAGAAAGGACGGCGTTCCTAGAGAGGAGCACAGGACACGCAGAGGAGCCCCCGTCACACGCCGGTCACATCACCCAGAACAGAATAAAGGTCAAACAGAAAATGGATCCAACGCAACGTTCAGATCCAAGAACGCTATAAACGTCCTACAGGACGAGAACAGATTCTGGCGGCACAGTCTGCATTCTCCAATATAGTCACCTCGTAGGATTGTTAGACAGAAGTTCATAGATGTTCCTACATCTCGGTCTCCCACACTGCTAGGCAGATTTTCCAGTACGTACGACTACAAGGCAGTCACGTGACCACGGATCATAGTGGACCCTTGAGTAGTGCCCCCCCATTCATCTACGGCCACAGGGTGTTTGACTTGTGGCTACTGTGCAATAGCTATTGCTTGAACAAAGATCGCAGAGTGGTGTGGCTGCCAATGGGAATGAATAGGGTTGGAGCAGGATTAAAACATTTGCTGCAACTGACACGTGACAAAAAAATTCAGCTCTGGTTAATTTTTTGCAAATCGTGTGCCGCAGCAAATGTGCCAGTCTCGCTGCAAACCCATTCATTCCTAAGGCAGCGACGCTACCCGGCGATCTTTGGTTGCGCAACAGCTTTGGTGGCCAAAATCACTATGTAGACGTACCCTAATCGCTAGAAGTTGTACACCCTATGGTCATATATAAATGGTGGGGCACTACTCGAGGGATCACAAGTATAACGGATACATCCACTATAAGAACCAACACTCAAAGGGTAAAGATGCAATTAGGATCTTGAGGATAAAGTGGCACCAGAATACAAAAACGTAAGCGATGTTCTGGGTTTGAAGAACTTCGCTCACTAGACACCACTACAGCGAGACTTATGAAGGGTGTCCAAGCCCGAAACATCGCTTAAAGTTTTAGATTCTGGGGTCACTGGATCCTCAGGGGACCTAACTGCATCTTTAGCCTTAAGGGCGGTTCCTCATTCTCGATGCATCTAGGCAAATTTTCCATTCAGGGGTCCTGATGCCACCATCTAAATGAGAAAATGATGACCAGTAGCTAAACCCCCCAGTTATAACAGATGAACCGCTGCACGTGGCCACACGTGCAAGGCATTACGGGGCTCCCAGTCAAACGGATGCATTATATGAACGTGTCAAATCCTTCAGAGCCGGGACTGTTCTTTGCCAGGGCTCATAAGGTGGAGGTCCTGAGCTGGGGGCCCCTTTATGAACTTCATATGACCAAACAAGGCATATAGAAAGAGAACGCCCTAAGGTTGGCCATTGTTAATTGTAGGCTGAATAGAACTGTTAACAATCTGACAGAAGGGGATAATAAAAAAGATTACCTTCTTGCACGGCAGAGGGTCACTATGCAAAAATACTTGGAACCCCAAGTCTTGGACACAGACCTCGGCTACTTTCAGCAGTCCCCCAGAGAATGAATGGAGCATCAGGAAGCATGTTCTGCCCTCTGTTCCATCAGGATGTGGACATGGGACCCCCGTTCTCAGGATTGGCGGGGTCGCTTACTGAGTTAGTTATCCCCTATCCCATGACACACCACCTTTAAAGGGTTTCTGTCACCAGAATTAACCCTATTAAACTGGCTGACATTAGTGATGTGCTAATGTCAGCAGACCCTAACTACCCTAATCTTATGCTTTTGGGTGCCCCCGTTACTGCACCATCTTAATTTTTTAAATATGCTAATTAACCTCTAGGAGCACGGGGGCGTTGCTTCTGCTCCTAAAGGCTCCGTTCGCCCACCTCAAGTGACGCTCTTCTCCGGCTGGCCCTGTATGCTGGATAAATCTCGCGCATGCGCAGTCCCAGCAGACAGGGTCAGCAGGAGGAGATGAGCGCTGCCTGGCCCTGTCAATCAAGGACAGCAGGACGTGACTTGTGGTGGGCGAACAGAGCTTCTAGGAGCAGAAGAAACGCCCCCCCCCCTTACTCCTTGAGGCCAATTAGCATATTATAAAAGTTACAATTGTGTAGTAACGGGGGCATCCAGAAGCATAAGATTAGGTCTGCTGACATCGCTAATGTCAGCCAGTTTAATAGGGTTAATTCTGGTGACAGAAACCCTTTAAGATCAATGGTACTGTGCTCTACACAAGGTAAGACATGTCTTTTTTTTATGATACTGTAATTATATGTACTTTAAATTTGGCGACTAAAAAATTTAATTTTTAGGTTAGGAGCCAATGGCTCCTTGATATTTTTTTTTTGTCTGTTTTATTTTTTCTTATTGGGTGAAATATTCTTACAACCTAGGTAATTTACATTGGGGGGACCAGAGAGAAATAATAAGTAGCCTGTATATGGTACATCACCCAAAAAAAGTCCATTAGGGTACTTTCACACTAGCGTTAAAGTTTTCCGGCATTGAGTTCCGTCCTAGGGGCTCAATACTGGAATAAAATGATCAGTTTTATCCTAATGCATTCTGAATTGAGAGCAATCCGTTCACTATGCATCAGGATGTCTTCAGTTCAGTCACTGCACGGTTTTTGGATGGAGAAAATACCGCAGCATGCTGCAGTATTATCTCCGTCCAAAACTCCGGAACACTTGCCGGAATGCGGATCCGACATCAATTTACATTGAAATGTATTACTGCTGGATCCGGCACCAAGTGTTCCAGAAAAACTGATCCGGTTCTCTAGACTGCGCATGCGCAGACCTTTAAAATTGGTGTCAGGTGTCATCCGTTTTTCCAGATGACACCTGAAAGACAGATCAGGTATTTCAATGCATTTGTCAGACTGATCAGGATCCTGATCAGTCTGCAAATGACATGCGTTTGCATACCGTTTTCCTGATCAGAAAGGCAGTTCAGGCAACGGAACTTCCTGCTGAAATCCAACAACGCAGGTGTAAAAGTACCCTGAACATGTACTGTGTATTTTTGTGTTCAATCTCTTGGCTCTAACCATACGCAACTTTTGTATTGCCTTCAGATTCGGTTACCCAGACCCCACTTACTTGCTAAGAGTTCAAGAGGAATTGCGAGCCAAAGGCATCACTGCTGACTAGAGGGATTGTAAAACTGGCCATCTGTGAGTGCTAGATGGGCGCGAGAAGCGAAGGAGGATTTCATGACTATACCGCCCAAGCTCCCATCTTCAGTGGAGGGCACCTCAAGCTTTGATTTCTGTTTTGCTCTCCTCCACTTTAGCCCTTTTTTGCTGATTGAATATTGAATCAGAATCAAGACGATAATGTATAAGGAGACTCGACCCCGAGCAAAGATCTACCATGTTAAATGTTATTGACGCTACGGACTCACCATGCCGGTGAACCGTCAGAGAATTGATTGTGTCTATGAAACATTAATACAGACAGAACGCTTTTGCTAAAGCACTGATGAATAACCTGCGGAGATACGTCCTTCAGCGCGATGTCCAGTTAGTCATCCTTTAGTGTTTGGCTGTAGTTCAGAGAAAGAGAAGACAAATGTTTGTGATCGTACAGTGCATTCTGGTTCCTGCAGTTCTGATATCCATTTCTGTGGAATCGTATCATATTCCGAGCTTTGTAGTGAAAAAAAAAGGCCGCTAGAAAAGACCAGCGAAATAGTTTCAGCACATTCTGGATCCTACAGTCCTGATCTCTCACTCACAGTGCTGCAGTGCATTATGGATCTTGTTATTTCTCACACCTCTGATTGCCTATTGTATTAGATGCTGCAGTGCTACTTCTTGGTTTTTCTATTCTATTGCTCTTTACTTTCATTCCAAACAAAAAAATCTGATGGCCACATGAATGAGATTTCTTAATGTTGTTTTCTATACAATACAGATGGTCGGACACCGTTGACAGCATTCTAGCTGCTAGTTGCCATTTACAAAATGCATGATGGGAATATTTAGCCACTCAATTAGGCACAACACATCTATAAAAGTAAAAGTTTTTTATTTGCCTGTTTGTGTCATGTTGGACCCATGAATGTAAGAATCGTTACCTAACCTGGTGACTTGGCTATGTCTGGTAATACAGTGTTTTATTCCTTTCTGATATTGGGTTTCCTTTTAGCAACCAGAAATATGGCACAAATATCATGTGAACACAACAGTAAATCTTCAAGTAATCTTACAAAGGTTTCTCCATGTATACAAAAAAAAATGCACCCAGATAGAAACGTTGGATTGCTGCGAAATTCTGCATGCGTTTGTCTCAGGCAGATATGTCAATGATTAGAGGTGTGGTCTGATCAGACACTGGGTTTTGTCATAAGAGGGAGTGTGTAAAAGGGCTGTCAGAGGCTACTTTTGGGTAGTGTACCTCTTATTGAAAGATCGTTGACTACTAGACATGCCTCCACAGCATTTTGCCCAGTTGACAGACTCTGAGAGAGGGCACATCATTGGACTAAGAGAAGCAGGATGGTCAATTTGACAAATTTCCCACCGTCTAGGTTTTTCTGACCTCGCTATTAGGTGGTGTTGGGAGCAGTGGTTACAAGAGAGTCCACACCCATGGGAAACAGCCCAGACAGATCACCAGCAGAGCGGATAGTTTGATCCATGACAGTACACACCCCTGTGTCTATGTGAACTATTTCCAGGTGCTTAATAGAATGAAATTTGGTGCACATTACATGTCCTGACATTGACAGCCTGCCACCGTCACCTTCACTTGAACTGGTGTTGTGAATAAGAAACCTGGACTGCTATTAGGCTAGAACTGTATTGTGTTTATCGACGAATCCAGGTTTTGTTTGGGATCCAGTTACAGTTGGGCTCAAGTATGGAGGCATTGTGGCGAACGCCTCAATCTCGCCTTTGTTGTAGAGCAATACACTGCCCCAACTGATCTGGGAAGCCATCACACACCCCTAGTAGTGATACTAGGGACACTATCAGCTCAGTGATATGTGCAGGATATACTGTGGCCACATGTGTTACCTTCCAACTGGCATTTTTCAGCAGGATAATGCTAGCGCACACAACATAGCAGGGTTGCAACACTTCCTTGGCTTGCCTGGTCACCAGATTTATCACCAATCCTGCAGGGACTCCAGCTTTGGCATTCTACGAGTGTGCAGGATCTGCAGGCGGCACCATCTGTGCCACATGATACCATGCTGAACCTGTATGTCTCCATGCCCAACAATATCTTATCCTGTGTCCAGGCTAGAGACGGCCTGATAGGGTACTAGAGCCCCCTTTCAATTGTACCCTTTCATTCCAATAAACATATCCTTTCGCTCTAACATTGTAATCATTTACATATATCCTCATTACATTCACGGATAGAACATTTAATTCAATTCCCACAACTCCTTCGTGGTGCGTTATTTTTTGTCGTTGAGTGTATATTTACATCCTCAGAGACAAGTAGCCAGTGCACCCTCATATTTGTTACTGGTGCCTACATTTTCCATTGCTTTCTATTGATATATGTAGAAATCACTATTAAAGATTATAACAATTACGGTATTTCCTGAAATTGTGTAACTGGCTCTGAAAGCCTATGGAAATGTGTCCACCTCTGATCTGAGAGGTATTTTTAGGGTGCTTGTACATGAAGTCTTTTAGTGACATTTTTCTGGACTCGCATCTGCATTTTTGGGGGTGTTTTTGCAGTGAAAACACCAGTTCCAGATGTTACTTGAAGGTCTATTAGAAATATGAAATGCAGGACACCCAAGGTTTTTCGATACTGGTGTTTTTGCTAATTAGATGGTGTTTTTTTGTCTTTCTTGCTCCTGATCAAAAATGTAGCATGCTGGAGCTTTTTTTCAGGAATTTTGCCGACATCTCTATAGGGGAAAAGGGCAGCAAGAAAATGCTTCTTGTATGACACCGAGGGGGAGATTTATCAAAACTGGCACAAAGAAAAAATGACTTAGTTTTCTAGAAACCAATCAGTTTGATTCCTTTTAGTTTCCAAAGGAGCTATGAAAGATTAAATCTGATTGGTTGCTATGGGAAACTAAGTCAGCTTTCCTTTGCAACAGTTTTGATAAATCTCCTCCACTTTGTGCAAAGAAACCTAGAAAAAGGGCCACAAAAACCACAGGTGCAAAAATAGTGCTGATTCATGTGTTTAAGGAGTTAAAGATGTTTGTGATGATGTGTCCAGTGCAATATCTCTCATGCGGGTTGGGATTCCACTGTGGTGGGCCTGTTTGACACTAGCATAATATGGACACATCTCTGCCCCCATATTATGGCTGTAAGCTGAGGTGGACCTCAGGTCTGATGTTCCAAGCTGACATCTTCATATTATGGCTGCAAGTCCCAGCTCAACCCAACTGTTGGTCTAAGGACCCGAACATCATTATTGGAATCTTTGATGATGTCAGGTTGGGTCATTAGGCCACAGCCGGAAATCACTGTAGAAATTGTGTAGAATTGGCCTCAATTGTAGTAATGTAGGTGAACTATTTCAAAGAAGGGAAATTCTGAAGGATCCATTCCCCTGTATAACGCCAAAGCTATAATGTGTTTCATTTTTATTGCAATTTTTCATATATTTTTCAGTTTTCAGTTTTTATCACATTGTATTGATTACATGAATGAAGCATCTACACACAGCAGTCTCCTTCCTTCGGAGATTCACCTCTTTTGTTTCATGAAAAAGTTGCATCATTTAAAAAACGTGTAGAGACCTGACCGCCGGTATCTGTAATGTGCAGGTAAAAATCTTCGGACATATTCAACTTACAGCACATTTCTGAGTAAGGCCTCTTTCACACGAGCGTGTCCGGATTAGGTCCGGATTAGGTCCGGATGCATTCAGTGAAAACTGTGCGATTTCACAGGCAAAGCCAGTCAGTTTTGTCTGCGATTGCGTTGAGTTGTTCAGTTTTTTCCGCACGGGTGCAATGCGTTTTGATGCGTTTTTCACGCGCGTGATAAAAAACTGAAGGTTTACAAACAACATCTCCTAGCAACCATCAGTGAAAAACGCAACGCACTCGCACTTGCTTGCGGATGCAATGCGTTTTTCACGCAGCCCCATTCACTTCTATGGGGCTAGGGCTGCATGAAAAACGCAGAATATAGAACATGCTGCGATAAAGAACAAGTGATGCGTGAAAATCATCTCTCATGTGCACAGCCCCATAGAAATGAATGGGTCCGGATTCAGTGCGGGTGCAATGCGTTCACATCGCGCATTGCACCCGCGCGGAAAACTCGCCCGTGTGAAAGGGGCCTAAGTGGCCGTTCTGTTTTCATGTTTGCTCAGAGATATGGTTCGTCCACGTTAGCATTTCTTAGTGCTTCTGTGGGCTCCCAATCCGTGCCTCCGCTCACTAAAGGATAGGAGAAGTCCTGTCTTCAGTTGTATCTTACAGATCCCACCATGGAGCACACCACACTGCCCGTATGTTGCAGACCCGCCATCTACGGTTCACAATACAGGCACTGAGCTCTTATGTTTGTGTGCATGAGCCCTTACATATATTTATATTTTATACTTGATTTGTTTGTTTTTTCATTTAGCAATTTTGCCACTGGCATTAAACAAGCAAGTTAAAAGGGAGATACGTTTATTACAGCTACGGCCATATTAGCTCTGTAATCCTCCAAATTTAGCCTGTTACCTCTCCAGAGTTGTCGACGTTGTTTGTGAGGTGGTTTGTTCATGTCACATGCAGCCATAGTGTGGACATCTCTGTAATGTAATGAAACAGGTTGGGCAGCATTGCAATGGGATGGAAGCTGATGATTACTTGTTCTTGAGTTCTTGCCTGGTATTGGGAATTTCCTTCCCGCTGGGCATGTGACAGGTGTTACAGAACTGTATTATTTTACATTTACAAGCCGTAAAGGTGATAACAGAAAAAAAAATCATAGTTTTTCAAGTGCCTGATGTTCTAGTAAAGTAGTGTGAAAACTAGGCTGCGATGTGGTACTCTCTCAGGCATTTCAGGTTATTCAGTACATTTTAGGCGGAGTGCACACATCAGTTGTTTCCATCAGTAAGCATCCATTCACACGTCTGTAGAATGGGTCCGCATCCGTTCCACAATTCTGCGGAACGGGTGCGGACCCATTCCTTCTCAATGGGGATGGAAAGGATGCAGACAGCACACATTGTGCTGTCCGCATCCTTATTTATGGTCCGCGGCTCCCGAAAAAAATAGAACATGTCCTATTCTTGCTCGCAATAGCGGACAAGAATAGTCATTTCTATAGGGGTGCCGGCCCGGTGTATTGCGGATCCGCAATACACTACGGATGTGTGAATGGACCCTAATTGTGAGCCAAAACCAGTGGTGAAGCCTACTCAGAGATGAGGTATAATGGAAAGATATTCATCTGTTCTGTGTTTTTGACCCGGACTTGGTTTTGGCTCATAATAAGTGATGGAAATAACTGACCAAATAACTGAAGTGTGAACTCAGCCTTAGTTGTGTTTTAAAGGGGTTGTCCCAATTGGGCAACCTCTATCTGTAGGTCCTATTAGGGCTTATAAATGTTTAGGGTAAGTTCACACTGCAAAATCGGCAGCAGAAAAATCAGTAGCAGATTTCTAGCAGAATACTAGCTGAAAACTGGTCGCTTTTGGTGGCAGACTTCTAATTTGGTGGTGGATTTAGATGAGTATTACCAGCGTTTAGAAGAGTATTTGGTCGAGGATTTGGCAGTGTTTTTCTTATCCAGCCCTGGCCGCTAAAAACACTTCTAAAACCGCTTCTAAGCCTGTGTTTTTTTCCGCTTCCCCATCGACATTAGTACAAAATCCACTAACAATCCGCTTTTAAAAAAATAACATGCCACTTTAGAAGCTAATCTCAATTTAGCGGAGGAAAAAAACTGAAGTCAACGGAAAACTATTATTTGCATTTGATGTCAGATTTTGCAGCAGAAAACGGATGTTTTCCCAGACGGAATCTGTGATGGATTTTATTTGTGTGAACATACCCCTAGGGATTGCCATCTTTTACCAACCACTGTAAAATGGCAGACTGAGTGCAGCAATTTAGAATACTCTGTATAATAGTACATTAATGCAGAGAAAGGTATCTGCTTGTAACTTGACTCGATGTTGATCGTACTTCTTTTTTGCAAAAATGGCCACTGTAACTAAATTGAAAAACGCCAGTATGTCTGCAAATAAACAAAACAAAATTACCAAACTTTGACTGCAGCTCTAACTCAGATTTACTATATCCTAGGTTGATCACCTTTTATTTATTTATTTTTTTAATAAACCCCCCATCCTGGGCAGACCTGCAAAGGGAAGCATACTAAGGCCTCTTTCACATTTGCGTTGTGTGGATCCGGCGTGCACTTCCGTCACCGGAAATGCCCGCCGGATCCGTCACAACACAAGAGAACTGAAAGCAGTTGAAGACTGATCAGTCTTCATAATGCTTTCAGTGTTACTATGGCAGCCAGGACGCTACTAAATCCTGGTTGCCATAGTAAGTAGTGGGGAGCCAGGGGAGCAGATACTTACAGTCCGTGCGGCTCCCGGGGCGCTCCACAATGACGTCAGAGCGCCCCACGCGCATGGATCACGTGATCCATGCGATCATGTGATCCATGCTCATGGGGCGCTCTGACGTCATTCTGGAGCGCCCCGGGACTCGGGAGCCGCACGGACGATAAGCATACTTCTCCCCTGCCTCCCCACTACACTTTACCATGGCAGCCGGGACTTTAGCGTCCTGGCTGCCATGGTAACCATTCACAAAAGCTAAACGTCGGATCCAGCGATGCGCCGAAACGACGTTTAGCTTAAAGCCGGATCCAGATTAATGCTTTTCAATGGGCATTAATTCCGGATCCGTCCTTCCGGCATGCCTTCAGGAGTTTTGGCCGGAGCATGCTGCGGATTTTGCTACGCCCAAAAAACTTCTCGGTACTCAACTGAAGACATCCTGATGCATCCTGAACGGATTTCTCTCCATTCAGGATGCATTGGGATAATCCTGATCAGTATCTTTCCATCCTAGAGCCCCGAGGACGGAACTCTAGGACGGAAAGATAAAACGCCAGTGTGAAAGAGCCCTTACATGCTCCCTACTTCTGGGTCCCAGCTCATTCACTACCCGGCCTTTGCTGCCTCGCTCGGTTCCCCTGCTGTCAACATCCGTTTTGATGCCTGCTCCCCTTGCATGATCCTAATAAGTCCCATGACGCAAGTGGAGAAGATCAACTACAATTGACTTCAGTGGCGTCACAGTTAATGTTGACAGTGTGGGACCCAAGCGAGGCGGCTGAGACCAGTTAACGAAGCACTCGATCTTCATTTAATGTGAATGGGGGTGGGGGGTCTCTGGACTCTTCCCCAACAGCAGATGTTGGGGAGATAAGGGCCAAGCAGTCAACTTTAAACTGCCAGATCCTTTTGTTCGTGGGAAGATAAACCACTGTCAAAGGTGTCATGTCTGACCTAAGTCACAACAAATGAATGCTTGACTAAGCCAAGCGGGCATGAACAAATATCTCAGGAACATGGCCAGTTTATCTATTTCAGAATACACCCCCTGGGGCGCTGAGCTAATCACCCCAAGTCCCGGCTCCTCTGGAAAATAGTTAATCTTGCTGGAGGAAGAATCGGCCAGATGTGCATTTTCCCTTCAGCAGCAGATGCAGTGGAATGAAAGTTGACCAGATGAATGGCCATCATTGTAACACAACCCCGTCAGTAGTAGCCGCTGGTTCAGAGGTGCTCTCTCCCTTCCGGCTCATTCAGGGGGTCCAGAGCAGGGAACCCACCTCTGTGATGGCCATATGCCTTAATAGGGCATATAAACAAGAGGTTGTCTTAATAAGACATAATCCTTTAATCAATGCATTAAAGGGGTTTTCTAGGATTAGAAAAACGTGGGGGCTTTCTTCCTTCAGCAGCACCGCCCCTCTCCATGGTTTGTGTATGATACTGCAGCACAGCTCTACTGAAGTCAATGAGGCAGAGCTATAATATCACATGCAACCTGTGGATAGGGGTGGAGCTGTTTTAAAAAGAAAGCAGCCATGTTTTTCTATTCCTGTAAAATCTCTTTAAATGTTATGCAACTTGATCATATGCTTTATGTTTCAGATTTTACTTTTTCGCAAGATCTTTGCTTAGTCTAGTTTCACATTTGCTTTTCAGGTCTCTGGCAGGCTGTTCAGGCAGAGAACAGTCTGCCGGAGCTGTCTGGATCCAGCATAGCCAGATGTTATTGCAATGGCCGCCAATCCCCCCTCCCTCATTGACTAAAATGGAATCCAGCGGAGATCCATCCGCTACCTGGCAAATAAGTCAGGATTCGTCCAGACAAAAACCACTGCACGCAACAGTTTTTGTCCTTCCGAATCCCGTTATATTTGCCAGGTAGCAGCCGGATCCCATTATAGCCAGCGGGCATTGCAGTAACATCTGGCTGTGCCGGATCCAGAGAGCTCCAGCAGGCTGTTCTCTGCCAGAAACCTGTAACACAAATGTGAAAGAAGCTTTATTTTTACAAATACATTTTTTTACTGCTGATAGATGAGAATTTTCTACAGTGTATACTGTGCAGACAATTTTCTGTGAACAAGTAAGGGTACTTTCTCACTAGCGTTAGAGGAATCTGGCAGGCAGTTCTGTTGCCGGAACTGCCTGCCGGATCCGGAAATCCATGTGAAAACATATACCATTTGTTTCCGGATGCGGATTTGTTTGACAAATGCATTGAAATACCGGATCAGTCTCTCCGGTGTCATCTGGAAAAACGGATCCAGTATTTATCTTTTTAACATTTTCAAAGGTCTGCGCATACGAAGACCGGAAAACCAAATCTGTTTTTCTGGAACACTTAGTACCGAATCCGACATTAATACATTTCAATGGAAAAAAATTACGGATCCAGCAAGTGCTCCGGAATTTTGCCAAATACCGTAAAAGTAAAACTGAAGACATCCTGATGCATGCTGAACGGAATGCTTTCCATTCAGAATGCATTAGGACAAAACTAAAACGTTTTTTTCCGGTATTGAGCCCCTAGGACGGAACTCAATACCGGAAAACTTTAACGCTAGTGTGAAAGTAACCTAAGCTGTTATTGTGAGTGATAAAACGCCTTATTACATACATGGAAATGTAATCATATTCCTATATTCACACTAGCAGTTTACAATGTAAACCGTTTGGGCAAGTAGTCTTTTATATAAAATAGTTTTCTTTACAGGGGGTTTTGGGGATCTTAATTAACAGGCATAGCCGCCCAATCAGACTAGCAGTTGTGTCCGTGTAAAGAATAAAGGAGGCTTGTTCAGTGTGCTGATCGTGTAGGCCCCAGGGGATGGACCCAGCTGACCAAATATTTAATTGCCTACATTTCTACATTTGAGATAATTTTGCAGAATAAGCTTCCTTGTCTGTGTATACGAGCAAGAGACTGTCTGACCATTATTACCCTCTGTAGGCTATATCTCTAAGTTTTAATTCTCCCTGAGTTGGTGGGTTGGGACTAGCTGCTATGATGTCTCCCCATAGACTTCACTCAAAGACAGGATATTCTGCTCCCAGTGGTTGTGGACTAGCCACCATGATGTCTCCCCATAGACTACACTCAAAGACAGAATTTTCTGCTCCTGGTAGTTGTGGACTAGCTGCTATGATGTCTCCCCATAGACTACACTCAAAGATAGGATATTCTGCTCCTATAGTTGTGGACTAGCTGCTATGATGTCTCCCCATAGACTAAACTAAATGACAGGATATTCTGCTCTCAGTGGTTAGGGACTAGAAGCTATGATGTCTCCCCATAGACTAAACTAAAAGACAGGATATTCTGCTCCCGGTAGTTGTGGACTAGCCGCTATGATGTTTCACCATAGGCTACACTCAAAGACAGGATATTCTGCTTCCGGTAGTTGTGGACTAGCCGCTATGATGTTTCACCATAGGCTACACTCAAAGACAGGATATTCTGCTCCTGATAGTTGTGGACTAGCCGCTATGATGTCTCCCCATAGACCACACTCAAAGACAGGATATTCGGCACCCTGTCACTAAGAAGCACCACATAGGACATTATACAGAAGTACTGAGCAGTACCCCAAAAGCGCTTGGGGTGAGATAGTAGACTCACAATTATCTGCTCCAGCCTCTGTGTCAGTGTTAGCTGCTTCTTACCCTGCAGCTCACGCCTCTTCTCCCCTCAGCTCTCCATAGACTTCTATTGGCTTATGTAATCTGATCCTTCAGTGAGCAGGCTGTCAATCTTGGTCGCTTCTAAGATATATTACAAACATTCTTACATTCACCTGTACTATAGATGTATGGAAAGGTGTGTAAAACTACAGTGATCATTCGAGTCCCGAAGAACCCATTTAGGTACATATGGAGAATAAAACATTCATATTGATAAGAAATCTGTTCTCTTGGTTCTGGTGCTATTTTGTACATTTTTCCCTGAGAACCTTATTTACCATTTTACCTCTTTTCAGACAGCTGGAATATCCTTATCTCTTTGGATAGGGGTGCTGGACCAGAGCATGCTGGGAAATGTATGCTTTGCTCTTCTTAATCCTATGTGATCTACAACAGATGTAATGCCCAAAGACCTTAGAGCAGGTTTATGGCTACAACAGAGAGAAATTCCAGAGCACATACCTAGCAGGCACGGCCATATTCTATTTCCAACCCCACGGTGAACTTGTAATTTTGATTAGATGGTCTTTTTAAACAATCAACATTTTATTGACTTTTAGCTGACATTTTCCATTACTAGTGCATACGTTTTTTATTGCATAATTAATACACCAAACTGGAGACAAGATTGCTGCATTTACTACAGCGTGCTACTATTATTATAAAAGGGGCACTTAAAAAGGACCTATTATGACTACTGTCTGTTTTAGTAAATGCTTCAATTCCCCATGAAATAAGGATTCTGGACTATGGGTCTTCATAAGTATTTGTTGTCGGTTCCTCTGCTCTTCCTCGTAGACATGTATGAATACATCGAAAACTGTGCGGAGAGATTTATCAACATTGGTGCAACCAATCAGATTGATCCTTACATTTTCCAAAGGAGCTCTGAAAAATGAAAGGTGGAATCTGATTGGTTGCTATGAGCAAGTAAGCCAGTTTTCCTTTACACCAGTTTTGATAAATTTCCCCCTAAGTTACCCATTCCCCTTGGGTGTGTCCCTACACAGTCTGAAAAACTGAGCACTGATTGGACCGTGTGAGACTGTGTAGTCCCCCTCCCAACTGGTATAACTGAATGGTCAGTTAATTCATACATTTTTAGTAGGAATAACAGAGGGACAGAACAACACAGAGTTTTAAGAATATACTGTATTATAGGGAATAGACCTATTAATACATGTATCCACCTAAGTACAGCTGCCTCACATAAATTTGGCACCATTACTCTTAAGCCTCATTCACACATCAGTGTTTCACGTACGTGTGCTGTACGTGTTCTCCGCGGACAGCACACGTCCCCATTCATTTAAATGTGTGTATTTACACATCAGTGTTTTAGCACGGTCCGTGGGTGTGTGTTTTCAGCACGGATGCATGTCCTGTTCTGATCCGTGTTCCCGGATCCCTAACGCCCATTATAGTCTATGGGTCCGTGAAAACCATGAATGCAACACAGATGCCATCCGTGTTTCATGGATCATTAGCAAGAGATGCTTTGAAAATTATTTTTTAGCTGTTCAGTGTCAGTGAAACATGGATGCAACACGGACAGCAAAAAACGGACACACGGATCCATCACCGACAGCTTCACGGATGCTTCACAGACCACCTGCTCATGGATTTAGGCACGGACGTGTGAATGAGGCTTTAGGCCTCATTCACATGTCAGTGGTATGTTGGTGACAGCACGGTATGTGTCTCATCTGTGACACTGTCTGTGATCCATCCATGTATGATCTGTGTCTCCATGATTTGCAGTCTGTGTGTCATCCATGTTTCATCAGCACTGCTAGGTAGGTAGCTTGCAGAGAATCTTCTAGCACAGTCTTTGAAAACCACAAACCAAACATGAATGGGATCCGTGTTGTATCCAGGGTTTTCACGAACCCATAGATGTGTGTGAGGGATTCGTAATCACACACAAAATAGGGCATGCCTTTGTGATGTCCCCACAGACCCATGGAGGGAGATTTATCGAAACTGGTGTAAAGTAGAACTGGCTTAGTTGCCCATAGCAACCAATCAGATTCCACCTTTCATTTTTCAGAGCTCCCTTGGAAAATTAAAGGAGGAATCTGATTGGTTGCTATGAGAAACTAAGCCAGTTTTCCTTTACACCAGTTTGATAAATCTCCCCCATTGGGTATGTAAAGCGATCCATGGAGAAAACGGACAGCACATGTCCAGGCCCTGAGATGCTCTGCAGTATATACTTAGTAACTGGCACCATTGCATGTACTTTTCTACATGGAAATATGCTGGGTGCATTGGAAAAGCTATCTTGTCTAAACATCCATAGACTTTCTGTCCCTAGTGGTTAACAAATGAAAACTATATTTTGTACAAAAACAAACAATTCAGTCCCCCTTAAGTACCTTCAGTCTTGGCGTATTTCCTCCATAGCACCTGGTTTGTATAAAGAAATCCCCCCTGTCATAGATATTGTTAATCCAGCAGGATTCCAGGGATGATTTTGGGGTACAAATCAATCATTACCAATCTAAAGGCAGAATTCTCATTTTGTGCCAGGAGATATACATTAGGCCTCATGCTCACCGTCCGCAAATGTGCACTGTGCAATTTTCTCACTCTCATCACTAGAACTGCCTATTCCTGGCCGCAAAACGGATAAGAATAGGACGTTCTACAATTTGCAGAACGGCTACACAGATGCAGACTGCACACGGATGATATCCGTGTTCCATCCACATTTTTTTGTGGACCTATAGAGTCCATGTGCAATCCGCAAAAAATGCGGGCCAAAAGTACAGTCGTGTGCATGAGGCCTCAGTATTAGATTTACCCGCTAACTAGTTGCTTTATTCTACCTTTACACGCGGCAGATGTTTTTTGTTTGTTTTTTTGCTGAAATTTTCACTACTTAAATTCAGTTCCAATCATCTGAATCCAGTTCTTGCAAACAAAACAACCACATTCAGATAAATGTTACTGACTTGCAGCCACAGAGATTTTTGCACCCAAATCTGCTGTCTGGGAAGACACCTTCACAGTGTTTTCATATGATGGGTCCGCCGGCTTGGTAAATTCTAAATTGTAATTAAAAGGACCTTGCTGAAAAGCCATGTACATGCCATGTCACAAGGACATTATGTGCTTTGTAGAGAAAAGACTTCCTAGTTTTTTTATATTGTATCTAAAACCCTTGAATGCCAGACTAAGTGACATTGTTGTTGGCCTGGCTGGCGGTAAAGGGTAACATTTCGCTGAAAAACAGAAGGGCTTTTGAGAACTGCATTTAGATCCTACCTGTGTGCATTGTACTGTACTATAATGTACATAATTGCAGGTCGCTTACTGAGACATTGTGGGTATGGTTTTGATGTATTCACTTACGCTGTAATAAAAAAGACATATCTCAGAAACCCAGACTCCATATTTAATGAATGAGTGCCTACAATTACCGTTTTATGTTTTATTTTCAACGGAACAGATAGTACATAGAGGGAATTTATCATGAGGGTATTATTTGAATTTGCCCCAAATTTATCAAATGGTGCACAATAGTTAAATTTAGAGCATCTTTAAACAACGCTTTTGTCTGGAAACACTGCTGCGTTTTTTTTTTTGTTTTTTTCACCCCCTTACTGGAGTACGTATGTGACTTTTTTTTTGCGACTTTTTAAACAAGTCACCGTGATAAATCTCGAGTAAAACTAATTAACATAGCAAACCATGCAAATCCCCCCCCCCCCTTTCCAAAACTGGATGTAAAAATGCTAATAATATCCAGAGTAACCGCCATCTGCAGCACAGACAGCAGCAGACGTAACTCAAAAAGGTTCTCATAGGTTGTCACAGCTATCTGGAGCCATGGTGACTGCAGTGCATCCTGCAGCTGCTAGAAAGTGCATGGGGGAGAATCCATAGAGCTAACACAACGGTAAAAGTGGTCCCACAGATGGTCATTTGGGTTCATGTCGGGAATTAGAAAGTCAGGATCTTCCAATCAATGTTGGCCATTTCTAGCCATGTGACGTCACATTGTCTTGAGGGAAGATCCCATCCATCTGATCTGCAAGGATTGATTCATATCTAAATCAGTTGAGAGTGCCTTCCAAATGGATGAGTGGGTCCAGAGAAAGCCACAAAAACATTCCCCAGACCATAACGCTGCCACCGCCAGCTTCTGTTCTTTCAGCAAAGGTTGGTTTCCCAACTGGTTCAGGACCCGACTAACCTGACACACCAACATCCATCTATTCGATGAAGCAGAAAACATGACTGAACAGAGAAGGCAACCCTCTGCCAATCACCAGAGGTCCAATTCCAATACTGCCACGAAAATGAAAGCCTTTACTGCTGATACAACTTCATTAGCAGAGATGCAGTTACCATCTGCTTCGGAGCCTCATAGTAGTGTTCGTTGAACTGCTGTTTTAGACACATGTCTGGTAGCTCCTAAATCATTTTGACAGTGAGCTGCTCCACTGTAGTGTGTCGGTCCCCCTTGTGCTCTTTTGTAGTAAACGTGCATATCTCACATCATTGGCAAGTGCTGCTCTGTTGTTACCACGTCAATTAGAGGTAGGTGACGAAGTTAGAGGTAGGCCAAACGTCCTTAAAAATGATTTTAGGGATTTAGGTTACAAGCTTAGGGCAAGGACCTTTAAAGGTAGTGTTTTCCGAAATACTGCCTGTACCACAAGTCACACAAGAAAGGCAGCGGGAGATTAGGGAGGTTAACAAGTGGCTCAAGAACTGGTGTAGGAAGGAGAGGTTTGGGTTCTGGAGAACTGGGCCGACTTCTCTGTCGGCTACAGTCTCTATCGTAGGGATGGGCTGCACCTCAATGGGGAAGGGGCAGCTGTGTTGGGGAGAAGATGGCTAGAAGGTTGGAGGAGTGTTTAAACCAGGGACTGGGGGGAGGGTAATTACATTTTAGGATGGGAAGATAGTGCAGATAGAGACAGGAGGCGAGGTAATGGAGCTGGGGGATGAATGGAAGGAGCCTGCAGGGGCGCAGCTAACGGCTCATGGGCCCTGGTGCAAGAGTTCAGCTTGGGCCCCCCTTTCCTCAGTGCTTTGTGTGTCTTCTTATGAGGCACAAGGGTTTTTAGGCCCCCTTAGCCACCTGGGCCCGGTAGCAACTGCTACCTCTGCACCCCCTATAGCTACGCCCATGGAAGGAGGGACTAGAACAGTTCAGAAGGAAAGGTGTACGGTAAAATCTACTACTAAACGAGATAGACGAGGCGGCAGATCATAATGAGGTCGTCATTATGGGGACTTCAACTACCCAGATATAGACTGGGAAACTGAAACCTGTACATCTCATAAAGGAAACACGTTCTTAGCAATAACCAAAGACAATTACCTTTCCCAACTGGTTCAGGACCCGACTAAGGGGACAGCCATACTGGACTTAGTATTAACCAATACATCTGAAAGAACAGCCAATGTGCAGGTTGGGGGACACCTGGGAAATAGTGACCATAAAGTAATAACCTTCCAATTGTCATTCAAAAGAGTGTTTCTTCACGGAGCAACAAAAATACCAAACTTCAAAAAAGCTAAATTTAGCCAACTAAGAGAGGCCCTAGGCCTAACTAACTGGGACAAAGTCATCAAAAATAAAAAGGTCATAAGAATGTAATCTATCTACGGTACTTTCTCCGTCATTTCAGTGTGGCCATTCTGAATTTCTAAGGCTGAGTTCACAGATGGATGTAGTAGGGTTAACACTCATGCTTTATGAGACGTGTTATCTAAACTAAATGCAACTAAACACTTAAGCAATTGCTTTTCAATGGCTTTTGTTTCAAAATAACGCAATGAGTTAAGAAATTTTAGTTGAAGGTTTGAGTGTTACCCCTGCTACATTTGTATATCAGTTGTTTCATGCCTGAGCTGGACACAACTATGGCACTTTGTGCAGCGGTCCAGCACCTATTACCAGATATAGCAGGACAGAAAAATGTGCAGGGAGACATCTAGCATTACATCTGCTGTATCAGATACTTGTAACAATCCCATAGAAAACTGTGAAATCAGTTCTGGCATAAGTTCCTCTCCAGCGTTGAGTACCATGGCAGAGGGAAACTACAAGAGATGGTTGGATATATGGGAACCCAGCCTAAAGATATTTATGTTTTTTGCATGTGTGCCTATTTGTTCTAAGGTCTCTGAGGCGCTTGTCTAAAAATGACCTGGAAACTGATGGGTCACATGTTAGTAGAATATGGAGACCATTGAATATGCTGATTCCTGACCATGAAGAACATAAGATGAGCTCTACACTCAAGAGGTGACTTATCTGTACACATGCTTAAATGCATTGCTCGTGTTACTGGAGTAATTCGTTTTCAGAAACAGAAAATGTACTGTGCCTTATAGAGTATAATTGTTATATTATTTGTGATGTGCAAGAAGGCGCCTCTGATAATTCATCAGTGCTTTATTTCGGCACACACAAGCATAAAAACTGTGACGTTTCAGCATTGAGCTGGAAGAAGACCTGCATGCCGAAACATTGCTGCTTTTATCTTTGTGTGCCCCAAAAGAAAGCATTGAACGCATTATTCAGTGGTGCCTTGGACTTTATTTAAAATATAAATGGTCTAAATTTTACATGCGGTACTGCTTATGACAACTGATTACACAGCCATCTCTCAAATAACATGAGCGTGAGCCCAAGACATTTTCTTCCTAGACTTTAGAAGGGACCTAGACCTTCACCAGTGTAACCTCCTGGTTGACATTTCAGAAAGGTCTTTTATTAAAATGAGCAACTGGGTGATGCCCTCCTCACAAACATCTCCATATGATAATGGTGGTGAATATGAACAGCATTACTGGTAGTATCCTTGCAAGTAATTAGCATAGATGATAGTTTTTGAGGGACACTGATATATATATACTGTATATGTATATATAAAATAATAATCAGAGCCATATCTAGGAGCTCGGGGCGCATCCTAAGACCTCATGCACACGGCCGTTGCCCGGCCGTGGCCGTATTGCGGCCCGCAAGTAGTGGGTACGCAATATGCCGGCCATGTACTCCCCGCAGCAGGGATGCAGACCCATTAACTTGAATGGGTCCGCAATCCAGGGCTGTGGTGCAGAACAGAGGCACGGAAGCACTAAGGAGCGCTTCAGTGGAGTTTCTATCCGTGCCTCTGCACCGCAAAAAAATAGAACATGTTCTATTTTTTGCGGTCCGGACAGATCACAGACCCATTCAAGTTGAATGGGTCTTAATCTGTCCCGGCCGCCGCACGGACGTTGCCCGTGCATTAGGGACCGCAAATTGCGCTCCCTTATGCACGGAACGGCCGTGTGCATGAGGCCTACGTCTGGGTTTCCACACTCAGGTTTTGTTTAGGTTTTTCGTTGACTTTTTTAAGCCAAAACCAGGTGTGGATCATAAAGGGGGAGAAAGTCCTGAATATCGGACAGGTGCTACTACTCCTCTTTTTTTCAGTGCAATCCTGTTTTTGGCTTAAGAAATATCAACAAAAAGGGGCGAACATACTCCAACATCAAATAATGCTACCTGGCTGTGGGGTATGCGGTCCCTTCAGTTCTTCCTATAGGCTGCTGGAGGCTGTAACTGTATTCCAGCAACCTGAGGCAGAAGCCTGCAATGAGATACAGACTGCATTATATTATACAGATGTAAATGAATGGTGCGTTCTTACTTCTGCCGCTGCTGATTTTTATTATTTAGAACACACATATGCATCCGACAAAATGAAGATCAGCAGAACACCCCACCATTCAGTTACATCTGTATATAACACGGCCTGTGCCTCATCATACATCTGCTGCAACTTGGCACTTTATTTTAATCAGGTGTAAGTAGATGGAGTGTTTAACTTCTGCTGATCTTCATTTTATATGCATGGGGTTCTGCAGCCTCCTGCAACCAGTCCACCCCACAGTCATATAGACCCCAGATAAGCCCCCAAATTCATATGAACCCCAGACTAGCCCCCAAATTCATACAGACCCCAGATTAAACCCCAGATTCACACAGACCCCAGATTAAACCCCAGATTCATACAGATCTTATTAGAACTTGAATCACTTCCTAAATTCACACAAACCTAGATTAGCCCCCAATTTCATACAGACCCCTGATCAGCCTTCAGGTTAGACCCCAGAATTATTACAGACCAGAAATAATATAGACCTCCAGACTAGACCTGAGAATTAATACAGACCCAAGCTCAGCCCCCAAATTCATACAGACTCCGCATCAAGCCCAAAATTTGTGCAGACCCCAGATCTAACCCCAAATTAATTCACACCAGAGATCTGACCCTCAAATTCACGCAGAACCCAGATCAGCCCTCACAGAACTGAGATTAGACCCCAAATCACCCCCAAATTCATACAGACCCCTGATCAGCACCCAGACAAGACCCCAGAATTAATACAGACTCCCACATCAGCCCCCAAATGTATGCAAACCCCAGAGCAGGCCTCAAATTCATTCAGACCGCAGATCCTACCTGAAGTTCATTTAATCCCCAGATCCGAGTTTATTCAGACCCCAGATCTGACCCCAAATTCATTCAGTCCCATGTGCCCCCTATAACTCCCATACCACCCTCCACTTAATGCAGACCTCAGACCAGATAAAAATGTAGAAAAAACCTCACCTCTCCTCCTGTGCTCTGGATGCAGAGGAAGCGCTAATTAATTAAATTGGAAAGATTTTCCTGGTGCTAATTTTCTGTGCCCTAATGGGCTTCCCCATTTTTATTGGGCCTGGGATGGCCGCTCCCCTGCCCCAGCTATACCTCTGATAATATATAGTGGTGGCAGCCAGCTTTGTAATAGATAAGAAGCAGATTTATCAATGTATTTATGTCAGGTGTATAGACATTGAGAAATATGTTGGTCAGAATGAACACCATATTTGTGAAGCACCTATTCCACTTTTTTGACTTTTTTATTACAATTTTTTTTCCCATTAACATTTTCTAAAAGTATCGGAAATGTCGGGCATTGTTATTATAGTGATTGACATGCAAAACTAGAGAAGGGGGCCTATACTAAGTTTTGCTATGGAGCTGTATGAAAACTGTGTATGCCCCTGCCTCAGTGGAAAAGCCTGCAGCCATTCAAGGTCGTCACGTAAAGGCAGTGGAGACGTTGGAACCAGCGGCGTGACGGAAGGATAAGTACTGCTGAGTATTGGTGAAATGATCTTGCTTCCACTGGTTAGGAGAAAAAGGAGTTTTACTAAAAGCCTAGAGAAACCCTTGAAGTCATCACCTTCTAATAAACATTTCCACACATGCCGTGATTGTGATTTTTTTTTAGCTTTCTACTTTCTTTTTTTTTCTATTGCTTATATAGCAGTAATGTATTCTCCAGTGCTGTACTCAGATCCTTTAGGTCTCCTTAAATTTTTTTATATAGTGTATATTATACCGCATTATGAAACTACTTTTTGCCCTGCCCTGTATATTAAATATACTGTATTTACTTAATTATGTGGATCATAAGCAATCATTTTCCATGAGGTTGCAAACTATTACAAGGGTCATCACTGAGGCATAAATAAGCCGCTTCACACCCCATTGAGGTTAGCTGACCCGGATAGCTAAATCCAGATGAATTGCGGTGTGTACATGTGACAGCTAATAACTTTAACCACTGCCTATTCCAGGCCTTGCACTGCCACATTCCAAAAGATATGCAGTAACTATGATATATTAGCATGAATCTAGCTGTATAAGGGCTTGTCTGAGGGATGAGTTATAGTTTTTTTTCTGCCATTTTTGGGTACATACAAGTTATTAATTCATACTGGGGAGAAATGTTGCTATTGTTTCTTTGGTATTTTTTGTGATGGTTAATCAACAATTAAGGCAATGACTTTTGTATTAGTATGTGAATGTGTTGTTGTTTGTACTATTGCACAAGAAAACCACTTGTGTTAAAAAATATATATATTAAGGCTTTGCAACTAGAACACCCTCATGCATAGTACAGCGTTGCCAGGCTCTAATTACAAGGTAGACTGGCTTCTTAATACCCATATCCGGGCTGAAAGTCACAGCTCAACTTTCCCAACGTAAACATTAATTACAGAGAAGATCCTGAACTCTATTATCATCATTCTCATTTTTTATTTTTTATGAGTTACGAGTAATGAAGTTCTCTAGCACATATTTTTACCATAAATGCACATATTAGAGCAGTGTGTAAAAAATCCCTATTATGTACTGTATGTACATGTCGGGGATAATGGTGCTGTCTTCTTGTAAATTTCTTCATTTAGGTTAATTCGATTTGGCATAGTGGTGCCTTCTTAGGGTACGGCCACACAGTCAGGTTTCCTGATGCAAGCCTAAAGCATAAAAGAAGAAAAAGTATAAAGGGCAGATAGGACTTCTCTTTTTTGAATTCACACTTGGTTTTGGCTTTTGAAACTCCTTCAGGAACCCTCACCGTGTGGCCGTACCTTATTGCCTGTCTGACATGGCTTTAACATGTATTTTAGTCTGTATTATGACTGCAAAAGTTGGACTCCATGTAGTTCTACTGAACCAAGCTCAAAGGCTATGTACACCTTTGGAGGCATTTTTTGTTTATAATGGCATTTCACTCATTTTGGGCTAAAAATCATATTTTCAATTGACCTTTATTAAAAATGTTGAGCCATTCTGTCACAAAGAGTTAACTGTTTTTCTAACTGTGTGACTGGTACTTTCACTTTGTGCCCGTCATCTAATAACCCTCTTCTCTAAACTACTAAGAGGTCATAAAAACGTATTTAAGTCACATTCTTATCAGTTAGATAAGGATTGAGCTTTGATGAGTGTTTATAATGTCAGGGAGCAGAAATAAGAAGTCCGACTGCTCCCCATGTGACGAAAAAGACAAAAAATATACAGGCAGCTACCAGAGCATCTCAGACTTGTACACAGAAAAGGACTCCATATTTCTAATAAAGACCAATTGAAAAAAATTATTTTTACATAGCCTTTAAGGTGGACATACACACATTTAATAGAAGTTGGTTGATGGTTGAAGAACAGTAAAACAAACAATTATCTGGTGAACGATTGTTTCACAGACACAGCCATATACATTTTACTCCATGTCGGCCGTACAATTGTTCAAACTGGTCATACTTGTTCAGTGGTACCAGAAAAAAGACGAATGATCTTTTGGAGAACTTTGTGTCAAAGAAAAGCTGCCCACACAGTAAAAGTCAGCTGAACAATCGTTAAGCTGACCGCTATGTCCTTCCCAACTCCCTCATACATATACGACTTGGGCAAATGTGTATAAGTATTCTATGGGGAAAGCGGAGAAAGACGCTGCTAGACACTTCTGGTGGCGGCTTATCTCCTGGGAGTGCAAAAGGATTGGGAAAAGAATATTCATTTTGCCTGATCCTTGTCTCCCCTGACATTATCTGTTGAGGACAGTCAGGAGCTCCCCACACATATCAGTGTGTCGGCCAAATGTGCTATTCAGCCGACAAAAGATTAATGTGTATGGCCCGCTAAAGGTCTTTTGTTCATGAATACTTTTCTTTAAACAAAAGATCTTTCATCCTCTTATCGAATTTCAAACATGGATGATTTCTTTTTCAGATTTTTGTATGTAATGTTCATTGGACACAGCCTAGCTTGCTGATTTGGCCATTTCTATATCTCCCATAGATTTGAATGAAGACTGACCTACCAAATCTCTGCTGAGACCCCGTGCCCCCTATTCTTAGAAGTACTGTGTCATCGGTAAACTAAAATGATCATTCGTTGTTAAATTTACCGACGGACAATCATTTGACAATCATCCTTTTGATCAATGTTAGACTTTAAACTAATATTTATGGGTAGCTTTAGACCACTACAAAACCTTAGCCACCAAATGGAGCAGCATTCTGTGGCTATATATGTATGCCTACTGTAATTAAATATGGGGGCACATCTATATGAGGTTTGTCCAAAGACTTCAAACTGAACAAAAACAAGGTAATGTGTTTATATTCAGACCACATTGGTCGACCATGTTGGATAAAGGCCCACAAGGCCCATCACCCTATTGGTGAGTGCTGTCTCTTTACCCTTTGTCCTACAGACCCTATAGGTACGGCCACATGGTTAGGTTTCTGCATGCGGTTTTAGAAGCCAAGACCAGGAACTCAAAAAGGAGAAGTTGTATCTGTCCAGTATTCTCTCCTTATATGATCTGCTCCAGATTTTGCCAATAGCAGGCAGCAACGAGAACGAGTCTCCCTAGCATCGCGGGTGTTGCTATAGAGGCTCGTTCCCGTCGTGGCCTGCTATTGGCAATCCGCCCCCAAACCCCCCAATCGCCAGATGTTTTGATCCGCGCAACAGGGAGATGCAGCAGTGGTGCAGGCATCAGAAGCGACGTGGGTACTGGAGAGCAGGGTAAGTATAACCAGCATAAGGGGCCTGTGTATTTTGGGGGCCTTTATAGGGGTTGGATAATCCCTTTAAATGTGCAGGAGTCAGAGCAAAGAGAATGAGAGCTTCTAACGACTTTATGTTATGTACATATATCTTTTTGCTTTGGTGACTGTGCAGCCCGTGTTCCTTTTGATGAAATAAAAATAGTCTCCACAAATGACTTTGCCACAGGCAAGTAAATCATGCCAAACAATTGAGATGGAGGAGGCCGTTCACCCTGACGTAGAGTTAGTTTTGATGATTTCTGTTTATTTTGCTTTTTATATGTGCAATAAGGAAAATCTAGAACAGTTTCCTTGTACTGTAAGTGTTAGGACTCACCCCACAGGGGACAAGCTTACTCATTTAGGTTTGTACTATATACTGTAGGTGTAAATGTCAGATTACCTCTTTCTCAATCTGTTTTCTATCATATTATAAATATGGAACATGACTCAACTGGTTTCATGCACATTTATCAAGACTGGACAGGAATAGATTTATTCTACAGTATTCTGTGACGTGCCCAGCACTGTGTGGTTTTGGTACATGGCAAAATTGTCTTCAAACATAAAATTTTCTATCAATTAAAAAAAAAAACTAAAAAGATTATAAGATTTCTTGTAGGATCTTACTGTTCTGAGCTGAGCCAGATAGACTGAACCTTGATGTCAAGGTTCAGAAATTTATAGAGCCTTCAAAGATGAAATTAAAAAGCAAACCAATTTCCTGCAAGAAATCTAGAATATTTTCAGACACTATCAAACCAAATCAGTTTAGGCAGGGTGCTTGCTCTCCTTAAAGAGACCCTTTGTGTATTGAGACTTATAGGCAATGCTCCATTGGAAAATAATATGCAAAGCGGTATCTCCCAAGGAAAGAGAAGCATCTAGCTAATGCCACCTTGTGGAAGTGGCTTCCTATGAGTCAAAATCCAACTTTTTAACAAGCCTTGGGACATGACAATATGGTTCTTTTTTCTTGGGAGATACCTCTTTGGATATTATTTTCCCATGGAGCATTGTCTATGTCCCCATACACAGTTGGTCTCTAAGGCATACATACCAACTTTTGAAAAGAAGGAAGAGGGACACTATGTGCGGCGTGGCAATTTTTTTCTACACTAGGCCACGCCTCTAACCCCACCCAAAACATAATTAAACACCTAATCCCACCCAGTACCCTAAATGCCCCACATACTAATTATTATCCCTTTATAACACCACTCAGTAGTTATGCTAGCATTGTGCCTCCTACACAGTAGTTATGGCCAGATATGTGCCCCCTCACAGTAGTGATGCCCAGATACGTGCCCCCTCACAGTAGTGATGCCCAGATACATGCCCCCTCACAGTAGTTATGCCCAGATACGTGCCCCCTCACAGTAGTTATGGCCAGATATGTACCCCCTCACAGTAGTTATGGCCAGATATGTGCCCCCTCACAGTAGCGATGCCCAGATATGCGCCCCCTCACAGTAGCGATGCCCAGATATGTGCCCCCTCACAGTAGAAATGCCCAGATATGTGCCCCCTCACAGTGGTTATGGCCAGATATGTGCCCCCTCTCAGTAGTTATGGACAGATATGTGCCCCCTCTCAGTAGTTATGGACAGATAGGTGCCCCCTCACAGTAGTTATGGACAGATAGTTGCGCCCCTTCACAGTAGTTATGCCGGATATCTGCCCCATGATAGTAATATGCCCAGTAAAGTGCCCCCGGACAGTAATATACCCAGTAAAGTGCCCCCTGACAGTAATATGCCTAGTAAAGTGCCCCCTGCCATGACCCTGCCCAGCCCCCTACCCAGACCTGCGGTGTGAAGCAAATTACAAATCCTTGTTTGTAAGCAGCACATCACCCTCTGTAAGAGCGATGTGCTGACGACAAATGTAAACTGTATGGGGCGGGGGGAGCAAACAATTTTATTTTCCCTGAGCAAAACAGCTGACCAGAGGGGGTGCTGGGAGTTGGATCCCCATCAGAGGATAGGTCATCAATGGTTTACTACCAGAAAATCCCTTTAAGTTGCATGTGTTTGGGCCATATTGTATCTCTAAAGACTGATTTAAAGGCTAATCATGTTCTATATGTAACCAATGATTCTACATAATGCTCCGTTAGGGGTGGTGCAGGGAATGGCTGGATAATAATAATAATAATAATAATATAATATTGTGCATTAGAGCATAGACACCCACCAATCAGTTTTTATAGATTTAAATGTAACATTGAACAAATGGTGGCGTTTGCTACCGCACTCATCCTTACAATGGCCATTTTTACAAGCTGACTCAAGGTGGAGAGAAATTTCCAGAGAATTCAGCCTGTCATAAACAGTACAAGCATTCTGCTGATAGTTCCTGCTGGGAATGTAGAAAAAGGTGAAGTTCAGGACAGCTATGCAGGTCATTTTCAGAATAATCCTGCCCGTAAAGGGAGTGATTCCAGTAACAACATTACCGTATTTTTCGCCCCCATAAGACGCATATTTCCCCTCCAAAAAGTGGGGTAAATGCCCCTGCCTGCGTTTTATGAGGCAAATACTTATGAGCGCTTCCATTATGGTACAGTACCAGAGGACCAGGAAGCGGTGAAGACTCTGTACTCATGGCTTCCTGGTCCTCGGCTGTGCTGTGGCTGCGCACAGCATGAGGGCGCTCTGTGACCTCACACTGTGTGCGCCAGTTCACAGCACAGCCGGCGGCAAGATGAAGAGGATCGTGCTGAAGGAGAGGAACGGCGGCGTCAGGAGTAGAAAAGGTAAGTGTTTTTTTTTATTTTTTTCCATGTGAGGCTGATGGGGGCTGATATAACGTGGCTGTGGGTTTGTGAGAGGCAATGGGGACTGATATAGGGCTGCTGGGGGCTGATGAGAGGCTGCTGGGGTCTAATGAGAGGCAATGGGGGCTGGTGAGAGGCATGGGGGATGACATGAGGCATATGGGGTCTGATATGAGGCATAGGGCTCTTATCTGAGGTCTGATTGGGGGTCATTCACATTGGGGTCTTATCTGAGGTCTGATTGTGGGTCTTATCTGAGGTCTTATTGGGGTCTTATTAACATTGGGGGTCTTATTGGGACTGTCAGCTGAAGTCTGACTAACATAGGAGTCTTATTGTTGGTTTTACCAGAGGTCTAATGAAAAAAAATTTTTTATTGTCCTCCCCTAAAACCTAGGTGCGTCTTATGGGCCAGTTCGTCTTATAGGGCAAAAAATACAGTATATAATGCTGGGAATATCAGGAAACTGGATCTGACCACTTAATATTAATATGTTTTCTTCTACGCGGCATTTCATCTCAGTAGAAACACTGCGTGGGTTTATTTATTGTACTATTATGATTCATTATAATGATTCATATGCACAATGCTATTTTACAGGCAAGGTAATGTGATGTTACCACCACCTCATGCTGCTTCTCCAAGCGCATCACGAGAAATACAGATCAGCGTCCACATGGAGGGAAAGTCTAAATCTTTACTGGTGAAGATTAAAATGCAATGGTTTAGGAATGCATTGTAGTCAGAGATCTACCGTGCTCAGGGGCGGACTGAGAACCCTCAGGGCCCCTGGGCAAAATAAATCAAAGGCCCCCTTCCAGGCCCCACCCATGCCCTACCTCCAGCCACGCCCATGTTATACCTCCAGCCACACCTATATCCCGCCTCCACTACCTGGTCACACCGCCATCGTTAATCCTCTGATCCCATCACTACAGAAATACAGGGCACTTACCTATTACGTCCAGTGACGTCTTCTTTGATGTAGATGTTTTCTGTCCTCGTCTTCTCCTTTCAGACCTTCAGACCAGACCGCCATGTTGTCGCCAATTTCCATCTCTGCAGTTTAACAAAAAAAATCTTAGTTTACTACTTTTCCATCATCCTCCCATCTTCTGAACAAATCATCCTACTACCCCCAATACTGTGCCGCTGTGCTCCCCAATACTACACTGCAGAAACAGATAATACCCCTGGTAATACTAGTACCACACAGAGCCCCCCATATAAAATACCCATTCTTTGTGGCCTCAGTAGAAGCCCCCATAGTGCCCCATAATAATGTGCCAGTAACACGTGCCTCTCCATGCCACCACATGTGCTAGTAATAAGTGCCTCTCTTGTGCTTCCCCCCATGTGCCAGTAGCCCCCCCCATATTATGTGCCAGTAGCCCCCCCTTATTATGTGCCAGTAGCCCCCCCCATATGTGCCAGTAGCCGTCTCCCCTTATGTGCCAGTAGCCGTCTCCCCTTATGTGCCAGTAGCCATCTCCCCTTATGTGCCATTAGGCCCCCCTCATGTGCCATTAGGCCCCCCTCATGTGCCAGTAGCCCCTCTTATGTGCCATTAGTCCCCCTTTATGTGCCAGTAGCGTTCCCCCTTATGTGCCAGTAGCCGTTCCCCTTATGTGTTATTAGTCCCCCCTCATGTGCCAGTAGCCGTCCCCTTTATGTGCCAGTAGCCGTCCCCTTTATGTGCCAGTAGCCCCCTTTATGTGCCAGTAGCCGTCCCCTATATGTGCCAGTAGCCGTCCCCTTTATGTGCCAGTAGCCGTTCCCCCTTATGTGTTATTAGTCCCCCCTCATGTGCCAGTAGCCATCCCCTTTATGTGCCAGTAGCTGTCCCCTTTATGTGCCAGTAGCCATCCCCTTTATGTGCCAGTAGCCCCCTTTAGTGCCAGTAGTCCCCTTTAGTGCCAGTAGCCCCCTTTAGTGCCAGTAGCCCCCTTTAGTGCCAGTAGCCCCAAGAAAAAAAAAAAAAAAAAAGAACACTTATACTTACCTCCAGCGATGCGATGCAGGCCTCTTCCGGCCTGTGTCTTGAGCTGTACGGCTCCGGCGGCGCAATGACGTCATCGCGCCGCCTGCACTGGCCTCTGATAGGCTGCCGGCCTAGTGCTGGCAGCCTATCAGAGGAACAGGGAGAGAGAGAAAATGCCTCTCCCTCCTCTGCTGCTGCACCGCACGGAGATGAGCGCAATGCAAGCGCTCATCTCCGTCCTGATGTTCCCTGCCGCCGCCGCGTCTGCCCTGGGGACGGGCCCCCTACTGACCACGGGCCCTCGGTCCATGCCCGAGTGCCCTAATGTTCAGTCCGCCCCTGACCGTGCTGGCGACTAGAGGATGCATTATGCGGGCGGCATCCTTGTAATTGTATTACACAAACATGGCTGTATTTAACCACTTCAGCCCCCCTAGCTTAAACACCCTTAATGACCAGGCCACTTTTTACAATTCCGCACTACACTACTTTCACCGTTTATTGCTCCGTCATGCAACTTACCACCCAAATGAATTTTACCTCCTTTTCTTCTCACTAATAGAGCTTTCATTTGGTGGTATTTCATTGCTGCTGACATTTTTACTTTTTTTGCTATTAATCAAAAATTACCGAAATTTTTGCAAAAAAATGACATTTTTCACTTTCTGTTGTAAAATTTTTCAAAAAAAACTACATTTCTATATAAATTTTTCTCTAAATTTATTGTTCTACATGTCTTTGATAAAAAAATCCAATAAGTGTATATTTATTGGTTTGGGTAAAAGTTATAGCGTTTACAAACTATGGTGCAAAAAGTGAATTTCGGCATTTTGAAGCAGCTCTGACTTTCTGAGCGCCTGTCATGTTTCTTCAGGTGCTAGAATGTCAGGAAAGTATAAATACCCCCAAATTACACCATTTTAGAAAGAAGACACCCCAAAGTATTCGCGGAGGGGCTTGGTGAGTTCATGTATCATTTCATTTTTTTCACAAGTTAGCGGAAAATGACACTTTCTGAGAAAAAAAAAAAAAAAAAGTTTCAATTTCTGATAACTTCTGGCAAAAAAAAAAAAATCTCAGACGGACTCACTATGCCCCTCAGTGAATACCTTGGGGTGTCTACTTTCCGAAATGGGGTCATTTGTGGGGTGTGTTTACTGTTCTGGCATTTTGGGCGGGCTAAATTGTGAGCCGCCATGTAAAACCTAAAGGTACTCGTTGGATTTGGGCCCTTTGCACTCAGGCTGCAAAAGTGTCACTCATGGTATCGCCGTACTCAGGAGAAGTAGGGCAATGTGTTTTGGGGTGTATTTTTACATACACCCATGTTGGGTGAGAGAAATATCTCTGTAAATTGTCAACTTTGTATAAAAATTTTTTAAAAGTTGTCGTTTACAGAGATATTTTTCACACAAAGTATGGGTATATATAAAAATACACCCCAAAACACATTGCCCTACTTCTCCTGAGTACGGCGATACCACATGTGTGCCACTTTTGCAGCCTGGGTGCGCAAAGGCCCTAAAACCAATGAGTACCTTTAGGATTTCACAGGGCATTTTTACGCATTTGGATTCCAGACTTCTTCTCACGCTTTAGGGGCCCCTAAAATGCCAGGACAGTATAAATACCCCACATGTGACCCCATTTTGGAAAGAAGACACCCCAAGGTATTCTGTGAGGGGCATGGCGAGTTCATGTAAAATTTTATTTTTGTCACAAGTTAGTGGAATATGAGACTTTGTAAAAACAAAATTAAAAAAACAAAAAAACAATTTCCGCTGACTTATGCCAAAAATAAAAATTCTGTGGACTCACCATGCCCCTCACAGAATACCTACGGGTGTCTTCTTTCCAAAATGGGGTCACATGTGGGGTATTTATACTCACCTGGCATTTTAGGGGCCCCTAAAGTGTGAGAATCCAAATGCATAAAAATGGCCTGTGAAATCTTAAAGGTACTCATTGGTTTTAGGGCCCCTTTACGCACCAGGCTGCAAAAAGTGTCACACATGTGGTATCGCCGTACTCAGGAGAAGTAGGGCGATGTGTTTGAGGTGTATTTTACATATACCCATGCTGCGTGTGAGAAATATCGCTGTAAACGACAACTTTTTAAATTTTTTATTCAAAGTTGTCAATTTACAGAGATATTTCTCTCACCCAGTATGGGTATATGTAAAAATACACCCCAAAACACATTGCCCTACTTCTCCTGAGTACGGCGATACCACATGAGTGACACTTTTTGCAGCCAAGATGCACAAAGGGCCCTAATTCCAATGAGTACCTTTTAGGAGGGCATTTTTACACATTTTCTTCTCACGCTTTAGGGCCCCTAAAATGCCAGGGCAGTATAAATACCCCACATGTGACCCCATTTTGGAAAGAAGACACCCCAAGGTAATCCGTGAGGGGCATGGCGAGTTCATAGAAGATTTTATTTTGGCACAAGTTAGTGGAAATTGATTTTTATTGTTTTTCTCACAAAGTCTCCCTTTCCGCTAACTTTTGACAAAAAGTTTAATTTTTCATGGACTCATTATGCCCCTCAGCGAATACCTTGAGGTGTCTTCTTTCCAAAATGGGGTCACATGTGGGGTATTTATACTGCCCTGGCATTTAGGGGCCCTAAAGCGTGAGAAGGAAAATGCGTAAAAATGCCCTCCTAAAAGTACTCATTGGTTTAGGGTCCCTTTGCGCATCTTGGCTGCAAAAGTGTCACTCATGTGGTATCGCCGTACTCAGGAGAAGTAGGGCAATGTGTTTGGGTGTATTTTTACATATACCCATGCTGGGTGAGAGAAATATCTCTGTAAATTGACAACTTTGAATAAAAAATTTAAAAAGTTGTCGTTTACAGAGATATTTCTCACACACAGCATGGGTATATATAAAAATACACCCCAAAACACATTGCCCTACTTCTCCTGAGTACGGCGATACCACATGAGTGACACTTTTTGCAGCCAAGATGCGCAAAGGGGCCCTAAAACCAATGAGTACCTTTAGGATTTCACAGGACATTTTTACGCATTTGGATTCTCACGCTTTAGGACCCTAAAATGCCAGGGCAGTATAAATACCCCACAAGTGACCCCATTGTGGAAAGAAGACACCCCAAGGTATTCCGTGAGGGGCATGGCGAGTTCACAGAAAAAAAAATTTGGCACAAGTTAGCGGAAATGGTGTTTTTTTTTTTTTTTTTTTTTACAGTCTCACATTCCACTAACTTGTGACAAAAATAAAATTTTACATGAACTCACCATACCCCTCACGGAATACCTTGGGGTGTCTTCTTTCTAAAATGGGGTCACTTGTGAGGTTTTTGTACTGCCCTGGCATTTTAGGGGTCTCCGCAATCATTACACGTATGGCCAGAATTAGGAGTTTTTGCGATTCTCCTTATATTGACCATACGGGTAATGAGAATTTTTTTCCGTTCAGCCTCTGCGCTGAAAGAAAAAATGAACGTCACAGATTTTTCCATTCACATTGATCAATGTGGATGAAAAATCTCTAAAAAATGTGCAAAAAAAAGAGGGAAAAGCTATAAAGCTGCGATCGCTAAGGGACCCTAAGGCCTCATTCAAGCGTCCGCAATTCTGTTCCGCAAAATTTTGCGGAACAGAAATGTGGATACATTCAATTCTATGGGGACAGACTTTGTCCCGCTCGGATCCGTAATTGCGGATCCGTAATTGGAGATCCGCAAAGTATAGAACATGTCCTATTCTTGTCCGCAATTGCGGACAAGAAAAGGCATTTTCTATATAGTTCTGGCAATGTGCGGATCCGCAAAATGCGGAAAGCACATTGCTGGTGTCCGTAGCTTTATGGATCCGCGGATTTATGGATCCGTGGATCCGCAAAACACATGCGGACATCTGAATGAGCCTTACAGGGGTGATCAGTGACAGGGGGTGACAGGGGTGATCAGGGGGTGACATGGGAGATCAGGGGTTAATCAGTGACAGGGGGTGGTGGGTGGGTGGGGGCGGTGGGGGGGTTGTGTGGTGATTGGTGCACTTTGATATTTTTCTCTGGTGGTCCCAAGCAAAGGGACCACCAGAGAAGCGGGTAGCAGCAGATCAGACGCTGTTCACAGAACAACGCCTGATCTGCGATTTTTCTGCCATATACAGCCTGCCAGCGCACGATCGGCGCTGGCAGGCTGTAGTATAACTACATGCGAGCGCGCCGATGGCGCGCATTGCGCATGTGCGGGCGCGTCCTCGCGTCATCTCGCGTCTCGCGAGATGACGCGCCGATGCGTCCGATCAGAGCTACAGGGCCGCCGCCAGGACGCAATCCTGCGTGCGGCGGTCCTGTAGCGGTTAATGCAGGCCATAAAGGCATAGGATAGTGAGCGGCTACAGTTAATATATATTCCCTGGTGGATTCGGTATAAAATATTACTTGAATACAGATATCTGTAATGCTACTTTTATATCTTCAGTGTTCCCTCAAGATACAGTGCTCTCAGGATACAATATTTTCAACTTACAATAGTCTTTTCTGGGCTATCATATGTTGAAACTAGACTTGACATACAATGCCTCAGACTCAGATCCAACCAATCAACATGGCCATGTCTCTGGTAAAACAACTATACTGGGTGCCGAGTAGATCCAGTTTACAGTACAGTGTACTGCCCCCTGTCTGTGCCAGAATGAGCGGCTCCTGATGAGGGTGGCTCCATTTTTGTTTTTCTAGTACATTGTGTACATTGTGACCCTGAAGAAGCTCCCGTTCTCATAATAGAAAGGGACTTCCAGCTTCCAGCATCTATTCCTGATTACCATATGTTTTATCTATCTACGTACGTATGTTTCTTAAATCTTCATTTCTCTTATTTTGGGATTATATTTTGGAACCAAATATTAGTTTTCCATAGAGTTATGGACTCAAGTTACAATTGTTTCAAACATACAGGTGAAACTCGAAAAATTAGAATATTGTGCAAAAGTTCATTTATTTTAGTAATGCAACTTAAAAGGTGAAACTAATATATGAGATAGACTCATTACATACAAAGCAAGATATTTCAAGCTTTTATTTGTTATAATTTGGATGATTATGGCTTATAGCTTATGAAACCCCAAAGTCACAATCTCAGGTACCCTTTGCTCAGGGGGTATGGATTCATTAGCTGACTAGAGTGTGACACTTTGAGCCTAGAATATTGAACCTTTTCACAATATTCTAATTTTAATTTGCATTACTGAAATAAATGAACTTTTGCACGATATTCTAATTTTTCAAGTTTCACCTGTACCTCCCAACTTTTTAAACGTTCAAAGAGGGACACTTATGGTTTATTGCGTGAAAGATCCCTTTTTCCTCTATATCTATATGCTTCTATAGTTCTCTCTTACGAAAGTCAAAGTGCAAAAATAATCGGAATATAGAAATTTCTAAAATTCTGATTGCATCAAATAATGAACTAATATACAAGGTGGGCTCCAATATGCAGAAAGGAACCAGACAAACACTTTCTGGATCAATATTGTAAATGCAGTAATGAAAATCTATAACTTAGATCAAAAAGAGGAACATTTATGGAGCAAAGAGGGACAGAGGGACTTGGGTCAAAAAGAGGGATGGTCCCTTCAAAAGAGGGACACTTGGGAGGTCTGCATTAGCAGTCTATTCTGGCTCGAGGAGTTGGGCCATAAGCACATCACCGTCTATTGGATAGCGGCTCTTCTTGGTATTGCAGTGTAGCCCCATTTACTTTAATGGAACTGAGCTGCGTCTAGGCCATCTGATGAGCGGGAATGCTGAAAGTCGGACCGCTGCCAATCTGATATTAATGACCTACCCTGAAGGTAGGCCATCGATATTAAAATTCTGGAGAACCCCTTTAACACTTTGTCAAATCAGGGAGGAGTGAGCTGTGTTACCTCCATTAGAGTAGTAACCCCCCATATTCTGTCCCAGTATTGGTTCTGCGTCAGGATTGCTCACATTACACTAATCTATACACAACTCCTCTGTTAGCATGTTTATCTAGGCCTGAAAAGAGACAATGGCACAATTGCTGTCATTGTGTCATTGCAATTCTCTTCCTACTGTTCTAATGACGATTACCTTGCAGATAAACCATTATCTATGCAGCAACTAAAATGATTTTGCTCTTGTTGAGAACTTTTATCTCTCAAAAACAAAAATAAACAACCAAAAATTCTAAAAAAAAAAATGTTTTCTATAAATATTGAGTTAAAGAATGCCTTTTAATAGCTTTTTCAGGAAAGGGAAACAAGTTAAGAAGTGTTTGTGTGTGAAATGCTACCAGTGTTTAGAAACAGACAGTACTTAGGACAGAGTATATTCATAAATCTCTATCTGGAAATGTATGTTGCATTTATCCTTTATATCAGGTCCAGACTGGAATCTCGACAAATGAATATGTATGTTATATACGACTGTTCTTCTGTGTGTCCAGTAGATGGCGGTAAGCCCATGTATGTGAAGTCAAACAAGGCTCTGTTCACATCACATTTTTGCTTTAAAGGGTTTCTGTCACCAACTTTTGACATTATAAGCTGTCTGACATTAGCTATGTGCTAATGTCAGACCAGCTTGATAATGTCTTTTTTATAAAAATCCGCTGTATATATAGTCTGAAAAACTTACTTTTATATTATGTAAATTAGCCTCTAGGAGCAGGGGGGCGTTGCCCTGCTCCTAGCGGCTCCGTCCGGCAACCTGCTGGCACGCCCCTTCACACTTTGATTGACAGTGCAGGGCAGCGATCCTCCTGCACTGTCTCGTTCTGAATCGCGCGCCGCGCGCCGCTCTGTATTCGGCGCAGGCGCGGTGAGCAGAGGACGCTGGTGCCTGCTGTCCTCTGCTCACCGCGCCTGCGCCGAATACAGAGGCTGGCAGCGCGGCGCGCGATTTCAGAACGAGACAGTGCAGGAGGATCGCTGCCCTGCACTGTCAATCAAAGTGTGAAGGGGCGTGCCAGCAGGTTGCCGGACGGAGCCGCTAGGAGCAGGGCAACGCCCCCCCTGCTCCTAGAGGCTAATTTACATAATATAAAAGTAAGTTTTTCAGACTATATATACAGCGGATTTTTATAAAAAAGACATTATCAAGCTGGTCTGACATTAGCACATAGCTAATGTCAGACAGCTTATAATGTCAAAAGTTGGTGACAGAAACCCTTTAAGTGTGTCATACATGTTTGAACACTGCTGCCCAATGTATGCCTATAAAGTCTGTAATTTACTTCAGTAGCAAAAAAACAAAAAAAACAACACTTTATTTGTGTTACCAATTTGTATTGAAAAGTGTAGGATGCTCAAAGAAAAAGTATACCAACATGTATGGGGAAAAGGTATGCCAAGAGACGCTTTTGTTTTACAGATGGCCGATCCAACGCTACGGGCATGTTGTAAGGAGGGAAAATGCTGAGCCTGACCAATATGGAAACAGTTTAAGAATTGCAAAGATAACTGCTAACGAGCGTTCATAGGAACGCACACTATAGATTATCTGGCAGTGTAAATGTACCGCCGATCACCTGAAAAATCCTTGCTCACCGGTATACAAAAATCGCTGTTTACCGGCTGTCTAAACACGATCTGCTGCCGGCAAACAACGAGTCAGTATGGAGACGAGTGATGGCATTAGCAATCACTGCTCCCCATACTGTGGTGGAGATCACTGCATGTAAATAAAACGGTCTTCTCCACCAGCGAGCAGAAGATTGCCGCTTCCCGATAATCTGCTTGGTTTATATGGTGAAAACACAAGTTGAAAAAAAGTATGGGGAAGATGTGCCTGAGGTAAGTACATGAGCATATCGGTCAAAAACCATAGTAATTCTGGAAAACCCCATTAAAGGGCATCTGTCAGCAGATTTGTACCTACGACACTGGCTAACCTGTTAAATGTGCGCTTGGCAGCTGAAGGCATCAGTGTTGTTCCCATGTCTATATGTGCTCGCATTGCTGAGAAAAATGATGTTTTCATATATGCAAATGATTTGCATATACAAATACATTTCATTAGTTATAATGGCTCATTTTGTCTAGGGAGCAATGATTAGGAGAAACAAAATGGCCGCTGTCCTATTAGTGCACACAAAGCCTGTCGTAATCACACAGCAGGACAAGTTACTTTACAACACTGAGGTAAAGAGCTGCCTTATCCTCCTCTACTACTTGTCAGGGATTATGATCCTGAATACAGCTGATATGATTTTCAACTGAATCTCTGTAGGAATGGAATTCATGAGGAGACATGAAGTACAGAGAGGACAGACTCTGGTAATGTGGGGCTGTGGGAATGGAGACTGCATACAAGAGCTGCTGCTCATTAGCCACATCTACTCATGAACTCCATTCCTACAGAGATTCAGCTGATGACCATATTAAACTGTATTCAGGATCATAATCCCTGACAAGCAGAGCAGAGAGGAGGATGAGGCAGCTCTTTAGCTCAGCGTTGTGTGATTAGGACAGGTTTTCTGTGTATTTACGACAGCGGCCATTTTGTTTTTTCTAATGATTGCTCCTCAGACAAAACAAGCCATTCTAACTAATGTAAGGTATTTGGGAATATATTTATAATGAAGTAATATTTAAGTATTTTCATTTTCTTAATTCCTGAAGAACCCCTTTAAAGTCACAGGAAAGAGCTGCATCGACATGGTCATGTGACAACAACCCAGAATGGAAGATAGAAGCAATCAAGGTAAAAGAAATACATTACAAAATTACAGCTGCCTCCATTAATGATTATTGTAAAGAATGTTGATGCAAACTGGAAAACCACTTTAAAGGGATTGTCTAGCTTCTTGCACAATTTTGCCTTTTTATCTCAGACAGCTTTCTACATAACATAAAAAAGACCTGCTCCCCGCTGCTCTGCTCCAGTGCCAAGGGTTTGGTCCTGCTCCTTCCATCTACACCAGGCATCCTCAAACTGCGGCCCTCCAGCTGTTGCAAAACTACAACTCCCAGCATGCTCGAACAGCCTACAGGTATTAGCCTTTAGCAGGGCATTGTGGGAGTTTTAGTTTTACAACTGCTGGAGGGCCGTAGTTTGAGGATGCCTGATCTACACGTTCTGTATCATGGAGGAAGCTGTTCATGTTGCCTTGGGTCTTAGGATACTTTCACACTTGCGGCAGAGTGATGACGGAACTCTATGCTGGAAAAGAAAAACGCAAGTGTGAAAGTACCCTAAGGCCTATGGCACACAACTGTATGGCTTTTTCAGTATTTTGCGGTCCGCAAAAAAACCGGTTGACATCCATGTACATTCCGTTTTTTGCGGAATGAAACATCTGTCCCCTAATAGAACAGTACTATCCTTGTCTGTGATGCGGACAATAATAGGACATGTTCTATCTTTAATCGGACCGTAAAAACGGAAATACGGAAACGGAATGCATACGGAGTACCTTCTGTTTTTTTTGGACCCATTGAAATAAATGGTTCCGCATACGGAACGCAAAAAACAGCACGTACACTCGCAAAATGTTCATGTAAAAGAGGCCTAAGGAAAAGGGTCTAAGGTTCTAAGCTCTAAAGCAGGGGTCCTCAAACTACGGCCCGCGGGCCATATGCAGCCCGCCGAGGAAACTGATCCGGCCCGCCGGGTGTTATTGCCGTTTCTCACGGCTCAACGGGGCGCCTCCCAGTGAAGGAGGTGGTGAGCTGCGGCAGACGAAGAGAGGGACTGACAGTGTAGCGTGGCCGAGCTCTGTCTGGTCCGCGGTACAGGAACTTTTATTTCCTGTATCCTGTGCCCGGCCGGACTGACAGTAAGTGCTCACTTAGTGTGCGCTTCCTATCAGTCCGGTCGGGTACAGGAAACAAATGCTCCTGTACCGCGGACCTCACAGAGCTCGGCCACGCTACACTAGGGGAGGGGGTGAGTAATAAATGACAGTGTGACAAGGTGATGAGGGAAGGGCGCTGAAAAAAAGAGTGACAAGAAGGGGGGAGTGACAACGGAGGGGGACTGAGAATGAGAGTGACAAGGGAGGGGGGGCTGAGAAATGAGTGACAAGGGAGGTGGTCTAAGAAATGAGAGTGACGAGGGAGGGGGCCTGAGAAATGAGAGTGACAAGGGAGGGAGGGGGCCTGAGAAATGAGATTGACAAGGGAGGGCGGCTGAGAAATGAGAGTGACAAGGGAGGGGGCTGAGAAATGAGAGTGACAAGGGAGGGCTAAGAAATGAGAGTGACAAGGGAGGGAGGGTCTGATAATTGAGAGTGACAAGGGAGGGAGGGGTCTGAGAAATGAGAGTGACAAGGGAGGGCTAAGAAATGAGAGTGACAAGAGAGGGAGGGTCTGAGAAATGAGAGTGACAAGGGAGGGAGGGTCTGAGAAATGAGAGTGACAAGGAAGGGAGGGCGGCTGAGAAATGAGAGTGACAAGGGAGGGAGGGGGCTGAGAAATGAGAGTGATAAGGGAGGGAGGGGGGCCTCAGAAATGAGAGTGACAAGAGAGGGAGGGGGACTGAGAAATGAAAGTGACAAGGGAAGAAGGGCCGCTGAGAAATGAGAGTGACAAGGGAGGGAGTGGTCTGAGAAATGAGAGTGACAAGGGAGGGAGGGCGGCTGAGAAATGAGAGTGACAAGGGACGGAGGGGCCTGAGAAATGAGAGTGACAAGGGAGGGAGGGGGCTGAGAAATGAGAATGACAAGGGAGGGAGGGGGGCCTCAGAAATGAGTGACAAGAGAGGAAGGGGTCTGAGAAATGAGAGTGACAAGAGAGGGAGGGTCCTGAGAAATGAGAGTGACAAGGGAGGGAGGGGTCTGAGAAATGAGAGTGACAAGGGAGGGAGGGGGGCCTCAGAAATGAGAGTGACAAGGGAGGGAGGGGTCCTGAGAAATGAGAGTGACAAGAGAGGAGGGGTCCTGAGAAATGAGAGTGACAAGTGAGGGAGGGTCCTGAGAAATGAGAGTGACAAGGGAGGGAGGGGTCTGAGAAATGAGAGTGACAAGGGAGGGAGGGTCTTGGAAATGAGAGTGACAAGGGAGGGAGGGCGGCTGAGAAATGAGAGTGATAAGGGAGGGAGGGCCGTAGAGAAATGAGAATGACAAGGGAGGGAGGGCCGCTGAGAAATGAGAGTGACAAGGGAGGGAGGGGTCTGAGAAATGAGAGTGACAAGGAAGGGAGGGGGCTGAGAAATGAGAGTGACAAGAGAGGGAGGGTCCTGAGAAATGAGAGTGACAAGGGAGGGAGGGCCGCTGAGAAATGAGAGTGACAAGGGAGGGAGGGGGCCTGAGAAATGAGAGTGACAAGGGATGGAGAGTCCTGAGAAATGAGAGTAACAAGGGAGGGGACTGAGAAATGAGAGTGACAACGGAGGGGGGAATGAGAGTGACAAGGGAGGGAGGGGGGCTGAGAAATGAGAGTGACAAGGGAGGGAGGGCGGCTGAGAAATGAGAGTGACAAGGGAGGGAGGGCCGCTGAGAAATGAGAGTAACAAGGGAGGGGACTGAGAAATGAGAGTGACAAGGGAGGGGGGAATGAGAGTGACAAGGGAGGGAGGGGTCTGAGAAATGAGAGTGACAAGGGAGGGAGGGGGGAAATGAGAGTGACAAGGGAGGGAGGGGGGAAATGAGAGTGACAAGGGAGGGGGTGTGAGAAAGAGAGTGACAAGGGGGGGGGGGAATGATTCCCATTGAAATACTGGTAAATATATATAATTGCTCATAGTTAAACTATAGTCCGGCCCTCCAACGATCTGAGGGATCGTGAACTGGCCCCCTGTTTAAAAAGTTTGAGGACCCCTGCTCTAAAGAGTAGGAAAGAGGAGACCTACATGCATCATCAAAATTGTCTCAGAGAATTGTCAGCGTTCTTGCCTTTGGTGACACCTTGATTTTTTTTTACATCTTATTTTCAAATGTTTGCCACAGTGTGGCTCAGAAAGATGTCTGTCTCTGACACCAGCACAGTACCAGTCGAAACATTACTTTGGACCATGTATCCTCCTGTAGAGTTTTGGAATTTGTCTGACCAAATCACTTCACACGATCACACTGGTTAGTACTGCCATACTGGGTATATTAGGCCTTGGGGTCACTTCAGACCATGACACCATCAGGACACCACTGTCAGGGAATCTTTCTCAATCGCACATGTACTTTTTATCTCCTGAATTTCCTAACTTTATAACAAAAAATATTCAAAAATATTCCTGATATTCAGAACAATGGTGATTCATATATTTAGGGACAACTTGTGCAAGAGCTGCTCTGTACATTGGAGTCATTTATAGCATTCTTTCACCATATTGGTGCTGTAAAAGAACCCGCTGATCTCTAATAAAAACTGCATGTAAACCAAGCCAAGTGACCTATCTTATGCCTTAAAGTATAATCTTTCAAGTCATTTGTGTATATTTTAAATCTGGCATGCATTACCATATGGAACAGATAGTCCAGGCTCAAGCTAAGCTCTTATACATTTGACTATTTGCTGCGTTCCTGCTCACAAGAGCTACAAGTCCTCAGTGCTCCTGATCAGAGGCATAACTAGTGACTGGGCCCCACAGCAAATTTTTTAACGGGGCCCCCCTCAGCAACTTCTTTGCAACCCCTACACCTGTGACTAGTCAAGATCGCTCTCTCAGAAGAGGCCCCGCAGCCGCTCCGTCTGTTTCCTACACGTATATACTGTATGTCATGTCACTGTGTATAGTGTCATTGTATATGATGTCATTGTATAATAGGGTTGAGGGGGCTCTGATAATAAAATCTTTTAGCCTTCCTCCTGGGTGGGCCCGTTCTGAGTTTGGGCCCCAAATCAGTTGCTACCCCTGTAGCTACGCCCCTGCTCCTGATGCTCTGGTACCTTCTATAATCTCTCAGAAAGGTAGGTATAGTGCAAAACAATAAAGAGATGTCGCCTCAGAACAATTGAAGAATTATAACAATCCTTCTTTCTCAATGTATTTACACCAAGCAACTGGCAAAATACACAGATAAATCTCCTGCTCTCCTTCACACATTATATTATAAAACTGTCTGCCTGCAGCCACCACTAGGGGGAGATCAGTGCATAGGAGTGTACTGTATGTAGTTATTATTGAAATCAATGGAAAGCTGTTAAATCCTTATACGCTGAGCTCCCTCTAGTGGCAGCTGATAGAAAATGCAATGAATGTACATTATGTCAGGAATGGGAGAATAAGTTCAGTGGCAGGTCCCTCTCCCTCCGGGCCCCATAGCTGTCACGTGGTCTGCCCCCATGGTAGGTACGCCACTGCATAGAAGTCTATAGGGCCCCTGTACTGCAATCCTGTATGCCTATGATTTCATATGGAATCTGACAGTAAAAAAGGCTGTCAAATCAAGAGGTATTTTCCCTTAGATGTATAGCTCCGTATGGAGAGCTGTGCGGAGGCACCATACAGCGGTACACAGAGGGGCAGATTTACTAATTCTATAGATGCTGTAAATTTAAACAGGCTGACTGGATGAAATCTGGTGCAGGGATAGACGCTTTTCTCTGACCAACTATTGGTTGGCTTAGCTGGAGAGAGTTTTAGGCCAGAATTGTGGTACAATTTAGGTGCTAAATATTGCATGTTAGGTCACACCACCTTTCCTGTTAAACCACACCTTTTGTCGTCTAGGTGCACATAACTTCTCTAAACCTAGATACACCAAATTGGGCCACATTTTGGCGCAATTTATGCCAAAACCTAGATGCACTCACATTTGTAAATGTGGGTGTCACGGACATACCGGGACATACAGACGTCCCGGCAACAGTGAGTAGCAGGAGATCTGTGAGACCGGCAACACGTGGTTTGTTCTGACAGGTATTCCTTGTGAATCAATAGGTGTCTGTGTTATTTCTGCTAATGGCCATACCCCTTGCCTCCAGGTGTTGCTTATGTGATCATTTAACCTTCCTTATTTATAGTTGCTTCTCCCACTATGCTGTGCGGTTTATAGCTTCTGTATTTGTGGTTGGATCTCGGCTGAGTTCCTGGTGCTTCCATAGTCAATTTGAAGTTAAGTCTTTCCTTTCCCTTTTGTATTTTGTTTGGGTTCTGTGTGTTGCATTTCCCTATTGTTTGTATTAGGCCTGAAGTAGACTCCTGTTCGTCCTTCCTTTTGGAGGAACAGTTAGTCTTGTCCCTGCCATTAGTACTAGGGTCCTATAGGGCTAGATAGGACTCTAGGTATTCCTGCGTATGAAAGCACCTACTCCTACCAAGAGGGGGGGAACAGGGTGGTTAGGCCTGTTCGTGCCAACCATGTCTTACTGGAACTTACGGACAAAACATACAATATAAAGTTCATAACAATAAAAATCTATTTACAATACAGTTGCAGATACCCCAGGTCTGGGTTACTGCAACTTTGTTCGTGTGTACTGAGGCCTGTGGACTTGGAGAAAGAAGGTGACAACCACAGATATACAAGCATCAAATACTGTATATTCTTCGTACTGAACAGACTAATGTCCTCAAATGGTATTTTTCTTTAGGTTTAGTTGAGCTTTAGGGGTGGTGTTACACACAGTTTTTTTGTGGCAGTTTTTGATGCATGTATTTGAGCCAAAGCCAGCAGGGAGGAGAAGTAGAAGTCCTTCCTTTATATTAGGCCTCTTTCACACTTGCGTTGTTAGGATCCGGCGTGCATCCGTAACAACGCAAGTGAACTGAAAGCATTTGAAGACGGATCAGTCTTCAAAATGCTTTCAGTGTTACTATGGCAGCCAGGACGCTATTAAAGTCCTGGTTGCCATAGTAGTAGTGGGGGCAGGGGAGCAGTATACTTACCGCCCGTGCGGCTCCTGGGGCGCTCCAGAATGACGTCAGAGCGCCCCATGAGCATGGATCACGTGATCCATGCGATCATGTGATCCATGCGCGTGGGGCGCCCTGACGTCACTCTGGAGCGCCCCGGGAGCCGTATGGGCAGTAAGTATACTGCTCCCCCGCTCCCCACTACACTTTACCATGGCAACCAGGACTTTAGCGTCCTGGCTGCCATGGTTACCATTCAGAAAAAGCTAAACGTCGGATCCGGCGATGCGCCGAAACGACGTTTAGCTTAAGGCCGGATCCGGATTAATGCCTTTCAATGGGCATTAATTCCGGATCCGGCCTTGCGCAAGTGTTCAGGATTTTTGGCCGGAGCAAAAAGCGCAGCATGCTGCGGTATTTTCTCCGGCCAAAAAACGTTCCGGTCCTGAACTGAAGACATCCTGATGCATCCTGAACGGATTTCTCTCCATTCAGAATGCATTGGGATAATCCTGGATTTTTCCGGCATAGAGCCCCGACGACGGAACTCTCTGCCGGAAAAGAAATACGCAGGTGTGAAAGAGCCCTTACTCATTCACTTCCAACCCACTTCTGGCCTTTTTAACTAAAAACTGTTCCAGAAAAAGCCAACAGAGTGCTTCCATGGGGTTTCTCTCCATTCCTTCGCACCACAAACTTGTTCTATTTTTTTGCAGTGCGGACAGATCACTGACCGATTCAAGTTGAATGGGTCTGCATCCGTCTGTGGAAACCACATGGATGTTGCCTGTGCATTGGGGACTGCAAATTGGGGTCCCCAATGCACGTACGGCCGGGCAACGGCCGTCTGCATAAAACCTTAAAGTAGTGCTAGAAGATAAATGAGGCATATTACGAGTGGGCATTTTTGGAAGGACAGATAATCTACTCGATGCCAAGTAAGTCTGAATAGAACTTATTTCATCCCTGCCTTCCCCCTTGTAATTGTCAGAGCAGAGCTCTTCAGACGTCCTGCATCATTGATTTTTTTTCATTTCACATTACAAGGAACATTATTTATTTGCTGCCATTTAATGCCTGGCACGGGGAGAGGATCCACACGATTATCTCTTGTACTACAGCTGCTTATTTATAACAAATGATAATGGAGGGAGAAAACTGCAGAGCGTTTATGTGGGGAACAAAAGGAAACCTGTGGCTTTAGTTTGTAAAATTCTCTGAATAAGGCCTCTTGCACATGAACGTTTTTTTTTTTCAGTTTACGTTCCGTTTTTTGCTTTCCGTATACGGACCGTATACAGAACCATTCATTTTAATGGATGCGCCAGAAAACGGAAGTTATTTCCGTTACGCTCAAAGATAGAACATGTCCTATTATTGTCAGCATAACAGACAAGGATAGTACTGTTCTATCAGGGGCCAGCTGTTCCGTTCTGCAAAAAATGTGCAAATGTCATCCGTATTTTTAGCGGATCTGAAATCAAAATACTGAAAAAGCCATACGGTCGTGTAAGAGGCCTAAAGGGGATGGTTAATTATAGGATTTGACTTTAAGGCCTCATGCACACGAACGGTCCGCAGTGCACGGGCACCGACCATAGGGCCACTGCATACAGATGCGGACACATTCACTTAAATTTACTCAAGTTACTCAAGGGGAACCCTCGAGTGTCAATTGGTGGGGGGCAGAGGGGTTGGTTTTTACTTATACTTTTTTTGTAAGCTGTTTCTTTGTTTATTCTAATAAAAGAAAAAGAAAAAATGTACCAAGAAAGTGCATAGTGCTAGTTGGACATGGCTTCCTAAGGTATCCGATTTCTACTTCATAAGCAAATGAACAAATGCAACCTGCATGTGTCAGTCCAGTTCATCCAGCAGTCTTGTTCAGTAGGGCAGGGATGATGGGTAGTCAACTAACTAGGGAGCCACCTTGCAACATAGATGCGGGGTGCAGACAGGGTGTTCACAGTGTTGGAGAATCAGGATTAGATCTGACGGTCAGCCACGGTGTATTGGGCAGACATCTTATGTTGTCATCTCAGAAAGGTGTTTAGTAAAGAGTTAAAGTGAAGAAATAGCTTGGTTAGGGAAATATCCTGATGCCGCTGCCCCCTTGACTTCAAGCATAGCTAGAAAATCGCGCCGGCAGGGGATAAAAGAACATTTTCAGAGCTTTTGCTGCATCTGCCTTCAGGAAGAAAATGATCGTCAGAAAGACGCTGCTGGCTGCTCTCAGGTACTACCGGCGGCTTGGGATGGTTTTTGGAAGTGACAGGTTCCCTTTAAGCTATGCCCCTTTCCAGTGAAACAACACCCCCTTTTTCTGAAGCCGCAGCTTCTTGTCGGGGAAGGCTTAAAAACATCTTAGTGTGTAAAACAGTTAGCGAGTGTAGTGCAAAGCGTACACTCCAGTTTTATGGCGCATTGGGCCCCAGTGTGTTAGGCCACTAGTGTTTTCCTCATGATGTTTTTCCCCTATAGAGAAGGTGATGTCAAAATGCCTGAAAAACACGTCAAGAGCTCCAGCATGTTCCTTTTTGAAAAGAAGACAAAAAGAAAAAAAACTCTAGGAGTCAAAAACACTTGTGTCCTGCTGTTTCCTATAGACCTACATCTGGAGCTGATGTTGACTGTCACAAGTAATAAGTATTTTTTATCCTGTTTTTCCTTCTTAGGTGTGACGTGTTCTAGTCTGATGTCCCAAGGCTCGGCTTTCATTATGCTGCTTCTGCTAGTGGTAGATTTTTCCAAGAGACCACAATGCCACATAAAAGCATTCCTGTGCCCGTAAAAGCACAATACACAACTGTGTACTATTCCTAGTCTATGAAATGTTTTATACAGACTGACAGCATAAAAACAGGAACTTCCATTACTGCCAACAGGATAAACTGCTCAAATCTGCACTATCCACACTATCTGCTATGAAATCACAATTCTTCTGTATGATAACATGACGTATTCCTCGTAGGATATTCATATTTAGCCATGGCAGGAAAACAAAGAAGATACAGTATTCTCTCAGGCAGTTGTCATGATACCAGAATTTTGATTTGCTTTCGATGCAAAGAAAAAGTATTGCAATACTCGATACCAATCACAAAAAGTACCCACACATTAAAGAAGGTAATGTGCGAGTATTTTTATGTGCTTTTTTTAGGCAAAGAATCGATTGCCCATTATGTGAGCAAGCACTTGATGGGGTCACTTACTGAATGAGCCCTAATAGTAAGTAACATGTATCTACTCACAAAATTGACAACATGGGGTTACATGAGGTACACGATGGGGGGTACTTGCGCTTAATGTGATGCACATGGCTTTATCAATTTGGACCTTTATGTGCCTCACGTTAATAGTAAATAACCCCATCAAGTACCTCACATTAACCCCATATCACCCATTATGCGAGGAGGTACATGATGGGGTAAGTATTACGCTCCATTCACACGTCCGTGTGTGTTTTGCGGATCCACGGATCTGCAAAACACGGACACTGGCATGTTCTATTTTTTTGCGGAACGGAAGTGCGGACCCGGAAGTGCGGATCCACAATTCCGGATCCGGGCGGGACATAGTGTGTCCCCATAGAAATGAATGGGTCCGCAATTCAGTTCCGCAAAATGCGGAACAGAATTGCGGATGTGTGAATGGAGCCTTAGGCCCCTTTCACACGGGCGTGATTTCCGCGCGGGTAAAATGCGTGAGGTGGACGCATTGCACCCGCACTGAATCCGGACCCATTCATTTCTATGAGGCTGTGCACATAAGCGGTGATTTTCACGCATCACTTCTGCGTTGTGTGAAAATCGCAGCATGCTCTATATTTTGCGTTTTTCACGCAACGCAGGCCCCATAGAAGTGAATGGGGCTGCAAGCATCCGCAAGCAAGTGCGGATGCAGTGCGATTTTCCCGCATGGTTGCTAAGAGACGGTACCCGATTAGAGTTGAGCGAACTTCTGTTTTAAGTTAGTTTTCCAAAGTTCGGGTTCGGGTTATTGTAGCATCCCGTTATGGATTCCGCTACCACGGACCATAAGAGCATTTGGAATCCATAAGGGGATTCTTCAATGAACCTGAACCTTGGACAACACGGAGGACCTGGGGTGACGTCACTGTCATGTGATCAGTGCAGGGGGCGTGGCTCAGTACTGGATTGGATAAGAGGTCGTAGGCTACCACCTCTTATCTAATCCCGTACTGAGCCACGCCCCCTGCACTGATCACATGACGGTGACGTCACCCCAGGTCCTCCGTGTTGTCCAAGGTTCGGGTTCATTGAAGAATCCCCTTATGGATTCCAAATGCCGTTATGGTCCGTGGTAGCGGAATCCATAACGGGATGCTACAATAACCCGAACCCGAACTTTGAAAAACTAACTTAAAACAGAAGTTCGCTCAACTCTAGACCCGATCTATATTATTATCCCTTATAACATGGTTATAAGGGAAAATAATAGCATTCTCAATAAAGAATGCTTTGTAAAATGTGGATTAAGGGTTTAAAAATAAAAAAACTTAACTCACCTTAGCCACTTGATCGCGTAGTTGCCGATCTCTTCTGTCTTCTTCAAGCATTCGCAGCCACCTAAAGGACCTGTGGTGACGTCACATCACATGGTCCAATCACATGGTCCATCACCATGGTGATGGACCATGTGATTGGACCATGTGATGAGCTCAGTGACCTCATCACAGGTCCTTTAGCCGGCAGCTAATGAATGAAGAAGAGATCGCAACTACGTGATCAAGTGGCTAAGGTGAGTTAAGTTTTTTATTTTTAACCCCTTAATCCACATATTACAAAGCATTCTTTATTGAGAATGCTATTATTTTCCCTTATAACCATGTTATAAGGGAAAATAATAAATTCTCCAGAATACTCAACCCGAAACCGGACTTCAGTGGTCCAGGCATTACTGGACCACAAAGTACCTCACCTGAATAGTAAGTAACCCCATCATGTGCCTAACATTAACCCAATGTTGTCCATTTTGTGAGTAGATACATGTTGGGATTACTTACTATTAGGGTTCATTCAGACAAACATAAGGGCTCCGTGCCCGTATTGCGGACTGCCAACAGCGGGTCTGCAATACACGGCACTGGCCGTGTGAACTCCGTGCAGCGAATGCCGGCCCACTGACTCGAATGGGTCCATGATCAACAAGATACTGCCAAAGGCAGAACATGTCCTATCTTTTGCAGTATTTTGCAGATCACGGACCTATTCAAGTCAATGGTTCCGCACCGCAATGCGGTACTCACACGGCCAGTGCCCATGCATTGTGTACCACTGTTTGCAGTATGCAACATGGGGACGGCGACCATACGGTAGTGTGGATGAGCCCTTAATATGAGGCACATGGCTATAACCCCATCAAGGCGTTATTAATTTGGACCTCATTGTGCCTCACATTAAGGGCTCATGCACACAACCGTATTTTTCTGTTCACATCTGTTACGCATTTTTGCAGATCAGATGCAGACCCATTTATATGGGACCCCAAAATCCATGCATAGAATACTGTGTGCTATCCGCTTCCATATGTCCTTTCCGTATATGTCCATATAATAAGGGCTCATGCACACGAACGTTCTTTCCTTCTTGATTGACAGGGTCAGGTTCCTGCATAGTCATCTCATCCAGACCTCCAAAGTGTCCCTCTTTTGGAGGGACAGTCCCTCTTTTTGACCCAAGTCCCTCTTTCCTCCTTAAATGTCCCGTTTTTTGATCTGAGGGATAGATTTGCATTATTATATCCACAATATTGACACAGAAAGTGTTTGTCTGGTTCCTCTCTGTACATTTGAGCCTGCGTTATATATTATTTAATTATTTGTTGCAATTGGGATTTTTGGAAATTTCTATATTCAGATTATTTTGGCGCCATTTCGTAAGCGAAAACTATTGAAGTGTATAGATATGAGAGGAAAATGGATTTTTCACACAGTGAACCATAAGTGTCCCTCTTTAATCGTCCAAAAAGTTGGGAGGTATGCATCACACCTGGCCCTGCAAATATACAACCTCAGTACTGTATATATACAGAACAATAAGCGTAAGAAAAGACTTTTCGGAGGGGAATAGTATGTACCAAACCCGATGTGAAAGTGAATCCCTAACTACCTAGCAAATTGGTGCATATGCATCTTCATAAGGGGAAAACATGCTGATGCTTCTGTATTTCTCCACCATCTGGATTCTCCTCTCTACAGAAGATTTGATATATGACACTAATATTCATCTCCTTTTTATCCCTGTGGATTTAGTACTGCAATTCATTCCACTGTGGTGGGGGCCAATTTCAGATTTTTCAGTGTGGCCCTATGAATTCTAGTTACACTGATGTATAATCGACTGCTCACACAGTTGAGAATTCTGCTATGGTACCAACCACCTAGGGTTATCAAACATGGCTCAGATACCTACAGGGACTAAATGGGGTCTCTGCTTATTAGCAGCATAGAATGTATCTACACGCAATGATTTGAGGGTGTTAGGTGCCCTTACTTAAAGTGTACCTAACCTTTTGAACAATTTTGTTAAAAACCACTCCACATGGTGGCCACTGGGGCCTTGTAGCGCTGGGATCCTAGGTTTAAACCGGACAAGGGATAACATCTGTATGGAGTCTGTGTGTTCTCCCCGTGTTTGTGTGGGTTAGGCCTCTTTCACACTTGCGTTCTGAGGATCCGGCGGGCACTTCAGTCCCGCCGGATCCGTCAGAACGCAAGTCCCCTAAAAGCATTAGAAGACTGATCAGGATCCGGATCAGTCTTCGAAATGCTTTCAGATTACCATGGCAGCCAGGACTGGTTGCCATAGTAGTAGTGGGATCACGTGATCCATGCGCGTGGGGTGCCCTGACGTCACTCTGGAGCGCCCCGGGAGCCGCACGGGTGGTAAGTATACTGCTCCCCCGCTCCCCACTACACTTTACCATGGCAACCAGGACTGGCTGCCATGGTAACAATTCAGAAAAATCTAAACGTCGGATCCGGCGATGCGCCGAAACAACGTTTAGCTTAAGGCCGGATCCGGATTAATGCCTTTCAATGGGCATTAATTCCGGATCCGGCCTTGCGGCAAGTGTTCAGGATTTTTGACCGGAGCAAAAAGCGCAGCATGCTGCGGTATTTTCTCCGGCCAAACAACGTTCCGGTCCTGAACTGAAGACATCCTGATGCATCCTGAACGGATTTCTCTCCATTCAGAATGCATTAGGATAATCCTGATCAGGATTTTTCCGGCATAGAGCCCCGAGGATGGAAATCTATGTCGGAGAAGAAATACCCAAGTGTGAAAGAGCCCTTATCTCTGGGTACTCTGGTTTCCTACCACATTCCAATAATAGTGAAATTGGCTTCCTGCGAAACCGACCCTAGTGTGTGTTGGGGTTGAGTGCCTATGCGGCTGCCATGGAGTTGCCCCAGCCACACAACTATCCCTGTGCTTTGAGTCCCTGTAAGAAAAATGCATTACAAATGTTTGGCATGTAATTCGTTTTTGTAATATACTTTTTTTTTTCCACAAAGTTTTGGTGTCCATAGTGCTTTGCCATGTACGAGTATACAGATTACATGGAGGGGTCGCAGTTAGCACTGTGCTGGCAGGAAAACACATTGCTGCCCCAGCTCGGGGCCACTTAGCTCTGCTAAAGCATTGCATAGTAAATGCTGTGTCCCACTTATGTCTGTAAGGGCCACTCCAAATTGCTATATGCCCTTTCATGTCATTTTGCACTACTTTATTTTACTTCTTTTATGCTGCTAAATTTCTACTAAAGGTTTTCAAGATGCATTACACTTTACCAACACTAGAGGTCACTAAGATAGGTCGCCTCTTAGATACGTGGGGCAACTTGTTTAACTTGTCTTGAAGGAGTGCCATCTTCATGTGTGAATGCGCTCCTATCCTGGGAGTACCATTCATGTGCACTTTTTCCCCACCTATCTAAGAGGAGACCTTGATTAGGTGGTACATATAGCTGTGTGTGCTCCTCCTCTCATCGGATGCTGATGCACACAGAGGTAACTAGGAGCAACACACTATATGTGCAGGGTCTGCGCTCCTAAATATAAATGCATAACGGCATAGGGAGGTTTAGCGTAGAAAATGCCTGACTGAGACCACCGTGGCGCGGGTAGGTGGGCACAGATGTGTTTTGATCAAAATGTGTTGGCTAAGAGTCTCAGATTTTATCATTAGAGTGAGGGCTTAGTCCATATGTTATGTTTGAATCTATTATTATAGTGCATTATTTTCTGTGACTTTATAAATGTAGCCATGTACATCCGTAACAATTACTATCATATTGTGCACGATATTTGTGTTTGCACCTGTGATTAAGAATACAGATGTAGCTGTTCAAAGCGTGTAAGTGTCTTTTTACGCCTGTGATGTTTTTTAGGATGTGACAATAAAGATTTATATTTTTTTTAAAGAACTGCTGGAACTTTTTGGGTCATTTATCAAAATGGTGTAAAGTGGAACTGGCTAAGTTTCCCATAGCAACCAATCAGATTCCGCCTTTCATTTTTTACAGCTCCTTTAGAAAATGAAAGTTGGAATCTGATTGGTTGCTATGGGCAATTATGCCAGTTCTATTTTACACCAGTTAGATAAATGACCCCATTTGTTTTTATATTTTATACTTCATACCATACCCCATGGCCGGTCTGGGGTTTCATCCTTGCACTCAACTAGTGGTGAGCTGATCTTATGTTAAATCATTTCCACTGATATGCCAAGCCAGTGATGTGTGCTCCTGCCAGTACAGCGCTTACTGCGCTCCACAGTGGAATCCATACACCTCTCCAGCGCTGACATGTCAGTGGTGTACAAAGGTATAGATTTGAAAGTGCTATAGACACCTGAACTTTGGGTACCCGGGAATAAAAAAAAAAAAATAAAGTATATTACAAAAGTTAGTTATATGCCATTTGTAATAGTTTTTAATAAAATTGTTCAAATGGTTAGGTACCCTTTGAGACACGGCACCCCTGAACATTGCTGTGTACCATGCTGCTGCTAAACACAGTGTGAACTTACACTTTTATTACTTTCTGAATACATGCTATTCCAGCCCCTAGCCCTAATTTAAACAGAAATGCATGAAAAAGTATATAAAAAAATAAGAATTTTTATGAACAATTTGTACTTTGAAGTCTTTCTAACCGAGGGATTTATTGCATCACTGGATATATGAAGAACTATTTTTTTCTGATATGATTTCAGTTCTATTAAATTTTTCCTGGGCAGCTTATTGAAGAATCACAGCCATCATCTGACTGAGATGTTTTAATGCTGGCCTACAAGCGTTTTATCTAGTGAGTTTAATATTAACCGCTTCAGGACCGCCGTACGCAGGATTGCGTCCTGCGGGCGGTCCTGTTCTTCTGATCGGACGCGCCGGGGCGTCATCTCGCGAGACTTCCTGTGAACGCGC
>CM065591.1:423269562-423312062 GCA_033119425.1 Bufotes viridis
CGTGCTGCGCCGTAGCTCCGCCCCTCGCCCCATTATAGTTAATGGGGATGGAGCGGCAGCACGGCAGTGCACGGGTACTTGCGGCAGGACAGATCCAGCAGGCTGAATAGCCTGCCGGATCCGTCCTGCCTCAAGTGTGAAAGTACCCTAAGAAGAATAGATCACCAGAACCAAACTCATGCCATAGATAGAGCACCAACACCAAGCTGATGATATAAATGCAGTACTAGAACCAATCTCAGTACATCATTACAGCACCAGAACCAAGTTAATAACTTACAGTGCATTTGGAAAGTATTCAGACCTTTTCACTTTTTCACATTTTGTTATGTTTATGAAATAAAAAAAGTTTTATTTTTTCCCCATTATTGTGCACATTGTCCCCAATAATGACAAAGTGAAATGAGAATACTAGAAATCTTTGGTAATTTATTGAAAATGAAAAACTAAAATATTACATTGACATAAGTATTCACACCCTTTACTCAGTACTTGTACAGTTAGGCCCCTTTCACATGAGCGAGTTTTCCGCGCGGGTGCAATGCGTGATGCGAACGCATTGCTCCCGCACTGAATCCTGACTCATTCATTTCAATGGGTCTGTTTACATGAGCGTTTTTTTCACGCATCACTTGTGCGTTGCGTGAAAATCGCAGCATGTTCTATATTCTGCGTTTTTCACGCAGCCCTAGCCCCATAGAAGTGAATGGGGCTGCGTGAAAAAACGCATTGCATCCGCAAGCAATTGCGGGTGCGATGCGTTTTTCACTGATGGTTGCTAGGAGATGTTTGTTAACCTTCAGTTTTTTATCACGTGCGTGAAAAACGCATCAAAACGCATTTCACCCGCGCGGAAAAAACTGAACAACTGAACGCAATCGCAGGCAAAACTGAATGGCTTTGCCTGTGAAATCGCACAGTTTTCACTGAACGCATCCGCAACGCATCCGGACCTAAACCGGACACGCTCGTGTGAAAGAGGCCTTACAGTTACTTGTCCAGTCTTCTTGGTTATGATACTACAAGGTTTGCACACCTGGATTTTCTGCCATTCGTCTCTGCAGATCCTCTCAGGCTCGGTGGACATTCGTTTTCAGGTCTCTTCAGAGTTGTTCGATTGGGTTAAGTCAGGCCTCTGGCTGGGCCACTCAAGGACACTTACAGAGTTGTCTGTATTACACTGAAGTTGTACGAATCTACGACTGAAAGTACTACACTGTGTGACCAAAGTCTGATGAAGCGGATGATCTGCATCATCTACCATTGAACTTTTTCATCATTCTACATCGTACAACTTCTGCTAAGTTCTCAGAGCGACAGCCAGCAAAACTTCCGATTCTCCAAATCAACTTATTGATCCTATTTTCATCACATTACACTCGCCATAACAGTTTGTTACAACATCTCTAACATCTTTCCACAAATGTTTATAGACCTCAGGACCTGTATATAGACAGGGCTGTGTCTCTCCAACTCATGTCCAATCAACTGAATTTACCACAGGTGGGCTCCCATCAAGGTGCAGAAACATCTCAAAGATGATCAAGAGAAATGGGAGGCCCCCAGAGCTAAATTTCAAGTGTCATGGCAAAGGGTCTGAATACTTATGTCCATGCTAATTTTTTTCTTTTTAATAAATTTGCAAAACATTTTTAAATTCTGTTTTAATTTTGACTTGATTTTTTTTTATTTTAGGACATTGCTGCAACAATTGGTTCTGTCACAAAGAGTTAACTGTTATCGCTGTGTGAATCGTACTTTCATTTTCACTTTGTGTCAGCCATCCAGGACTGGTGCAAGGATTCCTGCCACCCTAGGTGAAAGCTAATGTTGCCGCCCCCCTTGACTCCGTCCATTGACCACGCCCTGTGACCCGGCTGCAAGAAAAGTCACAATGATCCTGACTCTGGCACGCACAGCGCCCTCCCCGGCAGCACTGCGGTTGAGGAGAGTCAAGGTGCAGAGCAGTCTGAGTGTGCCGTGGAGGAGTCGCACCTATCAACTAGGGCTGCAGCTAACGATTATTTGAATAATCGATTAGTTGCCGATAATTTCATCAATTAATTGGGAAAAACACCAAAATGACAAAAAAATGGGTTTATATGATTTCAGTTGAAAAATTATGTTCAAAGGCCATATTAAAACTATTTTAGGAGTTACATAATAAGAAAAATTTTGAATTAGAATGTAAAAAAGACAACTTGTCTACATGGTTAGGGCTGAGGCCGTCTCTCTTCTTACACGCTATGTTGCCTGTTGCAGAGTTATGGGGGACCTGTGGATGAAACTGTTATGGGGGATCTGTGGATGAAACTGTTATGGGGGGATCTGTGGATGACACTGTTATGGGGGATCTGTGGATGACACACTGTTATGGGGGATCTGTGGATGACACACTGTTATGGGGGATCTGTGGATGACACTGTTATTGGGGATCTGTGGATGACACTGTTATGGGGGACCTGTGGATGAAACTGTTATGGGGGGATCTGTGGATGACACTGTTATGGGGGATCTGTGGATGACACACTGTTATGGGGGATCTGCGGATGTCACTGTTATGGGGAATCTGTGGATGACACTGTTATGGGGGATCTGTGGATGTCACACTGTTATGGGGGATCTGCGGATGACACACTGTTATGGGGGATCTGTGGATGACACTGTTATTGGGGATCTGTGGATGACACACTGTTATGGGGGATCTGTGGATGACACTGTTATTGGGGATCTGTGGATGACACACTGTTATGGGGGATCTGTGGATGATACACTGTTATGGGGGATCTGTGGATGACCCATTGTTATGGGGGATCTGTGGATGACACACTGTTATGGGGGATCTGCGGATGTCACTGTTATGGGGAATCTGTGGATGACACTGTTATGGGGGATCTGTGGATGTCACACTGTTATGGGGGATCTGCGGATGACACACTGTTATGGGGGATCTGTGGATGACACACTGTTATGGGGGATCTGTGGATGACACTGTTATTGGGGATCTGTGGATGACACACTGTTATGGGGGATCTGTGGATGACACTGTTATTGGGGATCTGTGGATGACACACTGTTATGGGGGATCTGTGGATGATACACTGTTATGGGGGATCTGTGGATGACACACTGTTATGGGGGATCTGTGGATGACACACTGTTATGGGGGATCTGTGGATGACACACTGTTATGGGGGATCTGTGGATGACGCACTGTTATGAGGGGGTCTGTGGATGACACTGTTATGGGGGATCTGTGGATGGCACTGTTATGGGGGATCTGTGGATGACACACTGTTATGGGGGATCTGTGGATGGCTCTGTTATGGGGGGATCTGTGGATGACACTGTTATGAGGGATCTGTGGATGACACACTGTTATGAGGGATCTGTGGATGACACTGTTATGGGGGATCTGTGGATGACACTGTTATGGGGGATCTGTGAATGACACACTGTTATGCGGGGGATCTGTGGATGACACACTGTTATGGGGGATCTGTGGATGACACTGTTATAGGAGATCTTTGGATGAGACTGTTATGGGAGATCTGTGGATGACACTGTTATGGGAGATCTGTGGATGGCACTGTTATGGGGGATCTGTGGATAGCACTGTTATGGGGGATCTGTGGATGACACTGTTATGCAACAGTGCCATCCACAGATCCCCCCCCCGCTCCCAGGAGTATGCATTTATAAACTGTAATCCGTATCCTGATTCCTGCAGTAAATCAGCGCTCATGTCATCTCTTTATTACCTTACACTCTCTTCCGGTAACAGGCAGTGCTGGCGGCAGCGCTCTCACTGACGTCACGTGCCTGCACCGCCTAGTGGGAGGAGCAGACGCGTGACGTCAGTAAGCGCCGCCCGCACTGCCTGTTACCGGAGCTGAGTGTAAGATAGTAAAGAGATGAGCACAGGAGGGGGGGAAGGCTGCAGCGCAGGAGAGTCAGAGTGCACCGCTGTGACTTCTATTGTGGCCAGAGAGGCGCCCCCAGCAAGAGAGCGATCTACGCTGTGGCCTACCTTGCTTATGGGTGGGGCCGGCCCTGCAGCCATCTATTAAACCTCATCTCTAAATTACTAAGAGGTCATAAACACTTATTTAAAGGCTGTATTACACCTGCCGTTTTTCAGCAGACGATCGCTAATGATCATCTTGCCGATTGCCACGGACTGCCCGATGAACGAACAAACATTCGTTCATCCGGCAATTGTAATTTTTGAGCATACGTAAAAATCATTGTTTGCTGGTGGCAGATTGTATTGTCTTATTGCGATCTTCCGCCAGCAAACCACTAGACGGCATTGAAACAATCAATGGCATAATGATCACTCCACCCCATGCTGAGGAGGAGATAGCTGCATGTAATTGCAGCAGTCTCCCCCGCTAGCTAGCAGGCGATTGCCAGGAGGGAACGTTTCCCTCTTGACAATCGCTTGCTCATTCGGCCTGTGTAATGCAGGCTTTAGCCATATTCTTATCAGTAAGATAAGAATTGAGCTATAATAAATGTTTAGGAGGTCAGAAATAGGGAGCCATCAGCTGAGGTGCCTGAAGGGAAACAGCAAAAATACAGAGCCTGCTACTAGGGAATTTCAAGGCTATACAAGAAATGGCCTCCACATTTTTAAAGACCAATTGAAAAAAATGATTTGTAGCTCAAGATAAGTAAAATGCAACAATAAAAAAATTGCCCCCAAGGGGGGCAATTCATTACAAAGAGTTATCCCACTGTCGTATAACTTTTTACCGTGTGAAACTACATCTCCTAGTATAACTTTACAATAGTGAAGACCTGCCGAGAATTATTCAGACTTCCACCCATTATGCGAACATACAAATGACTACGGCATTGATCAGGTGCAGTCAGTGACAGAATAAACATTTACATTTAGTGACTCACAGGTGATCTCCTGTTTTTTAAGTCGTTTTTTTTTCTCTTTTTCTTCTCCATCTGACCCAGACCATCATGAAGACTGCTTTCAGTCGTGACTTGCCTCTGCAGTTTGCTGCCCAGATGTCGTCTGCTGCTCTTTTGCAGCACATCTACACATGCTGCACCTGAAAATAACAGTGTCAAATATGTGTTGATTGAATAAAAATGCCCCACACTGTGCTCCTAAATTAAAATATAAACCTAATAAAGACCCAGCCTTTCGACAACAGGCACATTTTTGCTTAGCAGCACTATTTGCAAAAGGCTGGGTCTTTATTGGGGTTTTGATGGCCTTTTAGGACTATTGCGTTTAAATTTATTTCCTTTCCCAGGAAAATGCCCCCTTTCCCCTGGCTGCAAAATGCTTCACTGTGTCCCTCTGAAAAGAAAATGCCCCATGCTGTGCCCCTTTAAATTAAAATAATCTCTATGCTGTAGCCCTTTGAATTGATCTGTGTCTATGCCATATACCCTGAAAAGAAATATGCCCCAAATTGTGGCCCTTTAAATTAAAATGTTCCCCATGCTCGTACCCCTGACTGGATATGTTGCCTATTCTGTGCCCCCTGATTAAATTATGGCCTCCATGCTGTTTCCTTCTTTCTGATGTATAAAAATACGTCCATGCAGGCGCTGCAATGAATACTTACCTCTCAGTGCCATCACATACAGGAGACTTGACCTTCGGGTAAGTATGCTACTGGTATTTAGACACATTGACCAGAGATAGTGTGAACTAAGCCAGGAACATAGCTGTAGGAGGTCAGAGGTAGGTCCTTGGGGCTTGAAATTCCAAATGCTCCTTTATCATTTATGAAGACACCAGCATTATAAATGACACATGGTAGGGGTGTAGAAGCCTTGACACATTAGGCTACTTTCACACTTGCGTTTGGTGCGGATCCGCACCTATAATGCAAACATTTGTATCCGTTCAGAATGGATCCGTTCGTATTAGCTTTAAAAAAAATTGTTAAAGTCAAAACGGATCCGTTTTGAATTACATTGAAAGTCAATGGGGAACGGATCCGTTTTCAAATGCACCATATTGTGTTATTGAAAACGGATCCGTCCCCATTGACTTACATTGTAAGTCAAAACGGATCCGTTCGGCTCCGCCTCTTCAGACGGACACCAAAATGCTGCAAGCTGCGTTTTGGTGTCCGCCTCCAGAACGGAATGGAGACTGAACGGAGCCGAACTGATGCATTCTGAGCGGATCCTTATCCATTCAGAATGCATTGGGGCTGAACTGATCCGTTTTGGACCGTTTGTGAGATCCCTGAAACGGATCACACAAACGGAATCCAAAACGCCAGTGTGAAAGTAGCCTTAAATACAATGTTGCAGTAAGTTAAAATTTGCTGCTATTGTGTATTTAACATGTTTTAAGGATCAAGTGTAGGTTATGGCCCTGTTATATATTTTATATTGGGATCAATGAGCTTTAGGTTGCATCTCTTAGCAAGTAGAAACTGATAATTCTTAAGTATGAGTGACCGATTTTCTCAAGGATAATTATATTTGCACTTTTACATTACAATCAATTGCAAACATTACAATCATAACGATAATTATTACATGTGAGCTGGCCTTCACAGTCACATTTTCATTTCAAGCTATCATTTTATATCATCCTGCTTTGTCAGGCAGAAACTTGCTTATCATATTGATTTAGCTTCTGTGTCCAGATCTGTTGATGGATTGGGAGAGTGGCTGGATCACGTCTTCACACATGGGGCAATGCAAGAAGCTGGAATACTGCGGCCCTCAGTTAAACTTCTTATCTCTGTTGTCACTGTGATTGCAATTTATCATGTAATTATTCTTATCTTGGTCCAACATCTTGAAAAAAGGGGCCTTCAACTGATTAAAATCTTTGAAGCTCCCAAAATTAGAAAGTAGGCACATATTGAACATTTTTGTGAGGCTGTGACTTATAATGTTATTGTATGCAGTGAGTAAAACATAATATTCTTTATTAGACCATAAAATATAATTTCCTGTTACTCTCTGGTGTGTCGTGTTACAGTGCACTTCTGATTTGTTGGTACTCGTCCTAAAAAAATTTGGAACAGCATGTACAACTACTTCCTAATATAGTGATAGTAACAGAATCCCTCGCACTGGTAGCAGAAGTGATTTAAACTGGGCAGCTGTGATTTAATAGATATATTTTCTTTAAAGGGGTTTTCCCATCTCAGACAATGGGGGCATATCGTTAGGATACGCCCCCATTGTCTGATAGGTGCGGGTACCACCGCTGGGACCCGCACCTACAATGAGAACGGAGCTGGGAAATGAACGGAGGGCGCACTGCGCATCTGCAGCTGCCCTCCCTTCATTTCCATGGGGCTGCCGAAAATCCCGAGCGCTGGCTCGGCTATTTCCGTCTGCCCCATAGAAATGAATAGGAGCATGGGCCGCGCATGCACGGTGTGCTCTCATTCACTTCTATGGGAGAGGCGGGAAGCAGCGCTTGGTGGTGGACAGACCCCTTGAAATCCGGGGTCCTCCAGTCACAGCGCTCCCCGCTTTGTTCTCGTTGTAGGTGCGGGTCCGCTTGGATATGCCCCAATTGTCTGAGATGGGAATACCCCTTTAAATATCTATTGTTTTAACTTTAACTTTTCTTGCATAAATCAATGATCTGTTTCAAAATAATAAACTTGGTACTTTGTCTTGTTAAAGAAAAATGCCTCTTTTTCACTCAGACAATTCATACATAGTTAATGCATTGGCTGTGACTGTTCAGAGTCTCTGCACTCACTGAAAAACATCAAGTTTACAAAGGTTGGCCACTTTATAACTATGTACCCTAAATGGCCATTCAGTGCATGCTGTGACAATAATCCCACACTATTCTTTTAGCTCACCTGGGCTGCTAAGAAGATCCCACTTGCCGTCCATGGCTGTGGCTGCCTCATTCGTGGGAAGCAAAATGGAACACAGTCTCCATTTTGGTTTCTTATGAGTGCTCTCTCCATGAGTTTTGCTGAGAAATTATATTTTACTTCTCTCACAGTAGGGGTTTGGTCTGCCATAACACCCTGGACCAGGGGCTGTGCCATCAAACATAACATGCAAAATAGTGTGGACTGCACCATTAGCCTATTACGTTAAGGTAATGCTGGCGGGAAGGGGTTAAAAATGAATTCATTTCAGTCAAATGTATGTGCATACTGCGTAAAAACGTCTCTTCGCCAATTTTTTTTATAGCGCAGACCCAAATGTGTTGTTAAAACAATGTTTTCCTGTGAGCACCAAGATTGAGCAGATTGATATATAATGTTATGGGAGAAGATTCAGTATAACTTGTAATTTATACATCTAAATTCCTGCTCATTCAGGAGCAGGGATTTAAATGAAAAAAATACAAGTTTGATTGAATCTTTTCCTATAAAACTATATATCAATCTGCTCAGCTCCTCCTGCTCTATAACATGCTGCCTGTAACTTAAATTGCCTTTTCATGATGATGGGTTCCCTTTAAAGACAAATACCACATTTATCAATGTATTACGTCTTTTGTGCCGCAATTTACTCTTGAGACACGTTTATTAGCCGCCAGCTTTAAAAAGTGGAGTGAAAAGTGGGTATGACTTGCTGCTTGTTCAGATTTTAGAAAAGGCAACATTGCCTCCAGTGAAAACGACTTCAAAAATATTGCACATGATACATTTCCCCCAAAGTATGTCTTTTGCATACGGGGGGAGTTTATAAGGCTCTGCGTTTAGGTCACAAAGCTCATGTATACATAGGTGGGCATCTGTTAGTTATTTCTATATATGCCCCAGCCATAAGGGGAACGTATACTACTTAGTCATCAGTATACTGTAGATCTGAATGCGCTGTCTGTGTGCATATGTATATTATTGTAAGTACAAATGGGCATTTGTTTTTCTCCTTCCCCCTCCGTTTCTCTAGCTGAACAGCTGTCTTTTTTCCATCATACTAATTATGTAGCTATAAATGAGCACAGTGTATATAACTGCGTGTAGAGAGACTGCAGTTCTCCCGTTGCTGGCATCATTTCTGAACCACATCAGCAAACGTTACTGGTTTTGGATTTCATTTCACTAAGCTTTTAATTAAAAGTAGTGAAAGAAGAAGAAAGTAATAATGAAGTCCAGAGCAGTGGTCACTTTTCATGACATTATTTAGGACGATAAAGAAAAGTAATGCAATTGACAAATTGTATGCATGTTCCAATTCTGCGCAAATTTGAAGATCAACATCAGCAGTAGCATCTGCACTTGCATCAAATGCCTAGGGCATGTTCCTATCCAGAATGGGCAGACATGCGCAACCCCCTTAGTTAATCAGTATCTTCTCCAGACAGGGCCAGTCTTACACTGGATGGTGCCCCATGTGATACTTTCTGTTGTTGCCCCCCCCCCCCCTAGGTAGTAGTGACACACCATGTGACCATATCGTGCACAAGTAATACCAACATAAAGTGAACAAATAAAAGCTCATTAAAACAACTGAAAGGTGGCATGCAGCAGGATGTGCTCAACCCAAAAATGCAGTTGTGCATATATATACAAGGGAGCAGATCCTGCACTTGTGGCCTGTTGCTAATGGCGATCCCCAGCAAAAATGCATACGGTGGAGGATGCCCGCAGCGGACCACAAGTACCACAATAGACATCCTACACAAGATGGCAATAGTGTGGATGTGATAAATAATATAACAATATAGCAATAACAAATGACAAAACAGGTGCACACTGCGGTCTTACTAAGCCCTTAAACTGATGTTAAAATTTAGAGATTAGTCAACATGTCCTGCTGTGGAGGACATGTCTAAGCCCGAGCACCACGCCAAGGTTTCTCAAGTAGCTCGGGACCTAACACTCACCTACCTGTGCCGTATGGGCAATACCAGGGGCCAGTGGGCTAAATTACAGGAATGTAAAGGCCGGCTCACAGCAAACTCCTCAGTTACCTCCAGCATGTAACCATGCCTGCAATGGGAGGAGGGAGAAGGCTGTGAGACCCACCCAAGACTGGCTGATATGGCCCAGGCCTCACAGGTGCATCTAAATATAGCCTGTAGATGGAAAACAGGCTACATTTACATAGGAGTTTATACACCTCCAAAAAATTATATATATAAAACAACTGAAAGGTGGCATAAAGCAGGATGTGCTCAACCCAAAAATGCAGTTGTGCATATATATACAGGGGAGCAGATCCTGCACTTGTGGCCCGTTGCTAATGGCGATCCCCAGCAAAAATGCATACGGTGGAGGATGCCCACAGCGGACCACAAGTACCACAATAGACATCCTACACAAGATGGCAATTGTGTGGATGTGATAAATAATATAACAATATAGCAATAACAAATGACAAAGACAAAGGAGTTTGCTGCGAGCTGGCCTTTACATTCCTGTAATTTAGCCCACTGGCCCCTGGTATTGCCCATACGGCACAGGTAGGTGAGTGTTAGGTCCCGAGCTACTTGAGAAACCTTGGCGTGGTGCTCAGGCTTAGACATGTCCTCCACAGAAGGACATGTTAACTAATCTCTCAATTTTAACATCAGTTTGAGGGCTTAGTAAGACCGCAGAATGCACCTGTCTTGTCATTTGTTATTGCTCATTAAATAGCAATACTATATAATTAATGCTATGATTTGTGGTGGTCACAGTCCTCAGGTGACAAGATGTGTGCGTACCCCCTCAGCATAGGGCAGTGAATCTGCAGAAGTTGCACTTCCAAAAGGCCAGTTCTGTCTCTGGGTGTCACGACCTATCGCTGACCCTGTTGTGCCTGTGGTCAGAAGGTTGCAGCGGGTGGCTACTTGCTCGGTTTCAAGAGATCGTTCCATGACCTAGTGGTGGGAATAGATTCTGGTCCAGGTTTTCCTGCTTAGGTTTGAGATCCTTTTTGTCCCATTTAGAAATCTGTAGCTTTTCCTTTCAGCAGTTCTCTGTCAGCCACTCCCAGCTACTATATATTCTCCCTTTCTGCTTCCCTTGTTGCCAGATATAAACCTTCTTTCCAGATCTTCTATTTCGACATCTGGTGGACTTGGAGTTGCTGTGGAGCTGTTGGAACTGATGCTGTCAGATCTCCGGTTCACTCCTGTTCTTGTCTCCTGTTGTTGTTCTCTCCCTTCGGCGACTGATTATTGTTTTTGTGTTGTTTTTTCTTTCCCTGTTGTTACCCTAGGTGCCAGTGGTGAGGACTAGTGGTCACACCGCCCTACTCACTACCTAGGGCTTATTTCAGGATAAGCCAGGGACAAGGCATGTGATCAGCGTACAGGTTAGCAGCCCGTCTAGGGACGTCAGGGCAGCCAGGGGCCAGTCCTAGGTAAGTTAGGGGTCACCACTCCTCCCTCTCTCTAGTGCAAGGGTACTCCCCTTCCCTCCCCTCTGCGTTGCACGTCTGTTACCTGCCATATCAGACATGATATTCTCCATATATGATGGAAGCTGCACTGCGAATATCACAAGCAATGGCCTAAAATCTTGTTTCCAGTTTATTACCAGCATTGCTATTGCAGTACCCTAGAAATACTACTGTAAAGGGTCAATTACTGCCAACAGAGTTAATGCAATGTTATTGAGGTAAGTGTTGTGATTTGTTGTGCCTTATGTGCTTAATACCAATGTATAGACAACCAACCGGTTAACAAATTGGCAGACTGTCTAGTTTACCAGGGTGATGAACTGGGTTGGTTACTTAATTAAATGGTTAGGACCGCGCTGAAACCAAGCAGTACATCCAGATGATCCAAGGAATATGAGAAACCGCAGCTAACCAGGGGTTGGGGTTGGTTACTTGTTATAGTCTAGTTTGAGCAAAGCTAGAAAGAAGGTGTATGTGGGTGAAAGCTCTTGCTAACTTGGCCCAATTTCAGACTTCAGCTACCAAGGAAACTACTCTACTACCAGAGAATGCCTAAGATAGGAGATAAAAAGGTCCAGAACCATCAAGGCCATACTGACAAGTCAGTAAGGTAGTCACTTATTTATGGCATAAGATACTTTACTGCGGCTTACTGGAAAGGATTATTGCCTTAGGCATCTGCCATACTTTGAGATGGACTGGGTCTCCGTATTTGAAATCTGCACCCCTCAGCCTGGGAACTCCGGAAGGAGTTACCAAGAACCTAACTGCATGTCTGTGGTTCTGTTAGGAGACTGCAAAGTGTCCTTAGAGAGAGACAGGGAGTACTACAATTAATATCACTGTTGCTGCTGGTATAGGGAGATTACAATGTGATATATACTTTGCAATTGTGCTTTTCAGTGCTGTATGTACTAATACTCCCATCTTCAATTCAGTAAAGAAAGACTTTATTTACTGCAACCAACAGGCCCAGTTATTGACTCTATCAATCATTAGCTGCCCTCTGCATCGGTACTCATGCCTTGATCCTGCCAACTGTTCACATCAAAGGGCACCCCAACTACCACCAGACAGGAGCTCCAATACCAGGGTGTGTCTGAAAAAAAAAGGGTGCACCCTCCAGTCACTGCACGGCCCTAGGGAGTGCCAGAGTGGAGGCTGCCACCGTGAGCTGGGTGTACTACTACCACCTTTAGAGCCACAACTACTATTCCCATCCTTCACACACTCCTCCACAGGTCCCTACACTATGTAGGTCAATTTCAGATGAAGATTCATTGAATGGAAGTGACGCCTGGTCCCTGCACAGTTCTTCTGTTTAGGATGTAGATATGTAGATGATCATTAACCTGTATGGTCATCTAAGGGGATCTGTCAGCATGATCAACCCAATAAAACCAAGCATACTGCCTGGTAGGGCTCATCATGCTTCCTTTTGACTGTATGCTAAGCAGATGCACAGATATCTGCAAATGAGTGGGTTGGAGCACCAGGGCTCAGGGCTTAATCCTTGGAGCACTGATTTTGTAACACCCCCTTTGCTCTGCAAACTCCCCTTCTTCCTTGATTGACAGGACTAGATATCAGCATGGTTAGGCAGAGCTGTGTCCTAGCATGTACATGATATGTACTATAGCCTTACCATAATGAGAAGAGTGGATATCTATGTTTAGAAAGCTAATATACATAGTGTTTTATTCACAAGTACATGTGTTAAAAATATACTATATATATGTTATATAGTGTTATATATATAGTAATATGTGTTAGCTTTCTAAGTATTCTGGTTTAATAGAGTTGGTCATGCTGACAAAGCCTCTTTAAAATGGGTATAGCACACCCCAATCTGTGAATGTAATAAAACCTATCCCATACTTGTAAAAATGTTTTAGGATAGTAACATAGTACATAAGGCAGAAAAAAGACATCTGTCCATTCAGTTCGGCCTGTCATCCTGAAAGTTGATCCAGAGGAAGGCAAAAAAAAACCTGCGAGGTAGAAGACAATTTTCCCCACTTAAGGAGAATAAAAAATTCCTTCCCGACTCCAATCAGGCAATCAGAATAACTCCCTGGATCAACGACCCATCTCTAGTAGCTATAGCCTGTAATATTATCACACTCCAGAAATACATCCAGGATAGAATCATACAACATTTTTGCTGCAGTTTGAGGTACAGTTTTTGTTTCATTTTTTTTGTGACAAAGTCAGAAGTACAGTATATCCAGCATGTAGGAGAAGTGTAATTTCAGCCTAAGGGCTGTTTCACGGATGAGTGAATTATGGATGTGTATTCTTTATAGACAACATGTGGATCCATTGATTTTAGTGTGCTTATTCCCACATCCATGTTTGTTTGTTTATTTTAGATTTCTTTTCATATAAAGAAGTCTATGGTTAAATGCCTGAAACCCCCCCAGACCATGCTGCAATTTGAAAAAGAAAAGCCAAGGGACAAAAAAGGCCACAATATGGTCTTAAAAAATGCCACTGAAAGACATGAATATGTTGTGTGACAAAAAAAAAAAAAAAAAGCTACCCTAAAAAACAATGGAGATATGCACTACGTTTTTGCAGACCAAACATTCCCATAAGAGTTTACGTGTCTGAAAGACAAGGACTGAAGATGACATTGGTGTTCTATCAATTTTCACTGGTCTATCGCATAGAATATTTAAAATCTTATAAGATAAAAGGTTGCTGGTCTTCGAAAGCAATAAAATGGATCAACCATGCAGAAAAAACATGGAGACACATCCTGAACTCAGACCTTTGCAGATGTAAAACTTGAATGCAATATGTTCTGAGTATCTGCATCCGCAAAAGATACACGGACCTTAGCGTGTTGCCACACTTTGCTTTTTTTTTGCATGAAATTGATGCGCTTTTTACAAGTATTTTTGGGATGACTTTGGGAAGTCGCATTTGCTTACTTTTTTCAGGCTTTTTTTTTTCCTGTAGAGAGGTCCATGAGAAAATGCCTGAAAAAGCTGTACTCCCAGACCATGCTGCAATATGAGAAAAATTCCAAGGGGCAAAAAATGGCAGGAAAATGCCACTACAAAAACATTTTTGCAGGGTATTTTATCATTTCTTATTTCTCCAGCATGTAACATCTGGGTACCGTGTTTTTGGACACACAAAAAATTGCCTTATTTGTGAAACCATGCTTTTGAATACTTTTCTTATTTTTAAGGAAAATACAAGATGGACTAATAGGGCGGCCAATACATCGTAAGGGAATTAGTACATGGGTGTCTGGAATCTATTTGGCATGTTTTCTGTTTTTTCGCTATTGTCACTTTAGCATTTTATGTTGTTGTTGTTCTATGTTAAATTCTAGGTAATAAATGTAAAAATATTCCTATCGTAGGGGAGTTTGTAAATTCTAGGAATGAGTACACACAGAAAAGGGATTTAATAGGGAGGATTGCCAGCAGATGTTCTGTGTATCTGATTCTTGTTATAAGCTTACTGAATAAAATATAACAAAGGATTGAAAGCAGAAACAGCATGTAATCCACTTTCCTCAGCTTTTAAATAAAAAACATAAAAAGGCTTGTTCTAACATACACTGTTTGTAGAGGGACAGTTTTTAGTGTAGCCCTTGAGCCTGACATGGTACTCCACACAAGAATGACGCAATAATGGAGACACACACAAATGGTTATAAACAGTGGCCCCCGGCTCAGTGATTAAAGTCCTGTGTACACAGCTTGGTAGTTATTGTCTCAGATGGGTATACAGCTTGGAGGTTACAGTCTATGCAGAGCACACAACTTATTGGTTAAAGTCTGTAATGGGCACACAGTGAATCCTATGGCATTTAGTGAATACGGCGCCACCATGAGCTTGTCACTCTCTTAAAAGGAGAGAAATATCCAGCTCACCATATGCGTTCGGTGCACGGAGAGGACCGGACACGTCCCTTGTATAATCCCAATAAAAGAAAAATTCTCCAGCATCCGTCAGTGTTGGTCGTCTTTATTGTAGATCGGTAGGAAAGTACATACTGCAATCTTCACCACCCTCCACCACAGGTTAACATGTTTCAAACTTGAAAGTTCTTAGGGATTACAGGTCAGGGCCTTCAGTCAGCCTGCAGTACAAAAATATGCTGGAGGTGGTCCAAAACGTCTTGCGGGATACACAGAAACCTGGTTTAGCAGTAGTTCGGTTGAGAATCAAGGCAGTGGAAGTGATCTTCAACTACTTAGCAGGATTCACATGGTCTCTGCCTTTGTAATGCTGAATGTTGTCAGGACCCAGCTCTTCTCCATAGACCTCCTCAGAATTACAGTTGTGTCAGTCCCTAGAGCTGCTTGTTTAGTCCATGGCAGGTTCTCTGTACAGTCTCTATACACACACTAGATCTAAAGACTCTAGACCACAAGTGCAACGACCCTTCTCCAGAAATCTAAATATAACCTGTAATATTATTACGGTGCAGAAATACATCCAGGCCCCTCTTGAACTCTTTTAGTGAACTCACCATAACCACCTCCTCAGGCAGAGAGTTCCATAGTCTCACTGCTCTTACCGTAAAGAATCCTCTTCTATGTTTGTGTAGAAATCTTCTTTCCTCCATACGCAGAGGATGTCCCCTAGTCACAGTCCTGGGGATAAATAGATGATGGGACAGATCTCTGTACTGACCCCTGATATATTTATACATAGTTATTAGATCTCCCCTCAGTTGTCTTTTTTCTAAAGTAAATAACCCTAATATATCTGAGCCCCCTATTCCATTAATTACTTAAGTTGCCCTCCTCTGAATGAGTTGTCCTTCTTGTGCACAGGTGCCTAAAATCATACATAATACTCCATGTGGAGTTAAACTAGTGCTACATGTGGATGGGAAAACAGCATATTGTGGCTTTTCAGATCTGCCAATTGTCAGTTGTTTTATGGATCATGGATTTTATCCCCTCAATGTAAAATAACAAAAGGGTATTTGGGCCGTTCAGGCACCCCGTGCTACTTTAAGTGAAATAGTTTAATTAGAAGAAGAGGATATTTTTGAGAAATCCTGGACACACTTGAGGCATAAGATTCAACACCACATAGAGCTTATGTTGTAAGATGTATGAGATATCTGAATGACTTGACAGTGGAATCACTGCCAAAGTGTATGAAGTAAGTAATTATATATCCTAATTATCAGTGCTTAGAAGCACTTCTCAGGAGTGTGGGTTGTATGCCATGTTGTTATCGTCATCCGTCTGCCAGGCAGAAGTGACTCACATTACCTATTGAACACTGGTACTGTTTATGTTAGGATCTGCACTCAGACTTTAGAAGATGAGCCTGTGGAATAAGGAAGAAGGGTGGACAAGGTTGAAACTTCATCCCATAATTGTAAAAATCCTACTTTATCCTACTTTATCCATGTGAGGGTGGAACACAGGTAGACATTCATGTATGTGATGCTCCAATAATCAAAATTCTCAGAGTTGTCTCTACCGTACGGGGTCGGTGAGGCTCACAGTTCTCTTTTTCCTCTTAATATAGGACCTATTCAAGCGTGATTTTGGAAAGATATGTACTTTGGGCAATGGACACAGTGTAACAGATTATATCTACTACCTAAGCTATACTGTTTGCAGTCTGTTTCTTTATGGTTACAGTGTTCAACTGTGAAAATCTTAAGGCCCCCCCATACACATTACTATATTGTCGGCTGCCCAATCCTTTTGTTCTCCTGGTAGATAAACCACCAGAGGTGTCTACTATCCGCTTACTCCTGTCTTCAATTCAAAACATAAAGAAACTTTGTCAAATCCTTGGTGTATGTGCATGATGGAGTAGGGAGACATAGCTGTCAGCCCAAAAACCCTCCCCCATAATACCTAAAGTTTGACATGATAGCTAATGAGTGGACAATTTCCTTTCAGCACCACCTTCCATACAAGTCCCTAGTATTCATAATTAATACTACTCTCCATTCCCCTCAATCTCATCCACTCTACATGCATAGTCCTCAATGCAGGGCCGGATGGCCACCATATTACTTGGATATAATAGGAGTCTGCTCCTCCTGCATCTTCTCGCCTTGCTCCAACCCTTACTTCCATCCTTTTCCAGGACTAAAGGCCTCTTTACATGGGGAAATTATTAGGAAGAAGCGTTACTTACTAGAAGTGGCGTACCTCCAATGGAGGCAGATTATGCAATTGCTATGGGGCCCTTGGTGGAAGCGTGCCCACCCCCTAATTACACTTTCATAGCTGGCTGTGAAAACAACTATGTAGAGAAGGACCCTTTAATGATGTTATCATTATGTGACCAGGGCAGGAAAACAGAGCTCAGCAGCGGAGAGGAAAAGGGGTAAGCTTCTGTGCTGTGCCTGCAGGAGAGGTTAGTGGTGTCCTGGGATAGCCCATAAAATCCAGGAAATACTGGGAGTTGTAGTTCTGTAGTATTGTATCCCTCTCCATCTAATGTTTAATGATGTCCCACAATAACAGTCTGGACATGCTGGGATATGTACAGTAATTCTCTCCTCTTTATGTCCACTGATGTCGTATAATAACAGTCTGGTAATGCTAGGGATTGTAGACCTCTCCTCTTTTGCCCCTCCATGTTTTGCCCTCTAAATTACAATAACAACCTGGTCAGAATGGTACTTGTCACTATAATGATGTTCTGCAGCATCTCAGGTGTGTATTAGGCTTTGACCTGGACTATTCAGAAAAAGTGGGCTGTCTAATAACATAATGGTAACCAATTTGTGACGATAAATCATTATGGAAAGTTTTTGGTAAGTCATTGGTAGAATTCCCAATTTGTGACTACTGCACAGAGGCCAGAGATGGGATGAAGATGAGTCTCATCAGGACAATCCCTTTTGAAATTGAAGTCAACCCCTCGATCAGTTGTCCAGCTTCAGAAACCCTGCAATCAGCTGTTATTGATCCGGGAAGCTGGCTATTTATGCCGGTCACTTGATAACGTAATACATGGTCAGGCCTGGTCCACCAGAATGATTGCTTCTCTGGTCCCGAGCAGGAACCAACCTCAGTTATGTCCATACACCGTTATAGCATTGGTCATGGTGATAAAGCAGCTTTAAATAACTAGTGTTTGGTTCAAGTGTATTCAATGGAGTTATTGATAAATCAAGTCCTATGTTCACTTCTGGGTCACAGGTAACAAATAGCAGCCAAATAGAACTGACAATACATTTGTAAGAGCTTTTCTTCTAGAGGAGGCTTCTCTGCCAAGGTTAATGCTTCTCCATCTGAAATGCAACCACAGTGTTCATCTGCTTTTCTGTTCTCCCTGCTCTAATAGCATTGCCATTCCTGTGGTCAGACTGGAAGGATCCCAGGAGTTTTTCAGGTTAGGTATGCAGGATACATATACACTAGCTGCTAAAAGGAAGTCTGTCTGTACATTTTCTACTGGCAGAGGGTCAGAGGTGTAGCCAGATAATATTCAAGGCAAGTGCACCTTTTATGCTATGGATAACTATAGAGGTAATTGGGCTTCTTGACCATTACCAAAGGGCTGTCCTTGAATCCTAAAAGATTTTATGCAGCTTCTCACTATACAGATTTCAACATCTGATCAACATTTTCCAGAATTCTAGAGTTTAAAGTGTACCTAACCTTTCCACAACCTCAGCATTGCTGTACATCAGGCATAATACTATTTCTGGCCACTATATCACTGGTATCTGGCATAGTTTCTTTTTTTGATCAGTTTTCCTCTGTGCATGCTGAATGTCTAGTTTGCAGATCTCTCAGACATAGTGGGTGGAGACTAGCTGCCATCCACTGCTGCACACAGAAAGTAGAGTAAAAGCTGCTTCCCAAGCTTCTCTTACTCACTGAGAAGTATGCCCAAGGGTCATTAGGGAAATTACAGAGAGGTTCTGACCGTTATTGGCTGTATATAAATCTGCTATGTTGCTATGCTGTCTCTTTAGTGTCTCTCTTTGAGTCCTTGCTCTCTCATGCTGCTGCTAACTCCTCCCTCTTCACCTCTCCATAGAATTGTATTGAAATGCGTAATATGATCATCCTGTGGATCTGGTCCATCTTGAGACAGAATTCAAAGCATTTTTCAAAGTCGAAAGCAATTAGGAAGCAGAGACAGCTGCCTGTAATGATGAAGCAGAGCCATCCGTCAGCTCCCTGCTTCATCATTCCTGCCCCCTGTCTGCGCTTTACACTGCAGGTCTGGACAGGGGCAGTACAGAGGGCGGGGCCAGCTGGCAGCTCCGTGTGTGGATTGGTGTTGCTGCTGGGGAACGAAGTTGGTATGTGCAGTTTATTTTTTTTTTAACTGCCTGTGAAAGGGGCACAGCTGGGCATGTCATTGTGAGGGGGCACAGCACTGGACATTTCACTGTGAGAGGGCACAGCACAGGGCGTATCATTGTGAGGGGGCACAGCACTGGGCATATCACTGTGAAGGGGCACAGCACTGGACAAATCACTGTGAGGGGACACAGCACTGGGCATATCACTGTGAGGGGCACAGCTGGGCATATTACTCTGAGGGGCACATATTTGGACATAATCTGTGAAGGGGGCCCAATGTGGGCACAAATAGTGTGCGGTGGCATAAAGGGGGGTGTTTAGTTATGTTTTGGGCAGAGTTAGAGGCGTGGCTTAGGGTGGAAAAAATTTGCCACATGGTGTCCCTCTTCCTTCTTTTCAAAAGTTGGGAGGTATGGTACTGTGAAGCAGAGGGGAGGTACTGTGAAGCAGAGGGGAGGTACTGTGAAGCAGTGGGGAGGTACTGTGAAGCAGAGGGGAGGTACTGTGAAGCAGAGGGGAGGTACTGTAAAGCAGAGGTGAGGTATTTTGAAGCAAAGGGGAGGTACTGTGAAGCAGAGGGGAGGTACTGTAAAGTAGGTTACTGCAGAGAGCAATGGAGCTTCTGCACAGTGATGCTCTGCATCCTGGGAACTTGCAGGAGCAAAAGCTGGCAGAATAAAAGTTCATAATCACACTACTCCTGATAATAGCACCTGCCTGGCTAGTGCTGTCAGCAGTTTTGTATGGCAAAACTGCTGACAGACTCCTATGAAGGGCTTATTATGCACATAGGAAAGCCACATGCATGGACCTTGTCTGATGGCACACAGTCCCTATGTGTCTATATTACAGACTTGTAGGAACTCCTAAGCTGCTGTATGGTACCTGTTTACTAAACACTATTTTGGGGGGCACTCTGTGGCTGGTACAGTCTGTGGGAGCATTGTGTAGGGATGTTCTGGCTTGGTGGGCACTGTCTGCCTTGTCTTATTAGTAAGAAAACTATTCATGGCCCATGGGGCTCTGACTGGCACGGATTATGGTTATGCTCTGGCTGGAATAGCTTAGAGGGTCAATATTTAGGTAATGCTTTTGGGGGCACTCTGACACTACTTAAATGAACAGTCAGGTCCGTAATCGATGAGGGGCTTATGAGCAGAAAGCTTTTACATTTCCAGAACCTGCTGCTTCTAAGATCTTCCAGAAAACATGTCTTAAAAGTTCTACTTTTTGTCTAAAATCCTTTTCTTTCGACACATGATAGCACCCTTTCCTTTTCACCTCCCAGTTTTAATAACTAGTAGTTTGTGCAGCCCTCGCTAACTATGTGGTTAGCCGGAGCTACATGATCTGTCTCTCTTTGACCATATAAAGAGATGTGTTTTGCCACAAGAAGCTGAAAATAATGCACTGGGGAATCCCTTGTGGAAGTGAATGGTATGCGAGTCTGCAAGCTTCTTATATCAGTACAGCCAGGGCACAGAGTGGCAGAGCCTGAATGTGGGCTGCCTATGTACACACACCCAGCAGCACTGGGAGAAGAGTGATTGGGCTAGGAAGGGGATGCGGTGGGGGATGTTGGCCGTGCACTGGGGGAGGATGGATATTCTCTTGGCTGATTGGACTGGAATGTTTTTAGCTTTCAGGAAAAGGGGAAAATAAGAGACAGGAAACACATCTACACTTCACAAAGTAGGGTGGACGGTGAATAATGTATCCTTCCCATTAAATTACAGTAATGTCTTCACTACTTAGGCCTGCGCTACAAAGTTACGAGAAAAAAAAGAGTCTGCAAAATGTCACTTCTTTATAACTGGGAAGCCTATTTGAACTTTGTCTCCATTAAATTTTTTACTGTTGTTTTTTTCGTCTTAAAACTGCTGCTGAATAATGGATTTTCTGTAGCTGCACATAAAACGACAGCTGGGAAATCTGCACATTTTATCATAGGGCGAATAATGGAAGTACCGATCCAGGTACATCCACTGCATAGAAATAGATTTCACTTTTGCAGATGGAAAAAATGAGACTGAGGAAAGCAAGACACGGGAGACAAATAGACTGTATAAAACCTATGGGCACACAGAAAATTGATTGTTGATGCCTACATGCTATAAGGGTACAGCTACATGGAACAGCCGTGCCGTGGCTATGCGACCGAGTACCACATGGCCATACAAGCCACAGCAGTGATGAGAGCCGTATTATTTATGTTGTCTTTACACTTAATGGCATGCAGTTTTGCAGGTTACCGTTCATCCATTAAAGTTTTATTAGGCCCCTTTCACACGAGTGAGTTTTCCGCGTGGGTGCAAACGCATAGCACCCGCACTGAATCCTGACCCATTCATTTCAATGGGTCTGTGTACATGAGCGATGTTTTTCATGCATCACTTCTGCGTTGTGTGAAAATCGCAGCATGTTCTATATTTTGCGATTTTCACGCAACCCTGGCCCCATAGAAGTGAATGGGGCTGCGTGAAAAACACATTGCATCCGCAAGCAAATGCGGGTGTGTTGCGTTTTTCACTGATGGTTGCTAGGAGATGTTGTTTGTAAACCTTCAGTTTTTTTATCACGCGTGTGAAAAATGCATCAAAACGCATTGTACCCGCACGGAAAAAACTGAGCAACTGAACGCAATCGCAGGCAAAACTGACTGAACTTGCTTTTAAAATGTTGCGAGTTTCCCTGAATGCACCCTGAACGCATCCAGAGCCAATCCGTCACGCTCGTGTGAAAGAGGCCTTAAGCTTTCACAAAACTTTTGATATATCATAGCAACAGGTGGGGGTCTGAGTGGTGATACCCCCACCGATCGCTAGAACGGGGAGAGAGAAGAGCTCACATATCATGCTCTCTTTTCACTGCAGGAGATGGAATCGAGACAGCTTATACACTTTCTATTGAGCCCATATCCTGCAATGAGGATAGAGAATGTTCTGCAATACCCCAGATGGAGTCTCTGCAATTATTTTATATTATAATGTCATATTATGTTTATTATATCTGCAGTATGCTTCACAATGATAAGATATGGTTGGCATTAGGAATGGAACTTACCATTCCATTCTTCTTTTCTTGGTGGGAGTGGGCTGGTCCTGCTTCCTCTCAGGAGGGGGAACTCTAAAGCGTTCTGGGGAGAATTAGCTTGATAAGCCTGGAGTGCTCCTGCTTCAATGGCATTTGGGGCTAGAGATACAGCACATCTGTGAGGACCACAATTTTGGGGAGACTGCAGGGTCCCAAGCCACAGAAGTTCTGCAAGTTACAGTGTGCTAATTCAGCAGAGTGATCAGCACTACAGCTATATAGACTCAGCTGCAGGTGAAGGGATAACAAGTTAAGACACCCATCACCACAGTTCAGTAGAGGCACACTCAAAAGTCTGCATTTCACAAGGGGACACCAATAGACACAAGTGCCAGCTTATTGCTGTTAGCAAAGATAAATCAGAATAGTCGAGTGCTATTGTCTGCCATCTTGCCTGCCGCCATACCTCATCATCTGAAGATAGAGACATTGCACCTTGCACAGACAACAGTAGACGTACTGTAACTCATCCTTTGCCTTTAGCCTATATTTCTACATCAACCTGGTTCCTTCACATCACCTTTTCACTGCACTGAACTCCAAGGAATGACGGCCTGAGGCAGTACATCATGACACAACATCTCATCAGGGCCACTAATACTCCCATCCTCTGCACCGGCTCCTAAGAGGCTCGCTGCAGTTCTATGTGAGGGTTTCTCTCTTGTGGTTCTAGCGATTGATGAGGGTCTCTGAACTCAGGCCCCACCAATCAAATACTTCAATATGTCTCTATGATATATGAAACGTTTGGTGAAAGCTCAGTCTCCCTTTAACAATTAGTTAATAAGATACTACTGTGGCTCGTATGGTTGCATTGCACTCAGCACAGTCTCCCTGTGTGGCTAAAGTGTACCTGCAATCTGTGCATTTTACATGCTGATTTGCTACGTGGAGTTTTTTTTGTTTTTTTTTTGCTACAGTTCTTCAGTGCAGTAGAGTACTAACTAAGTAGATGAAATTTCAAAAATCTCGTGCACACAGTGAAGAAATTTTTTTACGTGTAAATTGAACTACAGTGAAGATTTTTAAATCCACAGCAGGTTTTTTCTGTGTGCAGATTTTCATTGCAGATTTCAAGTGTGATATGCAGGTCAAGTGTGCATCATATGTTGAGTTGGGCCATCTCCATCTTCTAATTAATTATTAATCCCCCCACTGATGACCTGGGTGAGACTGCTTGGTGAAAGATGTCAACAATAGGGTTGCCCTTTATATGGTAGTTAGTCTACTAGGGAGAGTGTAGGAAAGTTGTAGGGTCATAAACTATTTATGACCATCTTGGACACTACCACGCCACCTCCTACACTGATGACACCCAAGGATCCAATGGGAGACCATCAAACGAAATCTGGGACCTTAAAGTAAAAAAAACTAAAAGTGCCCCATGTTGTAGGCAGGTTCAAACTGCCAGAAGGTTGAGCAACACAAATAGGCGGGGACAACAGAGGTAGGAAGGGCCAGCAATACCTTAGTGCAGCAAAAATACCTCCCCAGCAGAACCAAATACCATAGTGCATTACAATAAACTGCCCCAGCAGAACCAATACAACAGTGCAGCACTAAATTTTGCCCCAGCAGAACCAAGTACTACAAAGCAGCACAAAATACTGCCCAAGGAGAAATACTACAGTACAGCGCAAAATACTGACGCTCCCACTGCAGTATTCAACTGTGTCACTGTCCTGAGGATGGCCATACAGTTGAAATCAGGAGGACCACTGTGGCTGCTGCCCGGGTGCATAAGTGCCGATACTCAGTTAGTTATGCACCTGGCATGTGGTTATAAGAAGTGTCAGGAGAGCATCTGCCCACCAGGAAATTTCCCTGTAGGGTCTATGGCCAGTCCACCCCCGATGACCATATCCATCAATTATCCTCCATACTGATTGGGTGAATGAAGATTTGTGTCTCCTATTGGTGTCACATACTGCAAATGGTTTCTACTTGTGTGTTATATGGATAAAATTATTTTACTATTATATTACAAGTTATTTTTTCAGAAGGAGAATACTTCTCCAGTGATTTGCAAGTAGAATTCTCCCTTTGAACGCGATTATCCTGCAACATTTTTCTATTATAATAATGTGTGATTAGCATTAATTGTTTTCTGTTCTGCCATATGATCACATTGAGGACCGCTTTAATGCCACCCGATCCAGCGTTATTTCGAATGAAATATCCATGCTCAGCTGAATGTCTAATCTCTCAAGGGTGTATTTAAACATTACCTCGAATTTACCATTTTTTCCAACAGTATGTGGTTTTCATCACATTGTAGTTACAGATGAAATATATTAAATACATTTGTTTCACCTGTACAAAATGTTCAGCTAAAAACTGCATTGTAAAGCCACAGTCATTCCTGGTAGTGGACAGCACTCTACTGGCGCGTCCTGACAGGACAGCAATGTACATAATGAAATTAATTTTATTGTCATTTCAGCTGTTGAATGTGCACATGAGGAATAACACTAAATATGGTCATAATATGACATATTCTGCATTTTTGGCATGTTGATCTGTGTAAGCTCTATCTCTTATTGCCTGCTGTAACAGCGGCAGCTGTGCGCCGCTGTTCCCTTGCTTACCACGGCTGTCCCGGGCGCCGTGTTCAGTGGTGATCTGCGGCCGATGCTTCCCATTCACCGCTGCAGTCCTGGGCTGTGTCTGTGTGGGTGCTGCTTTTGTTCTGGGATCCGCTCCACAGTTTGCTCTCAGCCCTGGCCACAGCATGCTTGCTGCTAGTTTACTGCAACACTTCCTTAAGGACTGGGGCGTGTCACTTCCTGGGCTTTATGGGTTAGGTCATGTGACCTCGCTGACCAATCCTAGCCCTCCTGCACATATATAAGTGGATCAGCCCCCGTCCCAGATGCCTTAGTGTCAAGGTCCTTGTAAGGTTCCTGATATCAGCTTGTGTTACTGACTCGTACTTGTGTTCCTGGATTCTGCTACCCATTTGATCCCTGCCTGCTTGCCTTGACGCTCCTGTTGCCGACCCGGATTGCCTGACCTGTACTTGTGCCGCCTGGCCTGACCTTTTGCCTGTCTGACTTCGCCTCTGCCTCATCCTTCGGTACTGCACTGTTGCTCCTGGTAACGACTCAGCCTGCTGACAACGCCTGTATCTATGGTACCTTTCTCAGGTACTTCCTGGTGCGCCTGGACCAGCTGCCTTGTGTGCCTTTCCTCTTTAAGAGGTAGCGACCTGGTGTTCCCCTCGGGAAAGTCTATCCCTACCATCAGGGTTATTGTGAAGATCGAGGGGTTCACTGAGACAACACCCTTAGAGGAGGTAGCACACGTGGCACAGTGGGTTCACACCCGCTGGTTCATGACACCTGCCTTCCCTAAACTCAGCTCTAGAGTGGGCAAGGCCTAGGTGCTATGATGTCTCGCACAGAGGAGAACCTGCTCCCCTATTTCTCTGTAGGACAGTCTGACAAGCAATAGTAGCATGGAGTCAAATAGCAAGTGATACAGTATTGATTTAAATTGTATTTAATGTGAAGGATTCGTTATACACTACCCACTGATATAATCTTTATTAAAGGGGTTATCCGATCGTGTAAACACCCCCATAAATGCCCGGGTCCTTCATTTAGAACATACTTACCTGGTCCCTAACGCCTGCATTGCACGGCCACCGCTGCATCTCCCTGTCATTCAAATCCCAACAACCGGCGGCGATGCAGCCATTCAGGGCTGCCATCAGAAATTTTGGGGCCCCTTACACAGCTCAAGGCCCCCCCCCCTGCCACTGCCCCTCCCCGACACTGCCCTAGTGGCGGATCCAGAGCCTGGTCTTTGGAGGGGCACTTCCCCCAGGAATAGGAGATCATGGGGCCCCTGTGTCCACGTCCACCCTCAAGCCAAACCCACACACAGCCCCACCCATATATCGCGCCCATACCTCTTACATCCAGGGACGTCTCTCTCACACGGCCCTCCATTATGTAGTTCGCCCGCCACACTGCCCCCCACTGAGTAATTTGCCCCCCAAGTTAATTTTGCCCCAGACAGTCCTGCATTATGTAATTTGCCCCCACACTAAGTAATTTTGCCCCCACACGGTCCTCCATTATGTAGTTTGCCCGCCACACTGCCCCCACTGACTAATTTGCCCCCCCTCACAAGTTAATTTTGCCCCAGACAGCCCTGCATTATGTAATTTGCCCCCACACTAAGTAATTTTTCCCCTACACGGCCCTCCATGTAGTTTGCCCGCCACACTGACCCCCAACTAAGTAATTTGCCCCCACACAAGTTAATTTTGCCCCCAGACAGCCCTCCATTATTGCCCCCCCTTACTTGTGTCACTGATCCCGGTCAGCTCTCTCCCTAGCACCGCCTGGAGATACCCTTTACTTAAATCCAGTCTCTGTGTAGCAATCAGGCTTTTCACTGCGCGTCCTGTGCAGCCTCAACCTGCGCTCGGCAATCTTCTTCGGTCACTGCAGCAGTGACCGGAGGAAATCGCAGAGAGCAGGCTGACAGGCTGCGCTGCACAGGACGCGCAGTGGAAAGCCTGCCTGACCTGACCCATCGATCAGCTGAGTGGCGGGCGGGCCGTGGAAGGAAGAGGGGGAGGAGCACTGGGCCCCAGGGCCGGCAGCCACAATAAAAAAAAAGGCTCGGGACCTTCCGGGCCCCTTACTGGGGTATGGGCTGTACCCCCCTGATGGCGGCCCTGCAGCCATTAGCAGAGCGTGACAGTGACTTGCTCCCCTATCGTCACAGGTGACGTCACGCTGTTGGTCAAATCTTTTGGTTGACACAGTGGTTCAACACTGCTGTACCATCATACTCCTCCTTTGGCTAAATGCTATGAGGAGTATTTTTACTTTACCATAAAATAAAGTGTAACCTCTGCTTCCAAATAACACCCAGTTGCAACTTTTGCAGACTTTTGGCAATTATTTCCAAAACTTCTAGAAGGAATAACAGATAAATGGCCTAACATAAAGATTAGAGATGAGCATATTTTAAAAAAATTCGATTCAGGGGTACGCCGATTTTTTTTGGGAAAAATTTGGTTCGGTCCGAATTTATTTGCGGCGAATCGTGTTAAAAAACGTCTATTTCCTGACTTCAGAGAGCCTTTATAGTGGTGTAGAACACTGTGCCTTGCAGTAACACACATAGGGAGTCTTCTCTGGTAGTGATACTACTACTGTTAGTCCGTATGACATGCAGATGACAGGCGTCGCTCGTAGAATTACTGCACACTTCACCTATTTGGGCAGTCACTGGGCCAAAACTGACCAAATAACTCAAGTGTAAACTCAGCCTTACAGGTCAATGTTAGCGTCAAGAAGAAGCGCACTCCTTTTACACCCTCGTCAGCTGACTCCACATAGATGTCAACAGAACCTGTTCTATTAAACGCTTATACAAGTAGAGCCCCCCGACAGAGTGGAGAGGGTGTCAGCAGTAGGTTTGTGTTGACGTCACTGATTATTTTGCCCTTCCTCTCAACAGTCAGGACAATAACCCCCAAAAAATGGATCCTGTCTGTTGAGCATCCGCCTTCACTCGGTCAGCATTTGGTCAGTAATCCATCAGTACTGCTAATGCCAAAAAAAAGGGAAAGGGAGGGACTGCAACACCAGCAACTTGGACAGGAGCACGTTCAGCTTCTGCACCGTTGGATAAGTGCACGCATACTGCTGTCTCTGGGCAAACGGCAGGTGTCACGCTTGAGCTGCCACTGGCTGACATCGAGGTTACACAGGGGAGTACTCCTGTCCACTTGGATCATCAAGAAATCGTTTATGGCCATTCTCTGTTCGTATAGTTGGTCCAACATATAGAGGGTGGAATTCCAACGTGTGGAAACGTCGCATATCAGCCTATGTTGTGGGATGCCGCTCTGCCTCTGCAGCTCAAGGAGCGTATGCTTTGCGGTGTACGAGTGGCTGAAGTGCATGCAAAGTTTCCTGGCCATTTTTAGGATGTCTTGCAGATGGGTGGAAGACTTTAGGAACCGCTTGACAACCAGATTGAATACTTGTGCCATGCAGGTCGCATGGCTCAGCCCTCCTTGACGCAGAACCGACACCATGTTTTTCCCGTTGACGGTCACCATGGTTTCGATTTTCAGTTGTCGCGGAAAAAGCCAGGATTCGATTTCTTGATGAAGGATGTGACAACGTGGATGCAGAAGCAGTGTCACCTGGCCAAGTTGCTGGTGTGGCTGTGCAGGAACCACATTCACCTAGTGGACCGTAAAGAACATGTGTTGTCCCTGACCATAGTTACAGCTCCACACGTCGGCGCTGCCGTGCACTTTGGCAGACACCAACAGGCTCAAGGACTGGCCCACCTTCTGTTCTACATGTGTGTGCACGGCTGGTACTGCCTTTTTGGCAAAGAAATGACGGCTTGGGAATCTCCACTTCGGCTCGGCACAAGCCATCAGTTCTCTGAAAGGTGCAGAGTCCACCACTTGGAAAGGGAGGGACTGCAACACCAGCAACTTGGACAGGACCATGCCCCCAGCAGCAGGACCAGCAGATGATGTGAAGGACAGACAGCTCCATTCAGGTGAGGTGGTGGAGCCTTGACTGCCTGAAACCGAGTGCGTGCCACTGGGTCATGCAGCGGTTGTGCCAAGCCACTTTATGGGGACGCTGCATATGTTGACGCAGGGCCATGGTGCCAACATTGGCATCCTGGCCACGCTTCACCTTTTGCCCACATATTCTACATATGGCCATGTTCACCTCCTCTGGCGGCTTAACAAAAAACTGCCACACCGCCGAGTAGGTGATTTTACCCCCAACACTACGCACCGACTGACTGCTACCGCCGCTGCCTCCATAACCCCCGTGCACCGCTACTTCCCGGGCAGGTAGGCTCCTGCGAAGCAGGAGGTCTAGCCCGGGCACCCTCTTCTCCCGATGATGGTGAAGCCCCTTAGTCACCCGGCTCCCAAGTGCGATCAGCTACATCATCATCATCGAGTACTGTCTGCACGTCACTGATGTCCTCCTCAACCATCTCTGGGTCAGGAGCCTGACCACTCGCAACACCAGCTCCCACGCAACTCTCCTCATCACTACTTGTCCACGGTGAGTGGAGGAAGCGGTGGATGTCTCCTCCAGATCTTGGCTGGGCAGTAGCGGCTGACTGTCCTCTAGTAGCTCGTCCTCGCTGAAAAGTAGAGCTGAGCCAAGGGAATATAATACTTCTTGCGCTGAGGGAACTGAAAATGACAGAGGAAGGTTCAGGAGGACAGGTGGGGGCACAGGTATCTGATGTCACTTGGGACGAAGTGGATGACCGAGTCAATCATTCAAGAACCGCTGGGTTGCTGGTCAAGACACGACCGCTAGATGACATCGGGAGCTCAGGCCTCTTGCTGCGACCCCTGCTGCCACGCCCTCTTATTCTGCTGCGACCTCTGCCTCCAGAAACATTTAGGCCTCTGCCACTCCCCTGTGCAAGGCCTGGCACTTCTCTGTCTGACATACTGTTAGATCAAATAATCAAATGTTAGATCAAATATTTTTTCTTTCGCCACGAATATACAGCAAACAGGGCTTTAAAATATATCACTGAACGGAAATTAGGCCCTAATTTTTTTCTACTTTTACACAACACAAAAGGTTTTTCAACAGATAAGTGCAACACTGAACAGCGAACATATTTTTATTTCGCCATTAATACACGGCAAACTGGGCTTTTGAATATATTACTGAACTGTTGAAATGCAATTAGGCCCTCATTTTTTTCTACTTTTACACAACACAAAAGGCTTTTCAACAGATAAGTGCAACGCTGAACAGCTAACATATTTTTATTTCGCCATTAATACACGGCAAACTGGGCTTTTGAATATATCACTGAACTGTTGAAATGCAATAAGGCCCTAATTTTTTTCTACTTTTACACAACACAAAAGGCTTTTCAACAGATAAGTGCAACGCTGAACGGCGAATATATTTTTATTTCTCAACTAATACACGGAAGACAGGGCTTTAGAATATATCACTGCACCGCAGAACGGCAATTGGGCCCAAATTGTTTTCTACTTTTACACAACACAAAAGGCTTTTCAACAGATAAGTGCAAAGCTAAACGGCGAATATATTTTTATTTCGCCACTAATCCATGGCAAACAGGGCTTTAGAATATATCACTGCACCGCACAAGGGCAATATATTTTTCTTTAGCCACTAATTCATGGCAAAATGGGCTTTACAACATATAACTGCACCGCACAGGGGCAAATAGGACTTACTGTAGAAATATTTACTTGTAATAAACCCTGTGAATGGCTGTATCAACAGCACTTGCACCCCAATAACAAGAACGGTTTGCTGGAATGACAGAGCTGTATAATGGCAATTTGGATCCGCAGTCAGTGCAGCAAGGTGTAATAGGATTGTTCCTATTACCCAGTTTGGTAACCTCCACTACTGAACCCTGTTATACATAAATGCTGTGGAACGATTCCTCCCTATCCTTTTCCTGCACTTATAAATTGTTTTTTTACCACAATCAAGTCTTTTCTATCACTGTCCCTAGCGCCTTTAGATGTCTCTCTCTGCACTAAGTACACTGGTAAATGGCAGAATTTAAGATGGTTGCTGTGATGTGACATCACAGGGCTGGCTGGCTGCTGATTGGCTGCATGCATGTCAGTATGACATGACATGTCAGTGTGATCCCGCCTTCCCAGAGTTCCTTTCTCCATGTCCTCACACGTGCAGCAGCCATTTTAGGAAAAAATGCGATTTGTTACCACGAAGCGTGAGGAAATTCGGCTTTGGTGCGATCGAGTTTTTCCTGAAATTCGGATCGAATTCCACTTCGTCAGCTTCGATTCGCTCATCTCTAATAGAGATACAAGAAATAATGATCCACATTTGTTATTACACAGGGAATTCAAGTAATTACTAAATCATCGGTCACGCTCGGTGACAGGTCCACTTTATCACACAGAATGAAGTCCTGACCTTCTCGTCCCTCTGCTGTGTACCTTAATACAATCTTTGAATATCCTATATGAAGAAATACAATCAAGCAAAGCCATATGACTTCCCAAAGCAGCATTTACGATTCTGACGTGTAATTCTTCACTTCATAAATGACATTTTGTCAGTAAGTGGCTGATTTTACTTTAAATACTACAAGCTGTGCTTTGATTTTTTTTCTCCTAAATATTGTATTGTCATTGTAATGTAATGTCTGTTTAAAATATAAGATTATTGCCAGACTAGGCACGTGACACATCTCAGCGAAAGTGTGTACATAGTATTCCGAGGCGAATAAACACTGCGAAGACGTAGACGTCTATAATGCAAATAAACAGGACAGCAGAGGTCACCACACTCTAGGATTGCCTCCAGTTTATGTTAACCTCAAAAACTGACTACTGACAGACAAAAGGTGCCTATTTCAGCTGGAGCTCCCCCTCCCCTCTATGGGAATCCTAAAGTCTGAGCCGCCCATGCACATTAGGCCTTATGCATACGACCGTATGTATTTTGCAGTCCGCAAAAAACGGATCCGCAAAAAATACGAATGACGTCCGTGTGCATTTCGTATTTTGCAGAACGGAATAGCTGGCCCCTAATAGAATAGTCCTATTCTTGTCCATAAAGCGGACAATAATAGGATATGTTCTATTTTTTTGCGGAAGGGAAATATGGACATATGGAAACGCAATGCACACAGAGTACCTTCCGTTTTTTTGTGGACCCATTGAAATGAATGGTTCCGCATACGGTCCGCAAAAAAAATGGAACAGACACGGAAAGAAAATACGCTCCTGTGCATGAGGCCTTAGATTCATATTGGTGGATCCTGTGTACGTGGCAGTCACAGCTACAACACTTTTCCATTTCTTATAGGGCGGAGTTCACACTTCAGTTAGTTGATCAGTTATTTCCATCAGTTATTGTGAGCCAAAACCCGTAGTGAAGCCTACTCAGGTATAAGGTAGGCATGAACGCTCTTTAGCGATCATCTTGAAGTGTAAGGCCCCTTTAACACAGGCGAGTTTTCCGCGCGGGTGCAATGAGTGAGGTGGACGCATTGCACCCGCACTGAATCCGGACCCATTTATTCTATGGGGCTGTGCACATGAGCGGTGATTTTCATGCATCACTTTTGCGTTGCGTGAAAATCGCAGCATGCTCTATATTCTGCGTTTTTCACGCAACGCAGGCCCCATAGAAGTGAATGGGGCTGCGGGAAAATCGCAAGCATCCGCAAGCAAGTGCTGATGCGGTGCGATTTTCCCGCATGGTTGCTAGGAGACGATCGGGATGCGTACCCGATCTTTATTATTTTCCCTTATAACCTAGCTATAAAGGAAAATAATAGCATTCTCAATAGAGAATGCAAAGTAAAAAGGGCACTAGAGGGTTAAAAAAATAACGTGACATCACTGGGAAGGTCCTTCACCCCCTTCCCGGCTGAATACAGAGCAGGAGACCGGTAACCGGCTGCTACGCGATCAAATGGAGGGGGTAAGTTTATGTTTTTATTATTTTTAACCCTCTAGTGCCCTTTTTACTTTGCATTCTCTATTGAGAATGCTATTATTTTCCTTTATAACTAGGTTATAAGGGAAAATAATAAAATCTACAGAATACTCCACCCGAAACCGGACTTCAGTGATGAAGTCTGGCTTTGGGTCTGGGAACCAAACATGGTGATTTTTCACACGCGCGTGCAAAATGCATTACAAACGTTTGCACACGTGCGGAAAAATTGCGCATATTCCCGCAACGCACCCGCATCCAATCCGGGCGTCAAACATGAAAGCCTAAAGCCTCATTCACACGTCAGTGTTTGGGTCAGTGATTACAATCAGTGATTGTGAGCCAAAACCAGGATTGGAGCCTCCACATACATAAGGTATAAGGGCTCATGCACACGGCAAACAGCGGGTCCGCAATACACGGGCACCGGCCGTTTGCACCCCGCATCATGGATGCATTCACTGGATAGCACCCGACTGGTTAGGGAGGGTGTTGAGGGACTGACGGTGCCCCCATCCCTTTCCCTTGGGTTATGTGAGCCCTCCCCTCCTTCCTTTCCCCCTCTTTTCTTCCTTGACCCAGAAGGTGGAAACCATTCTGGTAATAATGGGTTAAGGATTTGGAAGGGGGGTTGGGAGTGGATGGGTTAGGGGGGAGGAGGTTGGGCTTTGGGGCGGGGGGGGGGGAGATTGAGGTGAGGTGTTATATACTCCCCCCCTGCTTCTGGCCCTTCCTCTTTTACGGAGAAGGCGAGCCTGTCCCGCCCTCCCTCCCTTATTGTTATGTTTGTCTTGAATTTGTTTGGTCATTCTGTTTTCTTCTGTTTGAGGTTCGTGATTTGGAGCAGAGTCGGAAGTCACAGCTGGCGGCAATGGAAAGAAAAGGAGCATGGTGGGAACGGATTTGGCGCACGTGCCCCCTGGGGTTCAGGGGTTGGCACACCGCTTCGAAGGAGTGGTTGGAGGAGGAGTTTTAATGTGCCGTTATAATGTTTAGCTGTGGCCGATCATCACCCAGTAAAGAAGTTAAAAGAAGCTAAACGGTGTCGGTGTCCTTTGTTATAGCATAAGTACTTAAAAGGAGAGGGGCTGTGGGGTAGTCTTCCTTCCTAACCCTGTCCTGAATACTAGCAGTCTTGGTCCGATGTGGAATGGAGGCAGAGAACCCCACGGAAGCACTACGGAGTGCTTTCCTGGAGTTTCTCTCCGTGCCACCACACCACAAAAAAATAGAACATGTATTTTTTTCGGTGCGGACGGATCATGGACCCATTCAAGTTAAATGGGTCTGGATCCATCTACGGTATCTGCACGGATTTTGCCTGTGCATTGAAGACCGCAAATTGTGGTCCTTAATGCACAGAATGGCCAATCAACGGCCGTGTGCATGAGCCCTATGGGAAAGATCTGTACCTGTTCTGTGTTTTGGCTCAAAATCACCGACCAAAACACTTACGTGTGAATGAGGCATAATACTGACGGTGATTGCCTGATGAACAAGCAAACACGAGCATGCTTAAAAATCAGCACTGGCCGGCAGCAGATCGTGCTCTCTAATAGGGATCTGCCGCTGAAAAACCATTAGACTAGAGAATTGGGAGGTCAGGGGAGGTCAAAGAAGGTAGCTTCAGATAACCCCCTGCCCTGAACACAAGTCCTCAGTGATCATCAGTATTTGAGTAAAAAGAATAACGCAATATTATCTGATTACACTGGAAAAGTTGGGTGAAATCCAGTATGGTCACAAACAATTAATAGTCACCAGTGAAGATCCAGTGGTACTACGCTGCAGGTCTTGTATGTGTGTGGAGATCAGTTCACACTTTGCGGTTTAGAAAGAAAGGGGTTAAGACCGCGCGTCCGACAGTATAGTGTATACTTCTTCTAGGAAAAAAGGATCCAAGGTGGAGTTCAATCCCAGATGCCTTCACCTCGTAAAGGGCTCTGCGGATATCCAGAAATATATATAATCGTGAAATACCGTTGAGACACTTTTCCCACTTAATTTCACCAGTCTACTTACTAGATGCCGGCAGATCTTATGTAGTGGTAAATCTCGATTATGGTGTCTTTCTTCAGCAATATATATACTTCATGCACTATAAGGCAATAAAACACTCCGCTGGTGCAGTAATTTCTTAAAACTTAATTGCCAATTTTTAATATATACTCACAAGAGTCAGAATTAAAACAGCATTAAACACATCCAGTCGCTTGCCCGACCCGGGTTTCACTCACAGAGCTTCGTCAGGGGCGTCTACTTCCTCCCCCACCCCATCCTCTTTTTAAACCATTTCCTGCTCTTTTTAACCCTTACTTATCAAGGATAAACCATAAAAGTGCCTGATTCAATGGAAACTATAAAGTGCAATAGCAAATAGCTCAGGGAGGAGAAATCGCATCATGCGAATTGCACTTTATAGTTTCCATTGAATCAGGCACTTTTATGGTTTATCCTTGATAAGTAAGGGTTAAAAAGAGCAGGAAATGGTTTAAAGAGGATGGGAGGAAATAGACGCCTGACAGCTCTGTGGTGAAACCAGGTCGGCAGACTGATGTGTTTAATGCTGTTTTAATTCTGACTCTTGTAGTATATGTTAAAATTGGCAGTAAGTTTTAGAAATTACTGCCAGCGAGTGTTTATTGCCATAGTGCATGAAGTATATATTGCTGAAGAAAGACACCATAATCGAGATTTACCACTACATAAGATCTGCCGGCATCTAGTAAGTAGACTGGTGAAATTAAGTGGGAAAAGTGTCTCAACGGTATTTCACGATTATATATATTTCTGGATATCCGCAGAGCCCTTTACGAGGTGAAGGCATCTGGGATTGAACTCACCTTGATCCTTTTTTCCTAGAAGAAGTATACACTATACTGTCGGACGCGCGGTCTTAACCCCTTTCTTTGAAATCCAGTATGGTTATGGTGGTGGCTGTTACCCAGCTTCTCTGGGGCCCTAAATGCCAGAGCTGGATAGTTGTGGATAGATGCTGTCTCTCATTCACTACTGGAACATACCAGTTTGGCATTCCCGACTCTAGAAAAGTTGTGTGACAACCAATATGACTCCTGCGGTGGTGGTTACCCAGTTTTTTCTAGAGTCCTATGAACCAGATTTTTTTTATAGATGCATCATTTCCATTATTACAACAGAAATGGTCAGATTTGCTATTCGGGACACTGAAGAACCTGTATATACAAAACCAGCTACGATCAGCTAACCGCTATTGCTGCTTACCTATCCTGTTCTGTGCGCCAACACTTGGGGAGATGGTTATTCATATCATCATAAAACCCACAGTGCATCACAGGAACCCCAGCAGGTCTACACATTTCGGACTATCGACAGTCCTTAGGCTACTTTCACACTGGCGTTTTTGGGTCCGCTTGTGAGATCCGTTTCAGGGCTCTCACAAACGGTCCAAAACGGATCAGTTTTGCCCCAGTGCATTCTGAATGGATAAGAATCTGTTCAGAATGCATCAGTTTGGCTCCATTCTGCTCTGGAGGCGGACACCAAAACGCTGCTTGCAGCGTTTTGGTGTCCGTCTGATGGAACTGAGCCAAACGGATCCATCCTGACATACAATGTAAGTCAATGGGGATGGATCCGTTTTCAATGACACAATATGACAACAGAAAACGGATCCGTCCCCCATTGACTTTCAATGGTGTTCAAAACGGATCCGTTTTGCCTATGTTCATGATAATACAAACGGATCCGTTCTGAACGGATGCATGCGGTTGTATTATCAGTCTGTTATGGATGATGGATCTGCAAGAGAGGCCAGTGTGAAAGTAGCCTTACTCGTGAGCTGCCTGCTGTGGTTCCTGTGTTGCACTGTGGATTTTATGATGATACTAATAAAAGTGAAGATGTTTTTTTGAAGACTTGGATTTGAATTCACTTTTTTACTAGTAAATGCGTGTCACAAACACTGTTACAATAGACATACTTGTTTTTACCCAGCTTTTCCTGAAACTGATACAATGAGACCAAAAGATCACCTCTTTCAAAGGAATCTTCCTGTTATTTCATGGGGAATAGAAGTATTTACTGAACAGGTCAAAAGAGGTGACAGGCCCTCTTTAACCCCTTACCGCCACAGCTATTTTCCATATTTGCATTTTAATTTTTTTTTCTTCCTGCCTTCCAAAAACCATAATTTTTGTACTTTTCTGTTTACATAGCCATATGGAGCTTGTTTTTTCAAGGTCAAGTTGTACTTTCAAATGGCTCAATTTAAATGATTTCTCTTGGATTTTGATAATGATGACTTATACTGAGGTCATCAATATCTGATTGGTGGGGGTCTGAGTCAACTGTATGAAGAGGCCGTAGCTTAGTGCTTAGGCCTCTTTCTAGGCCATGTTACATCACCGGTCATATGGCCTAGGTGCAGCTGTCCCATTCAAGTAAATGGGGCTGAGCTGCAATAACAAGAACATCCACTATACAATGGATGGCGCTGTGCTTGGTGAGCTGCGGGAAGGCTGCGGCACTCAACAGAGTTCCAGTGAGTGCCACAGGTTCCTCAAATATTTGATCGGCAGGGGGTGCTGAGAGTCTGACCCCTGCTGATCTCATATTAATGACCTATCCTGAGGATAAGCCATCAATATGAGAATCCCAGAGTACCCCTTTAATATTCCTTATGATGGATAGGGATTCTGAATTTTTTTTATTAATGGGTGAAATTTGTAAAAAAAAAAAACATAAAAAACACAATTCCACTATTGTTTTACAGCATTCACAGCAAGTGTGCACACACCCTTAAACTAATACTTTGTTGAAGCACCTTTTGATTGTATTACAGCACTCAGTCTTTTTGGGTATGAGTCTATCAGCATGGCACATTTTGACTTGGCAAGATTTGCCCACTCTTCTTTGCAAAAACTCTCCAAATCTGTCAGATTGCGAGGGCATCTCCTGTGCACAGCCCTCTTCAGATCACCCCACAGATTTTCAATCGGATTCAGGTCTGGGCTCTGGCTGGGCCATTCCAAAACTTTAATCTTCTTCTGGTGAAGCCATTCCTTTGTTGATTTGGATGTCTGCTTTGGGTCATTGTCATGCTGAAAGATGAAGTTCCTCTTCATGTTCAGTTTTCTAGCAGAAGCCTGAAGGTTTTGTGCCAACATTGACTGGTATTTGGAACTGTTCATAATTCCCTCTATCTTAACTAAGGCCCCAGGACCAGCTGAAGAAAAGCAGCCCCAGAGCATGATGCTGCCACCACCATGCTTCACTGTGGGGATGGTGTTCTTTTGGTGATGTGTAGTGTTGTTTTTGCGACAAACATATCTTTTGGAATTATGGCCAAAAAGTTCAACCTTGGTTTCGTCAGACCATAACACCTTTTACCACATGCTTTTGGGAGACTTCAGGTGTGTTTTTGCAAAATGTAGCCTGGCTTGGATGTTTTTCTTCGTAAGAAAAGGCTTTTGTCTTGCCAATCTACCCCATTGCCCAGACATATGAAGAATACGGGAGATTGTTGTCACATGTACCACACAGCCAGTGCTTGCCAGATATTCCTACAGCTCCTTTAATGTTGCTGTAGGCCTCTTGGTAGCCTCCCAGACCAGTTTTCTTCTCGTCTTTTCATAAATTTTGGAGGGACGCCCAGTTCTTGGTAATGTCACTGTTGTGCCATATTTTCTCCACTTGATGATGTCTTCACTGTGTTCCATGGTATATCTAATGCCTTGGAAATTCTTTTGTCCCCTTCTCCTGACTGATACCTATTAACAATGAGATCCCTCTGATGCTTTGGAAGCTCTCTGTGGACCATGGCTTTTGCTGTGGGATGCGACTAAGAAAATTTCAGGAAAGACCAACTAGAGCAGCTGAACTTTATTTGGGGTTAAACAGAGGCGCTGTAAATGATGACAGGTGAACATAGCTACATTCCCAGTTATATGCAACCACATTATTTTAGTTTTTTTTGTTTTCTTCCCTCCACCTAAAAGATTTCTGTTTGTTTTTCAATTGAGTTGTACAGTTTATGGGTCACATTAAAGGTGGAAAAAGTTCTGAAATGATTTATCTTTGTATCGTTTTTTACAGCACAGAAACCTGACATTTTAACAGGGGTGTGTAGACTTTTTATATCCACTGTACAGTGGATTTTGGGAAGGGGTTAATTAGTATGTATTTTGCCTGTGCTTTATTCTCTTGTATATTCTTTAGCTTGATAGTACTCTGCAGACCAATCGTGTAGACCTGTTGTTTGACCACATGGTCATTGTATGGCGGTAGTATTACTGTAGTAGTGATTGTATGATTGTAGACATACTGAAAAAGTGAGGGTTTGCCTACTCTCAATTGAGCGTTTCTATTTTACACTTTTACTTTGCCTTTTGTATTGATGATGCTGTTTACATATGTAAGGGAGCTCTGAAGGATGTGAACAAGAAAAATGAGATTTGCTGTAATGCGCTCTGGTATATTTGAGTGATTGTGTATGTGGGTTGGTGTAGATTGAGTGCCAGGGCTGCTTTTCAGTCCGAGTCCAGCCCTGCCTCTGCCGATCAGCTGTATAAATGGCCTGCCTTCAGTGCATACCCAGCACAGTGCCATACAGAGGCTGTACTTGGTATTGCAGCCCCGACCCAGTCACTTGAATGGGACTGAGCTGCACACAGGTCATATGACCGATGAATGTGATGTCATCGGCAGGGGCGTACATAGAAATCATAGGGCCCCATAGCAAAACTCAGAATTGGGCCCCCCCCTCAATATAAAATACAGTTATTGTTTGACTAATGCCTCATTCACACGTCAGTGTTTGGTCAGTGATTTCCATCAGTGATTTTGAGCCAAAACCAGGTGTAGCTCTAAACACAGAACAGGTGCAGATCTTTCCTAGACCTTATGTCTATGAAGGCTCCAATCCTGGTTTTGTCTCACAATTAGGGATGAGCGAATCAACTTCGGATGAAACAGTTCTTTACAGCTAGAGCGCACGGCGTCATTGGTTGCTATGACGCCGTGCGCTCCTTGCCACCGCTGCAGGATAGTAATACACTGGTATAGATCATAGCAACCAATGACGCCGTGCGCTCTAGATGTAAAGAACAAATCCAGCCGGCATTACTGCGGACTGCTCACGTCCGGGTTTAACGGACGTGTGAAGCCAACCTTACAATGTACAATGTACAATGTCCGGAATACATGCGGACCCATTGACTGTGAATGGGGCACGGAACGATGCGGAGAGCACACACTGTGCTCTCCGCATCAGTTTTTGCGGAGCATGCCCTATTCTTGCCCGCAATTGCGGACAAGAATAGACATTTCTATGGGGCTGCCGGCCGGGTGTGTTTATGGATCCGCAATTTGGTTTTTGTGGTCCACAAATTGTGGATCTGGAAAACGTGGATTCCGACTGTGTGTTGTTCTGCATTTTGCCCTCTGTTAGAGCTGCCTATTCTTGTCTGCAAAATGGACAGGGGGGGGGGGGGGCCCCATGGAACAGTGTGACCCCCTATTTGCTGTCCACATCTTTTGCAACCCCATTGAAATGAATGGGTCTGCATGTGATCCGCAAAAAATACATAGTGGATGTGGACCGTAAATATGGTCGTGTGCATGGGGCCTAATCGGACTGTTATGGGTAAACAAAATTGGTTTTATTAGCCAATAAATCAAGCACACCTGCCCATTGCCATCAGTCCAAAAGCAGCGAATGGAGACGTGGCTGCTGTCCTTCACTTCGGGAATCCTGGTTTGAAAATTAGAGCAGGTCCCAGAGGTGACACCCCCACCGATCTGAAACTTGTGAATATACTAGAGATATATATTGGTTTTCATTGCCCTATTACTATTTGTGCAATCCACTAAGCCACAGAACAACCTATATGTATGCTTCAGGATAATGTTAGACCCCCCTTAGAAGATGAAGCATACAATGGGGAGATATATTAAGACTGGCACATACATACGCTGGTCTTGATCTTTCTGTGCTGGCATGAGACACGCCTAATTTATTCAGGGGTAGATGCCTCTTAACAAATCAGGTGCGCCAAAAATTGAAATCTATGGGGGTTGCACAAATGGTAGGCTACTACAGCCATACAGTAATCTTCCCCTAATATATATAGTAATATATATATTATAGGTCCACACAGACAGGACATGGCAAACAGTCAACCCCCCTCTTTGTGACACTGTAGCACAGTGTGTGTGAGTGGTGAGTATTACAGTCAGTCACTGTCACTCACACCCAATATGATGCTCATGTCCTGTCCTTCCAGTCTCTCTTCCTCACGGAGATGCCTCACTGGAGCAGCACGTGGCATGGCTGCAGCAGTCACAGTCAGAGCCGGGTGATTGTTGAACTTTTCCTCACCTTCCTGCAATGTCCCCGGCAGCTGGAATGAGATGCCCGTCTTCCCTCTGTGCCCAAAGTTCTTGAAGGCAGTACCGAAATTCAGCTGGCCAATAAGCAAAGCAAACAGCAGAGCATCTCTCTGGTTATTGGCCAGCTGAATTTTGCTGACAGACAGGGATCCAATAGGAAGAGCAGGCTTCAGTTTACATTGTTCCTGCTTCTGCTGGAGTAGACCAGCAGATTAGAGAGCCGGTGCTACTGTGCTATTGCATCGGAAAGTGGGCGGGGCCATTCAGCTGGCTCGGGCCCCCTGAACTCACGGGCCCCATAGCAATGGCGTGGTCTGCCTCTATTGGCGGTACGCCACTGGTCATCGGTCTAGGAAGAGGTGGTGTCAAACCACCAACGATCAGGTATTGATGACCTATCCTGAGGATGTCCTTTTATATACAGCATATTTTTATCTTGACAAATCAAAAGGCTTTCATTTCAAGAAAGTTTTAAATAGAACAATCCCCTTGCTAAGTTACACAATTAGTAAATTGTAGACTAAGCCTTGAACCTTTTTACACATGTTGGCAATAGGTTTGGTTACCTCATTGGGCTTTTCAGCGAGGTTCACATCACATTCCCATATGTTATCAAATCAGTGTTGGTGGGAATGCACCGAAGAGGGAATGCTACAACATACATGGTGGGGATGTGAAAAGGTTAAATACCTGCTTAGCTAACCTCAAAAATTGTGGCCAAACAAGTCCTATTAATACCAGAACTAGGCTTACTAGAGATGGGACTTTCTCAAATGTTTCCAGAGGAGAAGTGGGTGAACTCTGACAGTGGCCGCACTATTCATCTTCAAGAAAAGGAAAAAGAGTAAAAAAATTGGAATCAAGGCTGGGGAAAATCATAATAATAATATTTATTCATATAATGCCACCATATTTCGCAGCGCTTTACAAATTCACAAGGTTCATGTACAAAACAAAAGAC